>PVKB01001734.1:0-367192 GCA_004027205.1 Ctenodactylus gundi | reverse complement strand
ATAATGGGTGTGAGCCGCCAAGTTCAGCTTCTTCTCTGTTATTAAAAAACGCTTTCCCTAATATTCCTGGGGAACTTCTGCTTTACCTAATGTGCAGTAAGTGCGGCAGCCTCCTTGCGCCCCTCGGACTGGTCCTCCAGTCTCAAACAGCCAGAAAAACCAGGTGAAAACGGTCTCCTTGCTCAGGAAAAGGCACCGTAGGGCCTCCATCCTGGGTGATGTGCTGGGACTCGGCCAGGAGGGCCAGCCCGGGAGACCTGGGGCCTCGCTGAGAGGAGGGGACAGAGCCCCAGGCTCAGGGACTCGGAGCCTTTCCAGGGTTTGGGGCAGAGCCCTGGAGAGCCAGGTGCGGCACAGCCCTGCGGTCCGCGTAGAGCTGCTCCCGAGTCTTGGTCGGAGGCCTGGTCCAGGCTCGGGTGAGGCCCAGTGCAGCGCTTGTCTCGCAGAGACTGCAACGTGGAAGTCAGGGGGAGGCCGAGGGAGACACGGGGCAGGGGGCCACCTCTGTGCACCTCCTGTTGCTCTAACACAGTGCTCGGGGCTAGTTCACAGGGCAGCAAGGAGAGGTTCTCTGGCGGGTCTCCTTTATTCCTGTATCTTGGATGAAAAAAAAAAAATTTCCCCAGTGGTTTCCGATTCTGAACTATAGTAATGCTCTATTTAATTTCTTTTTTGTGGTACTGGGGATTGAACCCAGGGCCTTCACACCGAATTGCATCTCCAGCCCCGGAAGTGTGGGACAGAGTCTCGTTAGGTGGCAAAGTCGGTCCGGCTGAGTTCAACGCCATCCTCCCAGATCGCCAGGATTGCAGGCTCCCACGATGAGGTCCTGGTTGCCACCTTCATCCCCGTTGCTGGGGATTCTCACGGCCACGCCCTCTGCCGACCTTGCTCGGGGCTGCCTTTCCCTTCCTTCTCATGCAATCCTTCCGCAATGGAAAATCTAAAACCGTCACTTCTATTTTTCAAAAGAATTCTCCCATATTTTATTTGAGAACATGTCATTGCCCATTAAATTTATTTTTACATTTACAGCTCTATGTTTATAACTTATTCAATGAAATAGAGTATATGAAATATTCTGCTTGACATTTTCCCCATAATTGTTTTTATTAGCATATGTTTGCAGTAGGTAACAATTAACATTCAGCTTGGAGAACCACTGAGTTTCTCTTTTAAAAAGAGGAAAGTGACAATTTATCAAGAAGGTAACGATTTAGCCAGATTAAAGGCACTTGTCCAAGGTGACCTGTCTGGGAAGTGACTTAGCATGATCGATCTAAGTGGCCCGAGTGACACAAGCTTGTGATCCTAGCACTCTGGGAGGCTGGGGCAGGAGGCTCGCAACTCTGAGTGCAGCCTGTACAATTTTGCAGATGAGTGAGATCTGGTGTCATTAAAAAACAAAGTGAAGCAGGAATATAGCTCAGTGTGAGGACCCCGGCTTCAATCCTTAGTACCAAAAACAAACAAACAAGCAACTTTTTTTTTGTCTGAGGTAGAATCTCAGGAGCAGGTTTGTCTGCCTGTCATACCTGCCCGGTGTGCACAGATAGGATTGTCCCTTGTTCAACAGTCACTGACACCTGCTGCTAAAAGCCCGCTGAGGATTTCATTTCATCTTGAAAGAAAAATCCCTCCTCAGGGGCAGCGACATGGGGATAGGGGACGTGGGGACTGAGAGTCTTGGCATGACATCATTAAGTGGACCTAGGTGAATCCTGTCAGGTGATTCGTGAGTCACGCGACATCCCAGGGTCGGGTTGCACCGTGTGCTTCTGGCTTCTCCCTTGGAGCCACTCCAGTGCTCGGCTCTGGGCCGGGCTGTCCTATCTTGGAGCTATGCGCCAGGGTGGCCTTCCGCTGGGGGTCCCGTGTGGGTGGCTGCAGGCAGGAAGGTACAGAGTTTCCCCAGTACTGGTTCCCTGGTCCCTAACATTCCAAATGCCTCCAGATTCACTTCAGCGACAGGGTCTCTCTGCTTGACACGGCACAGAGCTGTGACGATGCTGACAGCTTTTTTTGTAGTTCACGCCCTGCCCCAGTCATCAGGGGTGTTATCACGGTTTTCCCTTCGCTCTGGAATCCTGCTGTCCCCCGTGGCACTGGCTGCCCTCCAAGCTAATCGTAGCTATGGTGACGGGACCGCGGGTTCTGTTGTTCCCTCATCCACAGAGTGGAATGTGAGCTGCGGGGACTGTGACGTGGAAAGCACGTGGGCTGGCCGCTTGGGCTTCCCCTTTCTCCTCTTGAGGGCTTCTGTCCTACGCTGGTGGTGGATGATGGAGCAAAAGAAGGGACCCGACATAACAGTCCAGTGGTGACTCACCGGGCATTTGAAAGAGGGTGGAACCACTGTGATTGGGCTCCTGGGGGACACAAATAAGTGTGGCTCTCCTGGTACCGGCAGGACCCAATGAAAAACGTAACACTTCCTTCCGCAGAACAGTATCTCCCCCACTGAACTACAGGTGAAGCGCGTGTCCTTTCCTAAGCTAGCTTCAGTTTCCTCTCTGGTCAAAAGCAGAGCATTGCCGAGGTTGCCGAGGCCAACAGTAACTCCACAGGGGAGCACGTGTCTGGGCAAGACGGCCACTTTCTGAGAAGCCAGCTCAGCCCCCCAAAACCCTGAACAAGGATGGGCAGGGAAACCGGAAGAATGGGAGCGACCCCTGGTCTCTCTCCCGGACCTCGAGACGGTGAGGTAGTCGGCTCCTTCGGCACTTGTTCCCGCCACTCTGAGTCGCTTTGCCTCTTCCCTGGAAACGTGAGGAATGCTGGCACATGCCTTCCAAACCTCGTGGCATGTTTTCTACTACGTCCTTAGCAGCACGGGCAGTCAGGAAGGGCATCTGCTTCCTGCTCCATCTTGTCATCAGTTCTGGGGCATTTCCAAGGGTCACAGTAGGAAGGAGCTGGTGCTACAAGTATCATCATTCTCCTTTGTCGCCTCCCAGTTCAGAATGTGGCTCCTCCTGGCCTGGATGAAGGCTTCCATGAGTGTCAGGACCATGGCCAGAGGCCACCCCACCCTGGGAGCCCCTCTTCCCCGCGGGGATTCCCAGAGTGTCCCTCCAGGAACCCGCTCACTGGAGTGGGACATTCTGTTTCTGCCTTTGGCCTAAGCGGAGAAAGATAACTTCAGATAGAATGGCATGGCATCATTTAATCTGAAAAAAGTCACTATCTGTCTCATTCAAATTGGGGTTCTGTGGAAATCTGTGCGTTTAAAATATGCCCTGGGGCAGCAGCTCCCGGCTGTCCTGGTTGCTCTGATTTCATGATTAGCCTTGATTTTGTAGAAACTCGTGTCCTAATTTCTTAAATGTCCACTTTAGGTTTTGGACAGTTTTAGATTTCAAAGCACCTTTTGACACTTGCCCAGTTGTGGACTATCCTGGAGATACAGTGCTCAAATGGCCTCCTAACTGCCCGCCAGACCAGACCTTCTGCTGTCGAAGCATCTTTTAAGTCAACCAATCTCTCTCCCTCGTGTGTGTGTGTGTGTGTGTGTGTGTGTGTGTGTGTGTGTGTGTGCATGGTCCTAGAGATTGAACCTAGGGCCTCTAGCCTATATGACTTTCTCAGCCACCTCCTGGCTTTTGTGGCACTGGGGTTCAAGCCCCGGGCCTTCACAATGACCCCCATCCCCAGCCCACTTTGATTTTGAGACAGGGTCTTTCTAAGTCCCCAAATTGCCCAGGCTGGGCTTGAACTTGTGATCCTTCTGCCTCAGCTTCCCAGAGTTCTGGGGTGAGTTAGCAGGTTTTTTAGAGATCACGGTCCATGTGGTGTAGGCCAGTTCCAAGTAGGAGAGCGCATGGTGGTGGACAGTCAGGGGCAGCCAGACGGAAGAGCTGGGGACAAGGACACACCCTTCTGTGTCACACCCCCGTGGTCTACTTCCAGCTGCCCCCTTCCCCCGTGGCACATGAACTTACCATGGAAGGATCCACACTGAGGAGCACAGCACTCAGGATCCGAGCACAGCGCACTTTGCGGGGGTTCTTCAGACCTTGCGCAGAAAAGGGAACTTTCCTGCCAGGGCTGTTTCCTGCCAGGGCTGTTTTCTGCCGAGGTAAATGACTTCTATTCTCCCATCTGACTGGGGTCTGAGAAGTACTGTATCTTTTGCCTCTCAGGAGCCTGGACCTGTGTGCCAGCTATGGGCACTTAGCAAAGCCACACCCTCGTCCTGGTCTTGCTTCATTCGTGTCGTCATGTCGTCTGCAGTGACACGTGTGCCCTTATGACCTTGACACCTGTGCCCACCTCACCATTGGTCCCTCGTCAGCTGCCTACGACCCTCAGCCACCTGATCCACACACCTTCCAGGCTCAGGGTTTATGTGGACAGTCTCATCACAGAGATGTACAGTTCAAGCAGACGACCCAAAGCTACAGGGACCAATCACTTCGTTGTGTGTGAAGTGACCCTCAAGCTGAGTCGAACCTGGACCCTTGGTATCTGGTTGCTTTTCATTTGAGCCTTCACTTGTTATGGTAAAGCAGGCAGGTAGGGAGCGAGTCCAGTCCTCGCCAGCAGGGCTGGACCCCTAACCTGCTTCCTCTATGTCCCTTAGCCCTCGCCGAGGGGACCTTACTGTGAGGCGTGCCTACTCCACACCTTTGATTTTAGGGCCTTATCGTCCTTTTCCCTGGTCAGGCATGCACCTCTGGGGTTACCTGCTGCTGGGTCCCATGGAGTCACACCGTGCTTGTTCCTTGTCCACTGCTGTTTCCCTTGTTTACAGAGACCAATGGCTCTACTCACACGTGGCTCTCTGCTGGCCTAGAGGCTATAAGGAGCTGAACAGGTTGCCTGGCAATGCGCCAATGGAAACATCCCTCCCCTGGACCTAACTTACAGCAGTGAGGTCCCCAGTGCTGAGGTCATCACTAGGAGCTCACGATTTGGGGTCCCTCACCGTACGTTTTGAGTATTGGCGCAGCCATTCCATTAAAGTTTAGACTGAACTGTCACCCAGGGTCCTCCTGTGTTTGGAAGGTGATGCGTGGATTAATGCACTGGTGATTTCCTGGCTGAGAGGCGGAGGGGCGGGCGGGAGGTGGGTCCCTGCCACTTGGCCTGGAAGGGTGTCCTCTTGTCCCCAGACCCTCCCTTCTCTGCCGGCTTCCTGGCCACCATGGCGTGAGCAGTTCCGGGCACAAGATCTTCTACCACTGCCTTCCTTCCCTGAAGCCAGCCAACCATGCGACTATGAGCTAAAACAAGCCTCGCTCCTTCAGGCTGTGGGTGTCAGGCACTGCGTCCCAGCAACAGAAAGGTGACTGACACAAGTACCTCCTGCCCATCTCGTCCTGGGGAGATTGCCCACCTCTCCCTGGACACCGCCCCTTCCTTCCTCACTTGGTGCTGCGCCCAGCTGGAGCTGTGGCCAGAAATCCAGGAGCTCCTTCCCTAGACCTCAAGGCTGTGATGCTTCTGGCGACAAAGGCCTCAGCCCCACAAGCAGCCCGTGGCCCGCCACCCCCCTTCCCTGTGCAGAGAAGCTTCGGGTCTGCCTTCCACTGCCTGCGGCTCCTCTGCCTACACACCACTGTCGTACGATGTCTTTAACTCTTTGGAAAGATATCCAGAAGAACACCATTTCCTAGTAAAGACAATAAAGATAAAAAACTCCGAGAGGAGTTGGGGCGTAGCTTAGTGGTTAAGGTGCGTGCTCAGTGTTTTAATTACTTTGTCATCACTGTGAAAAAACACCCAACATCTGCAATTCAAGGGGGCAGTTTCAGAAGGTTCCACACAGCCTGACTGCGGGGAGCTGGAGGTACATGGCAGAGACAGAGGCAGACCGCTGCTGACCCCACAGCCAACAGAAGCCAAGGGAGTCTGTAGACTCAGGCAAAGGCTAGGACTTTCCCAGGCAGAAGCTGATCAATGTTTCTTCTTCCTTCTTTTAATAACGTCAAGCTGCCAGTTGCCCCCCAGCCCATCTCAGCAGTCGGTGCCCCTCCGTCACCTCCAGGTCCAAAGTCCAGTAACACACAGTTCCAAATACGTGAGACTTTTGGGGGACACCTAAGATCCAAACTATAGCAGTTAGCAAGCTCAAGGCCTTGAGTTTGACTCCCTGGCACCACATAAGCCAGGCATGGTGGTGCTTGCTTGTAGTCCCAGCACTCGGGAGGCTGAGGCAGGAGGACTGCCCTGAGTCCAAGGCCAGCCTGGGCTACGCAGTGAGTTCAGAGGCAGCTTGCACTACAGGGCAAAATCTTGCCTCAAAACTAAGTAACTGCCAAGCTCTGAGAAGACCAGCAGTCTTTCAACCACGCGTGACCCTGGTCTTTCAGAGGGTGAGAAGAATGGGGGCCCAGGAGTGCGTGCGGATCGCTGTTGGCCCCCAGGAGCAGCTCCGCTGACTCTGCCTCTTCCAGCTGCAGCTCCTGTCAAGCTAAGGGATTTGGGCCTGTACTGCTGCCAAACAGGGTCAACCGCTCAGTGACTGGCTGGATCTCACAGTCTATAATTTAGACCACTTTCCAGAAATCCGCGTCCTTATCATCACCTTTCTTAGGCATTTATCCCACTTATTTTAAACCTACTTTTCAAGTCTGTTTTCTTCTGCTCCATAACTAGTTTCTCAGCAGCTTCCAGGTCTAGACACTTCCAAAGCAAGACGGTCACAGTCTCCTTCTTATCCAACTAATCTGCAGCTTTCTGGGATTTATATTGGTTTCGTTGATCGTTCTTAATCTTGTGGCAGAGAATGGCTCGCTTTCACTGTGCTATTTTCTCTTTCTCCTGAGCTGTCATCTTAACTCCATTTCCCAGACTCCCTTTCGGGTCACTTGTCTTGACTACATTTCCCAGACTTCCTTGCTGGCATTCATGTCCTACTTTGCTCTAGCCAATGAGTCTCTCTCTCTCTCTCTCTCTCTCTCTCTCTCTCTCTTTGTGTGTGTGTGTCTGTGTGTGTGTGTGTGTGTTCCTGTCTACTGTTAGCGGGGGCTGGCCCAGAGAAGACTCCTGCTTGTGCTCCCGCAATGTGTTGAAGTCTGAGATCCATTTGAATTTTTAAAAATTATTGTATAATTTTTGATTTGTGTGCTTTTAAGTCACTGCTGCCTTGTCCATGCTCAATATGGTTCAAATTATGACTTGCAAATAATAAAGCAGAATTTCGATGGAAAAAAAAAAAGAGAAAACCATGCTGACACCGGGACAATGGCTGTCACCCTGGGCTCCTCTGAACGATCGCTTGTCACGCTTTCGCAATGCCAAAGCAGGACTGTTCACGGATACGACACCTGAACTGGATGTGCCGTGTGTTCTCCTGGCTCTGTTCTGGGGGGACTTCCGACCTACACACCATCATCTGGATAACACTGGCCTCGACTAGGTGGGTCTTGCTCAGGGCTCCTCACGCAGCTGTGGTGGCTTGCCGCCAGGCTGGTGCCAGGCAGGGCTTCTCTGCACTGTGGCTGGTTCTGGTCCTGAGGCTCCTGAATGCACGTGCCCACCTCTCTCATCCTTTCCACATCACTCCCCTCTTCTCCTCAGCCCACTCTGACACCATCGTCTGCTTAGCCCTTCGCACCGGCTGGTTTTTCCAAACTCAGTTTCATTGTGCTTTCTCTCATCCTCTAGGGACACGTCGTTCTGGAACATTTTAGCTGCAAAGAGATGGGCCTGGTGACCTTAACAGGACACAGCCCCCAGCAGAGCTCTAGTCAGTTCCTAATCCTTGAGCCTTTTCTCTAGAAGGGCACAATGTCATCAGTGCTTTGTCCCATGCTGTGTATCCTGCACGAGGCCCAGGCTCAAGTTGGGGGTCTCCCTGAGACAGCAGCCATTTCCCCTGGTAGCCTCATCCTGCCATGTGAGTGCAGACAACACGCCGGAACCACCTTTTAGCTGAAGGAAGCTCAAAGTGAAGAAACCGTAGATGGTGTATCAGTTACTTGCTCATTGCTGTGACTCAGTACCCAACATCCACAGAGTTAGGGGAGGAAAGGTTTATTTTAGCTCACAGTTTCAGAAGGTCACTGTCCACTCAGGGCGGCCAGCAGCCATGGAAGTACATGGCAGAGGCAGAGATGGAGGCAGATTCTCCCTCACACACAGGAAGCTGAGTCAAGGCGAGTTGAGACTCGTCCCCCAAGGAAGGCGGGAAGCAGCTTATCTGTCCTTCCAGGTCTCATCCCAGAGATCAGCCCCTCCTGAATCCAGGTGTGGTAGGTGTGGTAAGCCCCCACGACACACCTGTAATCCAGTTGACGTGCCTGTCGTCCACCCCTCCAAACTAGACCTGGATCTCCAACAGTATGTGGTTCCATAGACAATCTGTATCCTTCAAATACATGAGACTTTTGGGGACACTCCAGATCCAAACCACAATAGCTGGGCATTAATTAACAGTAATTCACAGTAATTAACAGGAGGAAAGAACCTACAGCAGTTCAGTTAGAGGAAGGCTAGTGACTTGTGCAATTGGGGGATGGGGAAAGACCTTGTATACGTAGCATGATGTTCAGTACAGACTCATTCTGCCTCAGATTTCACCGAAGCACCAGGACGGTGGTGGCAGGGCTTGGGGGCCACCAGCCCCAGTGAGGGCAGCTTCCCGCCAGGTGGGCACAGCCCCCACTTCCCAGCCACCTTCCCTTCTTTCCGTATTGCACTGACCTTCAGTCCCAGGGAGAGGAGGAGATAGGAGGGCACTCTGGGAAGAGCCGGCTGCGGCTGCCTAGTGGTGAACTTCCTGCATCTCGTGGAGGGGGAGACCAAGGGCCTGGCGCCTTCTGAACTCATGAGAAAATGTAAAATAGACTCAGAGGCTTACAAAATATGATCAAAATTTATGTGAATGTGTAAATCTAAAAAGTCATTGCAGTAAACGGCACATCGTCATGAATCCCTCCCAGAAGCCTCTCCCACCATGTGAGCGCACTCACCCCACAGTTCTTGCCGCTGTCTGGATCGGTTCTGGCATCCTCTTTCCTGAGCGTGTTCATGAAATAGGACCACAAGAGCAGGGACGCTGCTCCCCGGTGCCATCCCGCCGACAGGGAGGCTGGTGCAAACGTGGCGGCGGGTCTTCACCCACCTAGTCACTGGATCTGGTGCCGTATGACTTCTGGCTCTTTCCTAAAGTTGAGTGACTGCGAGAGGCCAACACTTTTAATGGACTCAGGACACTGAGACTGCCATGCCAGAGCAATTAAATGTCCTCGGGAACGGCGACTTCCAGAGCTGCCTCGTACAGTGGCAAGGGTGACAGGATGAATGTGTCGGAGCAAGGGGGGTCTTGAGGGGATTCAGGGCGATGAAACCTTTACTATGATGTAGTTTTAAAATGTAAATGTACACGGTGTTTTCGGACCCACCTCTAGAGCCAGGGAGTTGCCTTCCTCATTGAATGTGACCGATATGGGCTCTGTGAACCAAGAGGATCCCTTTGGTCGGGTTGTTGAAAATGGTTCCCCCCCACCCCCCAATACTAGAGATGGGTACCAGACCTTCACACTGAGCCATAGCGCCAGGCTTTTAGAAAATATTTAAAATAGGATCTCACTTAAAGTTGTGCAGCAGCTTTTGAATTTGCAATCCTCTTGACTCAGCCTCCCAAAATGCTTAGATTACAGGCATGCATCACCTGGTTTGGCCTATGTGACCTTCTTGAGTTGCAAACATAGGTAAGTTTCAGACTTCAGACAAGGAAGGAGAGTGCTTATTGGTGTCAAATGCCAACTGTCAGCAGTCAAATCAAGGGATGCAGCCACTGGTACTTTGAAGGACACTGTGGGCTAGTTACAAACGGCTTGCATGAGTTCACCTGTCCAAACAAAGGATGGATGTGGGAGGCATGGAGGACAGAAATATGAGGCTTTAATTACCTTTTTGTTAAAAGGAGGTGACTTTCCCACACACAGTGAAGAAAGCACACAGTAGGTATGGTGGATGGAGATTTTAAATCTCTAAGTCGCAAGTCCCTCCCCCTGCCTTTTATATATTGGCAGTGTCTTAGTTACTTTTTCATTGCTGTGACTCAATACCCGACATCCACACATTTAGGAAAGGTTTATTTTTGCTCACATTTTCAGGATGTCACAGTCCTCTCGGGCCGCCAGCAGCAATGAAAGTACATGGAGCTCCTCATGACGTCACAAATGAGAAGCCAAGTCCCGCCAAGTTCAGTCTTTCCCCAGAGGAAAAAAGCTCTCGTAATCTTTCTTCTTCCCTCCTTTTATACAGTTCGAGTTCCCAGGTGGGCCTTCCACATCCGGGTGGGTGCCCTTCCCCTATTCACTGGCCCACAAATCACTCACACTCTAATCCAGGCTGGCTCCTAACTGCCTAATCCAGGCGTGGTTCCCAAACCCTAATCCAGATGTGGTCCCTAATTGCCTCCAGTGGATGTCATCTCTCCAGTGGTCACAGGCGGGATGCACAATCTTCCCAAAGAGATCTAAGGTATTGGATCAGGGTCGACTCGGTCACTGTGGCATGACCTTTATCCCTCCTCCCCGCTTCCTCTTCTTTGCCTAGTCACCTATTCAGGCAAAAGTGCACAGAACTGAAAGATCCGCCATCTTTATCTGGAACACGTGCCAATGCTACCGCTGGTGGCGCTCACAGGGTGAGCTCTGGGTTCTGCATGTCTGTGGCTGCAGGTACTAGATCTTCATAGTTTTTGCCCTTCCTGAGGCTGGGAGGAATGGGGTGCCGGCGAGGGGCAAAAGTGCATCCATGAAGACTCAGTGTCAGCTCTAACTCCTTAACTGCTTACCCCTAGTGCACGGGCATGTTTTGGTGGATTGATTCCCTGTGGCTTCTGCTGTCTTAGGCTGGGAGAGCAGTTCCTGAATTTTAAAATACGAACTGTTGTGCTTTGGGTAGAGTGACTCACCCCAAGGAAAAGACCCTGGTTGTCCAACCACTAAATGCACTGTTAACGTTCTCAGAGACTTCCCAGCAGTGGACACTGATGTGTTCCCTATCCACGTACAAGGCCAGGGCAGCGTCAGCATTGTTGTTCTACTGGGCACCCTGTGGTAACCAGCAAGGTGCATCCAGGTGTGCTGGGCTGTTCAGCACAGCAAGGCTGGGTTGCTGGAGTTCCATGTGACCAGCTCCCCGAACGGGCTGGGGAGAAGAGCTGCTCCTCATAATGTGGCCAGACTGACACTTTTCAAAGGAATGTTTTAGATCATGAACCTCCAACTCCTCTGTTTGCTAAAATCTTCAAAGATCAAAACCTCACATTGAATTTGGGTTTATTCTATTTTTTCTGAAGCGCTTTGGTCCCCTCCCCCACTCAGGATTCCTCAGTAGTTTTGTTCCCTTTCATTTTCTTTAAACTTTGGAAACTAAAGGGTGGCTTCAGGGAAATGTCACCAGAGTGGCTTGCTGGCCTTGCCTTGAAGCAGCACGCGGAGCCCGGGGCCGTGGGAGGCGGCCGGCGATGCTCTGTGACCGTGGGTGACCAGCTCAAAGCTAAGGAGAACACCTTTGATACCTTACTATCAAAAGAGTCACAATTGGGCCAGATGCATAGATTATTGTCCTCTGATTACCTTCTTCTCGGAAGACTTAACATCTCCTCGTGCTATCATGCCCACGGGCACACCACCCAGCCCAGGCAAGGTCCAGGGTTTGCAGGAAAGCATGCAAAAATGAGATGTGAAATATAAACACACTTCAAAAACCCTGGAAGACGATCTGAGAAATTAGAACAGGTGACGGACATGTATTATTGGCTTCTAATAAAACTTCCCCTTTGAAATGTGTCATCTTTAAAGCTTGCAAGCCATCCTGGGCTTTACAGACAGGTACGGAAGCCGCTATAATAGACCATCCCAGGGGTCTGACGTGCTTAGGGAAAGTGGCAGAACTACAAAGGCGATTCTGTCCCTCCGCCCCTCAGCAGGCTGCGCTCCCACGCCTAATGAGATCTTTGCAACTGCAACGGGCTCCTGAGGGCCAGGACGGATCTCTCAGTCTCCGCTCAGGCCTGAAATGCAATGGGAGAAGGTGTGGAAACGGGGCTTTTTAGTTTTTCTGAAAGCAGTGAACTTACCATTCTGGAGAAAATAGGAACGCAGCCGCTTTTGTCTTTGTTGCCTGGATTTGTATGAGCCACTGAAAGGAATTGGAAAAATGCAGTGAGAGTTATGAAAAGAAAATGTACTTGGAACATATGTTTTCTTCATCATCTAATTTAAGAGTGCTTTTTCACTGAAGTGTTTCTGGTGAGAATTAAAGTAGAGGTCAATTCTAGTAATTACACACACACACACGCACGCACACACACACCACAGGCAAAAAACCAAAGTGTGTCTGTTGATGGATTATGTCAACTGGATGGAATTAGGACCCTCACCTCCATTAGTATTAGGATTTGTTAACCACCCTAGACTGGGGCTTAAGAACTCGTCAGGATTAGAATGTGAGTTATTTGTGGGCTGGCCAATGAGAGAGGAGCGCCCACCCAGTTGTGGGAGGGCCAACTGGAACTCCAATGGTATAAAAGGGAGGAAGAGGGACAATTGCCCGGCTCTCCCTCTGAGAAAGCTCTCGCCATCGCAATTGTCTACAGACGCCGCAGATCGTCAGCACGGATTCGCTCCAGCCTTGACTTGTGCCTGTGTGTCTGTTGTTGCCGCCCTTCAGTCGCCCATCTTCACCTGAGATCCATAGCAGATTCTCACCTCACCGGCTGCTCTGCAGTCCTGGACGGGCCATCTGCTGCTTGGCTGAGCAGCCATCCTGGACCATCTCTATCA
This sequence comes from Ctenodactylus gundi, assembly GCA_004027205.1. Classification (NCBI taxonomy): domain Eukaryota; kingdom Metazoa; phylum Chordata; class Mammalia; order Rodentia; family Ctenodactylidae; genus Ctenodactylus; species Ctenodactylus gundi. The sequence continues at coordinate 354,443 of PVKB01001734.1, read as the reverse complement.
CCGGACTTGTAAGCCTTCCTAAAAAACCCTTTTGTGTTAAGATCTGTAAATTCTGTCTTTTGAAAGGAATGCAAACTAATACACAAAGTATACTTAAAAGTTGAGTGAGGCAGGCCTAGTAGTGCGGGCCTCTAATCCCAGCACTCTGGGAGGCTGAGGCAGGAGGATGGCAAGTTCTAGCTCCCCTCGGTAACTCAGCAACGTAGTAAGAGGTTATCTCAAAATCCCAAATTGAAAAAGAAGTGTGCGAGGAATGTAGCTCAGAGCAAAGGACTTGGGCGTGGACTCAGGTGTGCAGGCACGCACATGTGCATACACACACTCATGCGTGCACACACACACATACATAGGCGCACACACACACACAGAGGAGAAGGATTAGCAATTCAGATGGTGGGATGGCGGTAGGGTAAGCTATGCCCAAAGCAGAATGTTATGACATGAGGACTTCAGGTCTTTCTGCTCAGACGGAGGAAGCTGAGTTTGCTGACTGGACACAGACGATGGATTTCCTCTGAAGTTGGTCCATCTTCCTGGACTTTGGGATTCATAATACACCTTTTGTCCAATTTGTATAATGTTCATATGTGACGTCCATTCACAGATCTCAAGTTTTAATTGGTTGTTATTTTTACCAAGCAGATTTATATAATCATAATTCTACTAAATTAGATACCACAATTTAAGAATATGAATGATGTATTTTTTTCCACCCTGGAAAATACATTTAAAATTATTTTAACCTACTATAAACATTTCAATAGTAGGTTTTAGAGAACTCTCGTAAATAATTTTTAAAAAGCAATAGGAATGGGCTGTGTTTGAATATGGAGTAATAAATCATACCAATTATATTGCTAAGCCCAAGGTTACAGGCCCAATACTACATCATAATTCGTACCTTATGGGCTGGCTGCAATTAAAATACCATCCTGGCTTTGCAAACCCATGCGACTGTTGGGGTCATGCTCACGGCCCAGGCTTTGTGACACAGAACGGGGATGCTCTTAGAGAGCTGCAGCCATCAGCGAGCCAGGCCCAGCGCAGCCTCCACGCACACACCGACCTAGGCCTCGCCCCCCCGGCCAAGGCTGCTCATGCTGGGACGTCACCAGGGGCATCAACACTGCTTTTATCATCATGCAGTGGAGCAGGTAGGACAGGACGGTGCCATCAGCAGTGGTGAGCACACTTTCAGTCTTCCTCTGTGGTGGACAAACATGCAACGAGATGCAAAGGCCTTAGTATTATTGGCTGGCTCAGGAGGTCATGTGGGAGGAGCAGTGACGCTGCGGCACCTGGCTCCCGAGGGATGGCAAGCCTTACTAGGCAACAGTCAGGCCCACCTTGGGCTGTGTGGGCCCTAAAGCAATGTCCAGGGGAATAAGTAGGGTCAGTGGACTGTCATGTGGCTTGGGGACACTTGTTCATGAAAGACCCAATAGTGGTGTTGTGTCACATTCTCACATGGCTGTGTGTCTGAACAAGGTCACTTAATTTGAAATTTCTACAGATATTTTGATATAATTAGTGGACAATTTCTTTCCTCCCCCTTTGTTAATTCAGCACTGGGGATTGAACCCAGAGCCTTTGCACCAAGCTACATTTCCAGCTCTTCGCTTTTTATTTTCTAAATTTTGACATAAGGTCTTACTGAGTCATTAAATTGCCGAAGCCGAGCTCAAATTTGTGACCCTCTCGTCTCAGCTTTCCAGAGTTCTGGGATGACAGGCCTGCGCCGCAGGCTCAGAGGACAATTTCTGGTCCTTGAGTTGTAGTCGCCTGTGGGATTCATAAAGCTCAGTGTGTATTCTGGTGGACAACTTCAAAACTTTGAACTTTAAAACCAGTACTAATACAAAGGTGACAGCCGTGACCTTGTAAGTATGCGTAGGCCAATAACATGAAGCGAACGTCTGTGCCCCCTCTCCAGCCCCTAGTCTCCCCGGAGGCGGAGTCCGCACAGAGAGATGTGAGCTCCTGCGTAAGGACCCCAGGGAGCGGGATTCCTCCATCTTTCTGTTTGGGGTGGTAGGCTGCAATGCGGAGTAGCTGTCTGTTACCCAGGAAGTGAGCTGTCACCAGGCCCCAGCCTGGAGAAGTCCTGTCCTCCCGCCCGTGCTCCAGAGCTTTGAGGATACACACTGGAAGACACACAACTACATGGCAACTTACTTTGGTAATCCGAACTGGACTGCCTATTTTAGGAATAGTAGGAGGGGACTCAATTCAGACTTAGATCCACTCTGGAAGATAGCCTATCGGCGTGGGCCACGGGGGTCTGGCCACAAAGCCCTGTGTGAGCACCCAGCTGGTTCCGCTTTTGCCGCGGGGCTATGTTCGGGAAGGCCGGAGCAGGGTGTGAGGGACGTGGGCAGCGGGACAGCGGCAGCAGTGTGGGAGGAGGCATGTTTCAGGCAGGGCGTGTTATTCGCTCCAGTTCCTTGACGTGGACCCTTTTGTCCCTGGCAGGGTCTACCACCGTCACGGGCAGCCAATTCCTTCCCCTGAACATGCTGTTCAGATGAGAACAGCCACCCAGAGCTCACACCTCAACGGCCTCGTTGTCTGCTCCCGCGGGAGTCAGTTCCAGGAGGCCCTCCACCCCGCACGCCTCAGTTCCCCAACTGACCGAGGGCTGGTGCGGTACCTTCGACCTAAAATCACCCCAGTGTGGAAGGTGACTGGATGCCGGGGATTCACCCACGGAGGGAGGGCTCAGGGACCGTGTGCTGCTAGGAGGTGAGTCACCCGGGTGTGACCTGGAACGGGTGCCTGCCTCTCTCTCTGCCACCTAGCTGTCCTCTGCCAGGCCCTGGCACCGTGCGAGTTCTGCCTTGGAGCCAGCCGACATGGACCATGCCCACTGACACCACGAGGCAAGTAGCGGTCTCCTCCTGTAAGTTGCGAATCTCGACGATGTTTTCTGAGCAGGAGAAAAATGACCGCAGGAGCCAGGGGCCAGAGACCCAGCACCCAGAGCTCCCACGGCCGCCGCCCTATGCCTGCACGCCCGCCCCGCGCTCCTGCTGCAGAGCCTGGCCAGGCTTCAGCCCCCTGCCCCCGGCCCCCTGGCCCCCCATCAGCCCCCTGCTTCCCCGCATGGCCCGTCTGTGGCACCTGCCAAGTGCCAGGCCCCTGGGAGTTCTGAGCGGAGCGCACTGTCTTGGCAATGGCTGTTGCCTCCTGACCCGGTGGCCCTGTTGTGCCTGACGAGGCATAGTGTTTACCCCTTCAAACCAGCTCCGCCAGAGCCTGAAACTCGCAGACAGCAGGGAGGACAGACATGTCAGGGGTGCAGGGGTGGGGTAGGCCCCTCCCATGCCCTCACACAGCCCACTGGGAGATGCACGTGTGCTGGAGGTCACCAGCACCCCCCGCAAGGAAACACAACAGTAGAAGCGCATAGCTGCCCCTTTTATTACTGGCACAGTCATGTTTCAGAGGATGGTATGAATGAAAGCTGCCAAGGAGACAGGCGGTCTGGAGCCACTGGGAGGACTCCCCCAGGGGACAGGTGCACACAGAGAAGCAGGGCGGCTCGTGACGGCTGGGGAGGGGACACAGCGAGAGGATCATGCAGGTGACTTGGCGCAGACCGTCCCCTGCTGGTGCAGCGCCTGCTCAGCCTGGAAGGGCTCAGCCTGCGCGCCTGCACGCTTTCACCTTGGGACGGAGGTGGCCCTTTGCACCACCAGCTATGAACTTGAAGCCGTACGTATTTAACAGAGTGCTGCAAATTTCCTGAAAGCTATGCCAAAGCTGGGGTGGGGGTGGGGAGGACCAGGGCAGGGTTAACAAGCGAGCACACAAGCCACGTATCCCTGGCGCTCTGAGCCGCAGGGGAGAGCTGCCCGCGAGCAGGCAGCAGAACCCACCAGGAAGGGCAGGGCTCGCACGGAGAAGCCAGGGCGCCACGGGCCCTGGGCCTAGGCATCTTTAAAAAGGTGTGTGAAGGAAAAAACCTAGAAATGATTTTTTAAAATTCTGTATTTTGAAGAAAGGAAGCACCACCAATTGCAGAAAGTGTATAAAAGACGGTAATAAAAGTGTAAATAATGATCAGGTTTGTAAGCTCAACAAAACATCAACACGAAGAACTAAAATATATACATCCACACTAAAGCCCGAGGATGGTGCCACCTTGTCGTGCTCTATGAAACAGGCGCGTGGGGGTGCAGGGCTGTCCCTCGGGCCTCTGCTGTCCGCTGCTCTGGCTGGCCTCGGACCACCTGCGCCGGCTCTGCTCTTGCTACTCGGGGTAGTGCAACCTTGAAGATGGGAGCCCGAAAATCAGTGTATGACAGAATGGGTAAGAGTGAACACACACACACACACACACACGCACATGTGTGCACATGCGCACACATGGGAAATCTCATGTCTTAGCATCAGTGTCCTGTGCCTGCTCAGGCCAGTGTCTGGAGCGAGGACCCAGTGTGGACCGCGAGACAGCTTCCGGTCCACGCAATGAGACGTCACTGGGCAATTGTGCTCTGTGCCTGCAGCACTGGCCACCTCAGAGGGTGGAGTCCCAGAGCTCAGAGGGCAGCCGGTTGCACGGGGCCCCTTCTGGCTTCTTCAGGAGGGTGGGCTTCTTGCAGGGGGGCGGAGGGGGGGCCCGGGGCTCCACGTGGCGCAGGACCTGCTGCCAGCCTGCCTCCTCACAGAGCTTCCTCCTCCAGTCCAGCAGCTCCCGCAGGGCCACACTCTCATTCTCTGACAGCCGCAGCTGCTGGATGACCTGGGAAGGGGACACAGTGGTGTCAGACGTGGCGAGGAGCATGAAGTGTGATTCCCAAGGCCTCTGGGAAGGGCAGGGGGTGAGATCAGCTGCCAACGGCCGCAGGACCGTGAGCAGAATGCCCCTGGTCGAGCCATGCCTCCAGGTGGCCCAGGAAAGGACCTGCCTGCTGCTCCCCAGTCTCAGCACAGACTCTTAGCACCTCCTATAACTTTTTCTTTGCATTTAATCTGTAATACAAGGTATGAAAAAATACAGTGAACGTTTCACTAAAAATTTCATTGTAGTAAAAGACATACTGTCCCTCAAGACCTCCTCAAGGACCCTCTTCCTGTGAAAATGCTCCACCTTCCTTGCCACTTTTGAGGGCAGTTCTGAAGTCCCGTCCCTTGAGGATCGTTAGGTGTGCTGCCATGGCCACTTCCATGCCCTAAGCTGGCTCAGTCACTGGCCTTTCACGGTCACTTTGACTTTGGGGAGGAGCAGCCAGTCGCAGGGCGCCACATCCGTGACTCAAGTGGATGAGGACGCGTCACTGAATTTTTACGAGCCCGCTTTTCTGTTGAAAAGCCATATTTTTGATCACTTTGGGAAAAGTCCCTGAGGAAAGAACTGTTTCAGAGAGTGACCGGAATGACAGCATACGTGGGTTTGAGGTGGGGCGGAGGACTTTGAGGGCGTTTCATGGCCTCGTGTCTTTTACTGTAATGAAGTTTTGGATCTAAACTCTCAGTGTACAGGTTGGTCACCCCTAGGGGTGGTCTCCTCCTAGTGGACATGTCTCAAGTTTCATTCCTTCCAGAGCCACAACTCCACCCACCTTCCGGCAATGTTAAGACGTGACTGCAGCGTTTGCAGAGGTGGGCGATTAACCTGTGGGTGGCCCAACTGGCAGCGTGAACCAAGTAAAGGAAGAAAGAAGAAACACTGTCACAGCTTTTCCTGAGAAAGCTCCAGCCTTCGCTGGACGTTAAGTCACTCCTCTCTCATGTGGCTTTCTGTCGAACGTGCTGTGCAGATCTTTTCTGACTGGACCTCTGCCGTGTGAGATTAGACTGCATGTGACCATGTGAAACCGTGAGCTGAAATAAATCTTTCCTCCCTCAAGTCGAGGAAATAGGGTAATTAACCGAGACGGGACCTTGCACTAGAGCGTCAAGCAAGGTCCCTGAGCGCTGGAGGGCTGCGCCCTGGAGTCCCCACCCTCCCGGGAGCGCTCGGCCCTGCGGTCTGCACTATTTCATGTTTGCGAAGCAAAGCAATTTGCTAGACTAGCGATCGTGCTTTTCCTCACAGGCAAGCTCTCAAAGACAGGGACCTTCCCAGGCCTTTGCGGAAAAGTGCGAGCACGTGGCTGATCTCATTGGCTGCTTCCTTTCACTTCCTGATGGTGACCGGAGACCAAGCCCTGGCGGGGTGAGTGGGTAACGCTGTGGGTGCCCCTCTCCCACCAGCAGCTGGCGATCCACGCAGCTGCATACACAGACACTCACTGGTCTGACGGTCCTCAAACGCGTTCATGGGTTAGAAAGAGTGGCAGTGCGCAAGTCGGACTGGTGTGCTGGGCTGGTCATGCCAGCTGCAAAGCACCAAGTATTTTGCTCAGGAGGAACCTCCATCCTCTCGTACCATCTCCTTTACAGTAAGAGGGGAGCCCACAGTGGGGGAGTGGTGTGGATCTTACGTGGAAAGCAGTCCCACGAAGGCAGCGAGGTGTCAGTGCCCCGGCCCAGCGCTAGGTCCTCCCTCACCTCAGGGAGGGGTTGCCAAGAAGATGGCACACAAGCGGCATTAAAATATGCAACTAAAGTTTTCAAAACGTGTCGCAGTAAGAGGTACATTAGCGGCCTCCGAATCCTTTCCCCTTGTTTCAGACACGCTCACCCGTCATCCCCGCTGCTTTCTGAAGCAGTTCCGTAAGTTCTTTTTCCTGAGCGGCTTTACAAGGCGTGGTCAACGTTACAGCCAGCACTGCGGCTAAGTGCCGTCCCACAGAAGGGCAGGCTTGCGAAAACACGGCAGCGTGTCGTCTCCCACTTTCGCCACCAGATCTCGCACCTGTGAATTCTGGCTCTTCGCCAAAGTGACCCCGAGAGGCAAAGGATTCAGGACACAGGCAGCCGTGGAGATGCTCAGGAAGGGGGCCTGCAGAACTGCTTCCGGAAGCAGCGAGAATGAAGGTACGCGTGTGTTCGCGGTGATGGGGGATTTGCGGGTTGCGAACGGCAATCTATCTCTTCCTGTAGTACAATTTTCAAGAAAACTTGCTCACTCACCGCATTCTGCGAACACATCTCACATACCAGGACCAAGCTGCCCGTGCTCCTGCTCTCCTTCCTGCCTTTCCCGTGTGGGATTTCAGTGCTACTGCTTGTGTGTGTGTCTCAGCTCCTCGCTGGCCTCCTCTAGGCAGGGGTGGGGAATCTGCTTATCCTCAATCCGTGCTGCCCAGGGGATGTGGGACCTTCCTGCTCCTGGGCTCATACTCAGTAAATACTAGCGATCTCTGAAATACCATGTCACCGGATAGATTTCTTTTTTTCTTCTTCTTCTTCTGTGGTACTGAGGATTCAACGTCGGGCCGTCGCATTGAGCCATGTCCCAGCTCTGTTTTATTTTATAACAGAGTCTTACTAAATTGCCCAGGCTGGGCTTGAACTTGAAATCCCCCCACCTCAGCCTCCCAGAGTGCTAAGATTATAGGTGTACACCACCATGCCTGGATTGCCAGATAGATCCCATGGACAGAATATTTAACTGCTAGAAGAATATTTCTACCATCCCACATGGCTATTTCCCCAAACACTATGCCTGCCTATTTTTCTTATGTAAGACAACTTCAAATCCATGTTGTTAGGAGACAAGGCTAGGGGCCCCACATCTGGATAGGATACGGTAGGTCATGGCAGGGCAAAGGTGCCACTACCACCAAAAGCAAATTAAAAGCCATGTTTTTAAGATGTTAGCAAGTTCTGTCAAACTGGACAGTCATAAAGGAGGAAAAGTTTTCTGAAGTAAACTGGCCACCTTCTCCCTGGGGACATTTGCCGGTTTTGAGCTTTCGTGCAGGTCTTGAGAGACTCTCCTGAAGGAGGAGACGCCGTACGATGTTCTGCAGTTGTACAGGACAAAAGAAACACGTCGGAAACTTGGGAAACCTCAAGTGCACAGCGATTCTCCACAAGGGACACGTGTGTGGATTTCTTCAGCTGTGTGGGTGACTGGTCTAGTTCATGAGGCCCAAGTTATTAAAAAAAATGTCAGAAATCCCTGACCACGATGGAGGAGCTTCAAAGGCAGAATCGTGGGGAGGTGGCCCGTGGCTTTAGGTATCAGGTGGACCTCATCCTCAAGACATCTGCTAGAGTTTGAGACTGTAGGCAGGAGGCAAGAGACAGAGTCTCAGGACTCCGAGATGCAGACCTTTGCTGCAGAAGGGCACAGGTACATCAAGAGAGGATCAGAGGGGCAGGGGGGATGGACTGTTAAGCACAATCCCACGGCTGATTCCGTGGGGGAGGTTAGTCCTCACCTTGACTTCCCAGTACAGGAAAGTGGAGCCCTCCTGGGAGAAGGAGGCATTGCTTTACTGACAGTGAGCACCCCACAATCAAAAGTCACCGCACACATGAAGAGACTACAGAACTTACAATAATTAGCAAGAAAGAAGGCAGAGTCTCAGTGGAGTCCGACACCGCTTTCAGGACACAAGGATTTAAGAATACCACCCAGTGTTTAAGAAGACCCGGGCAAAGATGCGCCGGGCACAGAAACATCAGAACAGGTGTTCACATAAAGAAGCATTGGAAAAATAACATACGTGAAGAAGGTGGCAAAGCAATATTCAAACAGGCGAGTTCCCAAAACTCACAGGAACATCAATGCCCACTTCCCAGAAGCCGAGGAAACCCCACGCAGCATAAATACGGATGCCACCAACAATGGCAGTAATGACACCAAGGGCAAAGGCAGCCCCATGCAAAAGAGCGGAGAGGCAAAGGCAGACCGCAAGGCTTTCAGAATTCAGGAGAAAATGGCTACATTCAACGTCACTCCAATGTCAGCAAAAGCTGCCTTCTTCACAGGAACGTGGGAGCCAGAAAACACTGAGCTGCAGATTAAGTAACCGAAGAAAAGTGAGCCAATACAAATTTCCATGCTCCATAAGAATTTCCCTCAAAAATTAAAGTGAAATAAAGATGTCTTTGGGCAAGCAAAAGTTAGGAAACTTGTCAACAGAATTCCCACACTAAGGAAGACAAAGGAAAATATTTATAGGGTGGCAGAAAAAAATCTCACATAGAAAAATGGAAATGTAAGAGGGGATTAGGAACTGTGGAATTACAGAACCCTGGGGTGGACAGGAATGATGTGCTTGGAATGTATTGTAGAGTGTAAATCACACAGAAAACGTGGAAGTTTGCCAGGTAACTGCACACGCCAGGAAGAGTTCGGCAAAGCTTTGATGGCTTCAGGTTCTAGCAACAGTAGGGAGTAGTATACAATCCGATGGGAGAAATGTGTCCCCTAGTGAGACTCCTGCAAGAAGGGTGAGGGAAGAGTCGGGTAACACGTGACAATCAGGGAAAGGCAAAATGACAAGCACTCACTTCATCTAGAAGACGCAAAAAAAGAGAGAAAGGGTTCAAAACAGAGGCCGATTCTTAACACAAGTATTACAAAACAGACGAGAAGCCGGGGTCAGCGGTGCGGGCCTGTCATCCTGTTTTCCCGGCACTCCGGGAGGCCGAGGCAGGACAACTGCAAGTTTGACGCCAGCCTTGCCAACTTAGCAAGACCCTCTTCTCCAAATTAAAAATAGAAATGGGCTGGAGATGGAGCTCAGTGTGAAGGCTCTGGGTTCAATTCCCAGTACTTCATGTGCACGTGGGCCCACATGTGAATTAGGCAAGCAATGCAGAGGTCTGTCCCACATTTGGTGTCTCTCCCTGGCACTGGATGGCACATGCTGAGTGCTCCACGGTGGCACATCTGGGGTCACACATCTGATTCCTCACACTGGACACAAGACACAGCCACTCTACATCCCTCCTGAGCCCAGATCAACAGCTTATAGTGACTGGAAATGCAGTAGGGGTGGCCCTTGGCATCTAAAACTATGATCTGATGGGCTCTGAAGAGGGACAGTATTCTCTGACTAATAAGATTTAATCTTGTTTATTCAAGTACATTAAACTTGTCAGACTGTGATGCAGAAGGATCCTACTTGTGATTGGCGGTGAAGGTGCTGTGATACTCTAGGACAGCAGGTGGTGGCCGGCACACACAAGCCAGAAAAAGCACTGACCGTGCTGAGCAGCACCGTGCAAGCTCTTGCCCCACTGCGCACCTGCTCCTTAGACCTTGCGCCCTGTCGGTGACAGGGACACGCTGTACGTCCTTCCTGTACGTCCTGGTGTCTCACCAGAAGTGGACTTTCCTCGTTAAAGGGCAGGATGATTTTGTGACTAGGAGCTTACGTTTTGACATTTAAGGGAACCATTTCACTTCAGAAGGAGAACGCATGCCTGGTGCTGGGTTGCTGCTGGCCAGGTGACCTCCAAGACAGCCGGCCACTCCCCAGCGCAGAATCACCCCACGCTGAGGATCCAGGATGCCTGCGTTGCCTTCGACGATTGGTCTTCATCCTCTAGCACCGCTTCAGATCACTAGTCGTCTTCTTATTTTCCTTTCTGGAATGTTCTACACGGCGGTCTGCGTGCCTACAATTGTCACCTTCTAGAAGCACAGGGCCAGTGTTGAGCTGGTACACCAGGATGTTGCAGGCCTTCATCCCCTTGATGTCTCTCTGTGAGGAGCTCTGGGCTCCTTGAATGTGACACACGCTCAGCTTTACAGAGCTGTCAGACTCGGAAATCCCTGAAGCATCCTACCATGGTACACATGGTATCGGAATGTGGTACAGGGAAACATTTTTCCTTCCTTCCTTCCTTCCTTCCTTCCTTCCTTCCTTCCTTCCCTCCTTCCTTCTACCTTTTATCGGGAAAGGGGGCTTCACGGGGAAGAGTCTGAAGAGGTTTCACAGGGAGGGGACCTTGGTCCGCATCTTGCGAAGTGAGATGGTCACCTAACAAGGTGAAACAGGGAAGCAGCACACCGGAGTCAACCCACAGTGTCCCCACAGCCTCCTGCAATGGGAGGTGGCTGGGTCACAGGCAGCTGTGCTCATCTATGGCTTCACTGGTGGTGAGTTCTTGGCTGGCTGTGCTGCCGGGAGGCAGGGCCTGGTCGGAGGACCGTCCCCCGCCCTTTCCTTCTCTCGCTGCTTCCTGTTGTCATGGGGTGAGCAGTTGCCCCCCACCAGGCTCTCGACCACGGCATTTCTGCTGTGCAGCCACCAGCCAGGAGTAGAAACAATGAACCAAAATGAACTTCTCCGTTGAGCTGCAGGCGCTGCATGATGGGAAGGTAATCATGAAGGGACTCGATGTACACAGTGCCCGTAGTGACACGGGGCTCACATCTCCCACAAGGACAGCCAACTGTGCCAAGGCTGAAGCCGGTCTGAGCTGTGAGCATATGGCCAGAAGATCTGGACTCTGGGGCTGGGTCACCAGGGCTGGACCTGGACTCGCCCTGGTGGTGAGCCCTCCTACATGGACTGGCTCAGCTGCTGAGTGAGGTCACGGTCACCATCCATCTCCCAACTACAGGGTGAGGATCATATGAGTGTGCAGTGATACAAGAACGTCTTAAACCTGGGCCTAGTGGTGCAGCCCTGTAATTCCACCGCTCTGGGAGGCTGAGGCAGGAGGACCACAAGTTTGAACCCAACCTGCATAACTTATTGATTTATCAAGACTTGGCCTCAAAATCAAAGACAGAAAAGGGCCAGGAATATTGGTCATGTGAAGGCCCTGGTTTCAATCTTCAGGACTGGAAATAAAAGAAAAAGGGTATCTTAAAACCACAATGTATGCCATGTGGATACGGGTGTTGTGATGCTGTCCATTGTTAGCCTGTGACTTAAGAAGGCCCCTAACTACTGCCGAATTATGATAATCCTGATGCTTAACTACAATAACGCCAAATGGAACTGCTTCTCACACTGTATGGATTTCTATAAGCATAACATACTTTCTTTTCTGTCACTAAAGATAACCTCTCTAAGCACTGAGCAACACAGTAGAATTGCAGTGTTACCATGATTTATATATGACTCAAACATGATTTAAAGCTAAAGAAAATTTTACAGGAATAAAATAACAGTTTTAGAGTTTTGCTTTAATTTTAGGAGATAAAAAAGCATAAACAGATTTTGGTAAGCAATTTAAGCAGCTACTAAATGCAATGCTTCTGAAATCAAGCTTGTAGTTTTGGACAGTGTCTATATTTTTTGCATTTCTATTTTCATGGTATTCTTTAAAAATGAGTGATTGCTGTTTTGCATCGTATCATACCTTTACGGTAATGCTCGTTAAGATTTTCAAATTTGTGTTTTATTGACAAGCAGGTTGATACCAGTTGAACACTATTATTTAGATTGTTCTAGGCTGAGAGAAGCACAGTTGGATATGATATATGGGAAGATCTTTCCTTCCTTCATGATAGCACATAGTAGGGTCCGTCCATAAGTTGTCCAGGAGTTCAAGTACATTTGGCTGACTAAGACGGCAGAAATGTCCCAAAAGTGAAGGTTGATGCCATAGCCAGTGGGGGCTCCTGTGTTCAATGCTCACGCCATTCAGCTGGATAAAATCTCATACCTGATGTGGATACTACTGCATGGCTTTTGTGGGCCTTTGCTTCACCCCGATGCAAATTTTCTTTAGCAGCACAGCTCTGTGAGAGCAGGAAGGACAGAGAGATCTTGTGTCGGCAGAGGTATACATGTGCAATTAGTATTGTTAAAATATATATTTTTATGGGCTGGGCTTGAAGCTGCAGACCTGTCATCCCGGCACTCTGGGAGGCCATGGCAGGAGAATCACAAGTTTGAGCCCAGCCTGGGCAATTTAGTAATTTAGCAAGATATTGTCTCAAATAAATAATAAAAAAGGCCTGGAGACACAGCTCAGAACAAAGGTCCCATGTTCAGTCCCCAGCGCCAGGTAAACAAATATTTTCGAATGTTCCGGGTTAAGGAAAATTTTGCTTTTCATTTAAAAAGGGTCACAAAATTGCACAAGTTGGAGGAACATCCGTGTTACTGCTTGGCAAGCCAATGGTGTCTCCTAGGGTCCAAAAGGAGAGAATGAGTCTCTTCAAGAGCTCAGTCTCCAGAGTGCTGATTTAGAGAGTTACCCCTAGTGGGCCCAAGCATGTAGGGTCCAAGGTCGGTAGAAAAGCGGAATAAGATTAGCATGATGGTTTCACTTGAGGATCCATTTTGGCAAGAGGGGAGTGGCTTCCCCAAGGGCTTGAACAGATCCTTGCGCTTGTAGTGCCACCCACTCTCACAGCTTCAGACCAACCCTCTTCCCAGGCAGGATGCCCTAAACGTGGACTTAATGGGCTTGAGGTGTGGGGTCCCACATTCTGGTGTGCCGTGATTCTAGACATGTCTCCAGGGCTTGGACAGCTGGTGGATGGGGCCAGTGAGGGACAGGGAAGTCACTGTAGACTTCGTGTGTCCAAAGAACATAAGACTTTAAATTTAAGGGGTCGAATGAGCTTCTGATATGTCCAGAACTATTATTTTTGGATGGCATGGAAAAACGGTATTATTCTAAGACAGGTCCAAAACGCAGGCATTTGGACAAATGAATCGTTTCTGTCAGCGTAAGTGTCTCTGGAAGCCAAATTGTTTGGTGAAGGCTCTAATGAGACACTTGGAAATTATTCTGTGATCTTAAAATTTGACATTCAAAAGAGATCTGAAAGCTCCCAAGCTTGGGTGTTGCTTGTAACTGGGTGGTGAGAGAGCAGGGAGCCAGTCTGTAGGCAGCTGGGGGGACTGAGTCCTCAAAAGAAGTGACAGACGATCTACTTCACAAGTGTTGGTGTCTGAGACCGTGTAGTCCCAGGGGTGCCCGTAGGGGGGATTGGGGTAGCGAGCATCTTCGTGTGTGTGGCAGTCTGGGGATTGAATCTAGGGCCTTCACTTCACACAGATTTACACTCCCAGGCCTCCTTTACTTTTTATTTTGATAAAGGCTCTCATTACATCACTAACGTGTCCAGGCTGGATTCGAACCTGCAGTCCTCTTGCCTCAGCCTCCCAGAGTGCTGCAATTAAAGGGGTGTGCCACCATGCTGGGAGAGGCAGCACTTTTTTTTGAACAACTTCCTGTCAGTTCATACCACCTAAATCTGGGCTAGGTCAGCGCCTAAAACAGTACCAAGCCTTCCTTTCTGCTAAGAAAAGATTATACAGGGGACCTTGAAGCCACGTGCACTCAGGAAGTATGTATGGATTCACTGGATTCTTTTTTTTTTTTTTTTTTGAGACAGGGTCTTGCTCAGTAGCCCAGGCTGGTCCTGAACTCACTATGAAGCCCAGGCTGGCCTTGGACTCACAGCAGTCTTCCTGTCTCGGTGCTGGGATTACAGGCGTGTGCCACCATGCCCAGCTTGTGTGGTGCTGGGTGCTTGGCAAGTGCTTTTACCGCTGAGCTATTCCTCCGGCCTTGCCACTGGACTCTTGAAAACCATCCCCTCACACCAGGCTACGAGTGCATCCTGACACAGAATCGACAGTAGCCTGAGTCCGTGTCCCAAGGGCTGGGATGGACATCCCTGAACAAAGTCCCTGCCTTTCATTACGTTTTCAACAGAAGCATGTTTTTGGGGGAGACAGTAATCCTAGACACCACCAGTGCGGCCAAGGCCCTGGCTTTTGAGACTCAGAATGGAGCGGAAGTGAAGGTCTCTTCTGCTGTTGGCAAATGCTGGCCGATTTCGTCCTCAGAGGCTGGAGGTCTGAGTCTAGTTTCCATTTCCCCGCCCAGATCGTAGAGCACCTGGTGTCTCCCAATGTCGCCTCTGCAGGACCAAGGGGACCTGAGGGTGGAGGGTGACAAAGTGCTAGAGAGATGAGCCCAGGCAGGTTCCTGCTCTGACACAAGACACCTGGAGTTGTGTGGCTTCGCTAGAGCCCTAGAGGCTCACCCTTCGGGGGCAGCGGAGTGGGGCAGAGGGCCGGGCCAGCCCGCAGGGGCCACAGTTTGGGGCAAGAAGAACAAGAGAAACAACAAAGACAAATAGAGGTAATAGGGTTGACTGTTCTACATCTATTGTTTTTTTAATAGCTTCCAGTTTCGCCATTAATAGAGTTCTATGAGATAAACTCATTAGAAGAAATAAAGTTCCCTTTTTCTTTCCCTCCCTACTTTCCTCCCTCCCTCCCTCCCTCCCTTCCTCCCTCCCTCCCTTTCTCCCTCCTTCCCTCCCTCCTTCCTTCCTTCCTTCCTTCCTTCCTTCCTTCCTTCCTTCCTTCCTTCCTTCCTTCTGTGTCTCTCTTCGCTATTTTCTTTCCATACTGGGGAGTGAACCTACAGCCTTTGCACTGGGCTACATCCCCAGATCTCCCTTTTTATTTTTTGGAACAGTCTCTCTAAGTCACTGAACTGCCTAGGCTGGGCTAGACCTTGTGATCCTCCTGCCTCAGCCTCCCCAGGGAGCTGGGATTACAGGCCGCCACGTGGGGCACCCTGACCTATGCACAGTTTCTAAGGACAGTAGCAATCCTTACAAACGAGCGCCGTGCTGCTGAACTTTCACCTTCCATCCTTCCCTCCGAGGATAAAAATAGTCTCTGTCAGATAATTCAGATGTAAAATCATTCTGTTGTTCATTTGTCACAGGATTGATGTTTCTATTGACTATTCATCCAACGGTAAGGGAAAAATAGAGCGTTTACTGACATTTATGGAAAGGAAAAGTAGGAAGCGTCTTGACTGAGTGAATATTAGTGTTTCAAATGCAAATTCCATTTTCACGCAGCGCTAACAAGATGTTAGAGGGAGAAAACATAAAAAAAGAAATTTGCAAAAATAAAAACAGTCTGTAAAAACAAGACTCACCTAGGCAAATCCGTAAGATGTGGTATAAAATGGCAGGCAATTCCACACAAATCTGTGATGGCAGGGTCACAGAGGTCTTTACTTAAAAAAAAATCAAGAAAATTATCTGAAAGTGGAAAGTGGCATTGGTGGTTTGGGCTGCTAAGAGCAGGTTGTTTTTAAATCAGAAAGAGCCAAGACTGCAGGCCCCTGAGGAGCTACTTCTGGGGTTCTGTTCCCTCTGTCGCCTGAGGTCCAGTGGAAAAGAAGCTAGTCATGCGCCTTCTATGAGGAAAGTTGAAACAAAAAAGGGCAGGAGATTTTTAATGTTTTCCTCTGTCTAGATGCTTTAGCTTTCTAAAAAACAAAAACAAAACAACAACAACAACAAAAAAACAAAATAAAATAAAACAGAGTATGTGCCTTGGTTTTATAGCAAGTAGCAATTTATTGGAACGCGTTTCGTATCATCTCAACGGACGTTTACGTGAACTCTGCAGCTGCTCTGAACCCCTCCAGGCACAGTTGTATGTAAAACGCGCTCCGAAGAGTGAGTGAGCACACGTCTTGCTGCTGACACAAAGCTCCAAAGAACTGTGCTAAAAACCATGCGATGTACGTAACGGGTGGCAGTGGAGGTGGGAGCGCAGCGTGAGCTCGGCTCTCTGGCCTCAGTCCACTCAAAAACACTGCAGCATCGGCACGGACAGCTAGCGGATTGTAGCGAGCACGGGTGGGACTGTACACGGTCGTGACTCGCTGCTGTCCCAGACTCAGACCCAGTGCACCGAGGGTGGGGGGGGGGTAGAATGTTTTATGGGAAACATAGGAAGCCGAGTGCCTGTAGCCCTGCCATGCCGAGCCGTCAGCTCTTCAGACAGTGTACCCGGGGGAGGCGGAGCTGGGTCAAGTGGAAGCTCCACGTTTAGTTTTGTGGAAAACTCTCCATCCTGCTTGCACTAGCATGTTCTCCACCACCGATCTACAAAGCTTCCTTTTCCCCCACAACCTCACAAGAGTTTACTCTTTGAGTCCTTGACAACAACCATTCCTACTGGAGTGAGACAGAATCAGGTGTGGTCTTAGTTCAGGGCAAAGCCCAGACTTCTTGGCTAGTATCAAGAATATTCAGAGAATTGAAAAAAAGCTAGATCCTCCAAAATAAAGGACCCAATCAAAAACTGGGCATCTGAAATGAATAAATAGTTCTTAAAAGAAGTCCAAATGGGCAATAAATACATGAAAAAAATGTTCATCATTTTTAGCCATCAGACAAATGCAAATTAAAACGACACCGAGGTTCCATCTAACTGCTGTAAGAATGGCTCCTATTCAGAACCCAAACAAACAAACAAACAAACAAAAAAACCCAACAAATGCTGGCGAGGCTGTGGGGAAAAGGAGCCCTCCTACATTGCTGGTGGGACTGCAAGCTGGTGCAACCACTATGGAAAACAGTACGGAGATTCCTCAAAAAACTCAAAATCAATTGTTCCATTTGATCCAACTCTACCTCCTCTGGGTATCTTCCCAAAAGAGTTAAAGTCATTATACAGTAGTGATACATGCACACCCATATTTATAGCAGCGTAATTTGTAATAGACAAATCTTGGAAGAAGCCAATATACTTGAACACAGATGACTGGATAAGGAAGTAGAATATATACACAATGGAATCCTACTCTGCTAATAAAGAATAATGAATTTGAGTCATTTATAGGAAAATGGATGCATTTTCAGACCATTATGCTCAGCAGAATGAATCAAACCCAGAAAGTTAAATATACAGTTTCTCAAATATGAGAAAACCAAACCATAAAACATGTAAGAGATACGGAAGAAAGTAGGAAGATGTACTTTGTAGAGAGGGAAAGGGAAAGTGGGAGGTGAGAGGGTTGGAATGGGAAAGGGATGTGACATGTACGTTTAAAAAAGTGTTCAACAACAATGCTACAACATTAATCCAAACAAATACTGAAGCCATGTAAGTTGGGGTTACTTAACATAGCGTCACATATACAGCAGACACCAGCAGCTCAGCTTAAAGGAAATATGCTTACTGCTTATATTAAGACTAAAATCTGAGGAGGGCATGATCTGAGCATCCCCGGCCTGTTCTGCGGTCTTGGAAGATGTTGTATTCAGTCTTGAGACACCAAGGTCACAGGAGATCAGGCAAGCGAGATTTACATGGATTAAGGTTGAAAAATGGCACCCGTCACTACGGCTAGTCACTATGGCTCCCTTTCTATTGGTTCATCTCAGTCACAGGACTGGACCTAACTGCAAGGGAAGCTGGGAAATGTAGTCCAGTTGGCTGCTTAAGAAGATGAGGAAGAAAGAATGATCGCAGGACCCTGGTGTCTATGACATAGCCTTTCAGACACAGTCAGAGAAAACTGTGTGGGTCCAAGCGCTATTGACAGGGAAAACAGATGTCAGGCAGAATCAGGAAAGAACACAGGCGCAGCCGTGCTGAAGTAGTAGAATAGGAGAGCAAATCTTTCGAATCGAGACTTCTTTCCAAAAATAGGTAATAAAAATCAACGGCAGCCATATGAAGGTGATTTAAACCCAGTCGGCTTCAAGCCCTGTGCCTTTTGCATCCCTGACTTTATGACACTTTTCAGTAGCACAGGTCACTGTTTTGGGGCCTATTCTGACAGGCACAGGCACAAAGCAACAGTCTCAAATAATAGTGTAATCACAGAAATCAGAAAAGAATCAGCCTTCCAGGATCTGCTCTGGTTGGAAAACCATTCCCCTCACAGTGAGCTGATTTCCACTTCCACAGAGTGGGGATCTTTCTATTCTTTTAATCTGAATTTTGCTTTCTGTTTGTCAGAAAACATGGGATCTAGGCTCTCTGGAGCCCCCACCTCACCCTGGCTGCCCAGAGTGGGAACAGAGGCGCACATCTGATAGTCCCACGTTTCCCTCGTATAGAAACAGCAGACATGTGTCCTGTCCTGACATCTGAGCAGATCCTTCTACAAATCTAGAAAATGACTTTGAAGAAAGTCACACTCAACACTCGGGAGGCGGAGGCAGGAGGAGTGCCGTGAGTCTGAGGCCAGCCTGGGCTACCCAGAGTTCAGGACCAGCCTGGGCTGCTGAGCAAGACCCTGTCTAAAAATACCATAATGCAGGGTGTCCTAAAAGTTGCCATACATATAAAATTAACATAAAAACATAACATAACGTAATACAATGAAGTGCGGGCTCAGGGGCTTTTGTCATGCTATTTGGGTAACACTACGGAGATGAGGAAATTATGCAAACACTAAATTCAACCTGCAGAGTGTCTCCAATGTGCCCCCCACCCCCCAGCAGGAGAAACATTCAAAGCATTGGGGCGCCACATGGCATACAGCCATGACTAGCCTTTTACATTCATTCTCTTGCTCCAGTCTACAACCTGAGCTCCCCTTTTCTAGACTTTTCATTTATAACTAGTGGCACTTTCCACTCTACAAAAGCCCCTGGGAGCACCATCCTCCTCTCCATGCTGGTCATCCTGGGCCCCTGAAACTCCAGCGTGCTCTCTCCATGTACGCTTTCCTGGACATCAGCGTTGGAGGCCCTGGAGCCGGGGCTGCGTCCACACCTCCCTCCACCCGCCCCGGCGCCTCCCATCCTACTGGCCTGTCTTTCCCCCATATTTTATTGCCTTTTAGCATACTGTCCATTTTGCCCCAATGTGGTTTACTGTTTGCATTGTCATGATGGAATTTAATTTCTACAAAAGCAAGGATGTCTGGTTTGCAGACCTGGCTATCCCAAGTGCCTCAGCGTCTATGGATGAATAACTGCATGCATGAATCTCGAAGATTCGATCTTCCGCAATCCTTTCTCTCAGAATGCAAGACACCAGGGCATATTATCACATACTTTAACTAAGTTCATATGTTGAACATAAACGCATGCATGGAAACAGACCCCATCACACCCAGTGAGGCCATGTACATCGTTCACGAGGGGCAAAACAGGGACCTGGGCAGCATGTTGTTTTCCTGCCCGCGGTGCTCAGAGTGCACAGCGGCCGAGGCCAGTCACACACACAAGGTGACCTCCCTTCTTCAGATCCTCCGACTAGCAGCGCAGCTACCTGGGGTCCTGCGCGTCAAATCTGCTGTGCGTTGGTAACACAGGTCTAAATAAGGTTCAGTGTGTGAGGCTGGGGAATGTTACATCGCTGGCTTCTCAGTTCTTCCAGCCTGCCGCTGGTTGATAATTAAATGGAGCTGTGCGTTTATTGCGTACCCGGTGTCTGCTAATACAAAAGTGATTAAGATGCCCTTGGTGCATTATCTGTTAGTTCCACATGCGCGTGTGCGTTCACACCCACAACGTGCACTTGCACAGTATTGTAATTCCACAAGGTAAGCTGCAAGACAGAGTTGCAGAATTATAGAAACAACATCGTAAAGGCAACTCCTATGCCAGGAGGGGCCCGAGGAGGCTGCAGAGAGGAGCAGGGGGTGCCGAGAAACCCCACAGGTCACAGGTTGGCATGACGGATAGTCCACCAAAGGCTGTGTGCTCAGTCACAGGACTAAGCCATAGTGCGGCCTTGGCCTAAACAAGAAATTTGGAACAACTGCTAGAAGAACTGCCACCTGCTCAGAAAGATGCAAACATTAACAGGCAACTTACACTGGCTCAGAAATAAAGTCTAGGTAGCTGAAATTCCTACATGTGAACAACAAATTTAAAGTTTAAGAAAAGCATGTCGGACCCTATCTTTGTGGCAAGTGCTAAGTTTTCATTTCCTTTAAAAAAAAAAAAAAAAAATATATATATATATATATATATATATATATATATATATATATATATAAAGTTGTTCTTGAGCAGAACAAAAGCACCAGCCCCAAAGGTGAGGACTCATTAGTATGACTTTATTAACACTACACACGTCTATGGGGAGACACATGAACTGGGTCGAGCTGTGGAAGGCCACCACTGCCTGGTCTTCTCCCTGGTTCCGACTCACACTGCGGGTGAAATGCAAGCCGTCTCCCTGTGGACTCGGGGGAGCAGGCACGGGCGAGTACATTGTGGGGGATAATTAACTGGAAAATGAAGGCAGGAGAATGACAGACTGGGATTGCTAAGGAACTGAGATAATCTGGAGACATGCTATGGGGCGGGGGATCCCATAGGAAGAGCTGCTCAGCGGCACACGCTGGGGCCAGCGGGAACCTCAGGACTTTAGGAGCGAATGAGAGTGAACCGCATGGAGCGTACTGAGATCACACACAAAGTTCTTTTCCTCTGATGCTTTCCTTGTGTGACTCCTGAAATTGACATTGTCACACTGCTACTCATGAAGACAGATGCTCATGTGATGACTACGGGGTAAGAGATGGTGCAGGGAAGGAAGACAGGACCAATATGGCGGCCACAGGGTGACTAACACACATATGTATGCGTTACAGCCACCGAAGCCACCACGGAACAGCAGGCAGATGTGTAGAAATGACCCTAGGGAAACTGGGAGACAGAAACGAAGACACAGGAAACAAGCAGGACATATGAAATAAAATGGATTCACCTGGAGCTGGCCCTACCTGTGGTAGCATTATATATGTATGAACAGCCCGTTGAAAGACCCGTGTGTATGCCATCTACAATCAGCTCACATAGAACACAGGACTGTGAGTGCATGTGAGAGAACAGTGGACCAGAGGCCCGACAGGTAGCTGGGCTGGCTGCTGCACACACCACGAATGCACTGACACGTGCTGAGTTGTACCCTGTGCGACTTGCGTGGGACAGGGGTTAAAGCTGTTTATACAAGGTGACAAGGTAGAGCTTGGGCCCGTAGTGCAGGCCTGTGAGCTCCTCACTCGGGGAGGCTGAGGCGGGGCCGCTGGAATTTGGAGCTCAGAATGAGCAAGTTACAGCCTCAGCGAGACTCCATCTCAAAATCAAAACTAAGCCTGGGCGGGGGATGCAGATCAGTACAGAGGCCCTGGGCTCCATCCCCTGTACCACACGCGCACGCGTGCACACACACACACACACACACACACACACACACACACATGCGCGCACACAGAGTAATAGGGTGAAAACACATACTGTGCAGACAATGATCAAAAAAATTATAGAATGGTAATAGTAATATAAGACCCAGGGGGGTTGGGGAAAGGAACGTGCCAAGGACAAGACATCAAGTGGATGCGCGGGCCTGTTCACCCCAGAGACGTGGTCGCCCCGGAATTCCTAAGTATGTGGGAAAGAATCTGATAAAACTGAAGCCCGGTGAGACAGAGCCACAACTGTAGCTGGGGACTGTGGTGATAGAAAGAGGAGACAGAAAACCAGAAAGAAGACAGAACGGCTCAAGACAGGCCCATGGAGCCTCCTGACACGCCCTGAGGCCTCTGAGTGGCGACAGACCAGGCCTGAGCTGTCACACAAATCCTAGCATGCACGGGACAGAAGCCACCCCAGCCGTAGTCCTAGGCCACGGCACGGTCGAGCTAGAAAGCAGCAGCTGGGTGCCACGTGGAAGCCCTCAGTGGGGACAGGAAGCAGCACCACACAGGCACAAGGGGAGTTAGACAATGTTCTGCATTGAATACAGGTGGAAACAGACACGCAGAGCTCTGCAGGGGCAGCCGACGCAGCGCCCACGGCAGTGTCTCACCTTGGGTGCTTCTGTTGGAAAGAGAACACCTCAGATCAGTGATCTCTGCTCCCTTCATGAGAACCAGAAGCAGAAAATCACACCCACGTGCCACCGTGAGAAGAAGGAGGGAAAAACAGACACACGAGCAGCCTTGGTACTACAACGGCGCAACAGAGAAGCGCAGTGGAATCCCAGACTAGCTCTCAAAGACATCAGGAAGACGGTTCGCTCTCGATGTCCACGCCAGGAAGGCGCAGAGTAGGAGCCTCGGCTGAAACTAGTGGGGAGTATTACGCAGGATACGGACAGATTTCCTGAAATTACCAAGAGAGTCACAGGGAGCAGTGGGGAGATGGGAATGGACACGTGTGGAGATACTTCTCAGGACCCAGGAAAATTTAAGACGAGACCACAGTGAGATCCGTTTTATGCTGGCCATGTCAGCAAAAATCAATCCCTAAACAGAGCATTTCCCAGGAGAAGAGGCAAAGCTCTGCTCGTTCGGGGGCGCGACCTTGCCGGGACCGTTCTGGGAGTGACTGCAGTCACCGCCCGGTCAGGAACACCCATCTCAGCACCTGCATCTCTACAGGAGATTTCTAGTCACTGCTTCTTGTTTTTTTATATTTTTGTGATTATTAGTGAAAGGCATTTCTGGCGATGCTCACTGAGGCACTGGCTGACGGTGGTAAGTGGGGGAAATGTGGCTTTGTAGATTTCTGAGCCTGTCGTGGTTTGGATCTGGAGTGTTCGGTTATCTATGGAGCCACGTGTACGTGGGAGGTGGACCCTGAGTGGAGGGGCTGAGGCCTGGGGCTTGACCTTGAAGGGGCAGAAGGCTGAGGGTTGACCTGGAAGGGGCGTGTCACTTGGAGAGGATCTGGAAGTGTCTGTGTTAGTTCCGCCACTCCTCTGACTTGCCTCTGTTCTGCCATGCCATGAGAATCTGTCTCTGGGTCTGGTTCCAGTCCTGTTCCAGCACTGCCAGCCATCTGCCTGTGAAAGGACTGTGACCTTCTGGAACTAAAATGAACTTTTTGTCCCCTAATTTGTGTATGTCAGGTATTCTGTCCCAGAAACAAGAAAGTAACTGTGATAAACTTGGTCAAATTGTGAACATACTGTTCTTTGTTTCAAGGGCTATGATCAGCCAGGATCAATGGTACAGGTCTATAATCCTATGATCCCAGTACCTTGGGGGGCTGAGGCAGGAGGACTGAAAGTTTGAGCCCAGGTTGGACAACTTAGTGAGAACCTGTCTCAACTCAAAAATAAAAATGGGCTGGTGACAGGCCTCAGTGTGGAGGCCCTGGGCTCGGTCCCGAGCACCACAAACACACGCATACAAAGTACCAGCGTCCAACGAGAGCAACATCTACCAAGATGGAAAAAGTAAAAATACCATAAAAAAGGGCTCAAACATTTGCAGGCATGACACGTTTACTTACACTCAATATCTGCTCCTGGCAGAGTGGCGCTACTGGTGCTATGTGAATTATGGACAACACACACACCCGTGCATGTGCACCATAGGAAGTAAAAGCGCCCACGCTCAGGGCTCTGCGCGAACGTTGTGTGCTAGACCCTTCTGCAGAGGCAGGGGTGGGGATGGAGCAAGAACTCCAATATCAAATTGTCTAAAGCCCAGCCCTAGGGTGGGGGTGTTGCTCAGTGGTTAGAGCCCTTGACTAGCACCCCCAAGGTCTGGAGCTGGACTCCCAGCACCATATACAAGTTAAAGGGGTCCAGCAGTGCACGGCAGTAATCCCAGAGTTTGGGAAGCTGAGGCAGGAGGATTGCTGTGAGTCTGAGGCCAGCCTGGGCTACACAGTGAGTTCAGGATCAGCCTGGACTACAGAGTGAGAACTTGTTTCCACAACAACAAAAAACAAATATGTAAAAAAAAAATAAAATAAAAACCCAACCCTAAAACTAATATGGCAAAATGTTACTTTTCATAGAAAGTGGGTATTTTACGAATCAATGTACTATTTAAAATTAAATTTATACTATTCCACAATAAAACAGATTTTTCAGCAATCATGCACATGATAGATTTTATCACGTTCCACACAGGTGTCGGGTCCCACTGGTTCTGCCTGACCGCTGTCACGCTTTAGGAAATCTCTCCCATGTTAAAGTCTGGTTGGTGTTCAGAATCCTGATCCCAAGACACAGACGATGACTGTGACAACAGTAACGAGCAATTTTTGAGCAGCTCTAATGTTCCAGGCAGGCAGCATGCTGGCCGTATCACGTAAGTTTTCTTTAAACACTTAAAAAGCAAGTATTATTTTTTATACCCACATGCCAAGAGATTTGGGATTTCTTGGCCTGGGAATCCAGCCCAGGGCCTTCACACTGAGTGCCATCTACAGCCTCATCCCTGTTTTAGTTATGATTTTCAGGCAGGGTCTGTCGGTAGGTTGCTAAGTTGCCTCGCTTGGGCTCCAACTTGAGATCCTCCTGCCTCAGTCTCCTGAGTGCTGAGGCAACAGCTGTTGTGTCACCAGGCCCAGCTGGCTGCAGTTCTCATTTAGTTCTTTTATTTTTTTCCTTTCTGCCTTTTTAAAATTTAATTTATTCTTGTCAATTCAATGAATTTTACTTTTCCGCCTCCCGCCCTCAGTTGTCCTTCCCACCGAGTCTGTCTGTGATACTTCGCGGCCACAGGGAAGCGGGCACGCACGCGTGGCATCTTAACCGCTCTTCCCTTTCCCCTCCCAACCTGTCTTCCCCTTTCCCCAGGCCCCTTCCTAATTAACAACATTAACATTGAAATTAATCAGCTAGAATTTACATGCGAATGCACTTTCTCCCTTGCACCAGGGTTCCCTGATACAACCATGTTGCTGATAGCAGATTTTCCACCTGGAACGTAATTACATGGGGACATCATAAAATCTCTGTCCTCTTTAAAAACGTGGGCATTACTCTGATTTCTCAGGCTTTGAACATTTATTATACCTGAATTCTCCTCAGTGGTAATCAATGGCCAGTACCTTAACTAGAATACAACCGGGGTTTACACACACCTAGGATATCAGCAGGGTACAATTTGATGATTGAAAAATGGGCAAAATACAGGATTTACTTTTATTTTCCCAATCTGTATTTGTCTCTAGAGGACACGACCTCTCCCTGTTGAAAATGTTGTATTTCAGGTGTGTCGTCACATTAATGTACAGCCTTCGTGTCCCGCGCGTGGCCCGGGAGTCACGAGTGCCGAATACTGATTTTCTGAAAGAAAGCTTGTGTGTGTGTGTGTGTGTGTGTGTGTGTGTGTGTGTGTTTGTGTGTGTGTGTGTGTGTGTGAGCGTGTGCTTCCCTGCCAGGCCCCCTCTGCGTGGAGCCTGGACAGGCGTGATAGATGGCAGATAGAGGGGAGGGAGACTGGGGGTGGGGTGGGGAGAGAGCGGGAGAAAGAGAGAGGGAGATTGGGGGAGGAGACAGAGAGAGAGGGAGGGAGGGAGGGAGATCCTTTTGAAAAGACCGTTCACGCTCTGACGTGCTTTAGAATAATACTGGGTGTTACAGTAATACGTCGCATCTGCACCTCACCTAGCACAGTCTGTTTTGATCCCATGTTAAATAATAATCATGAACAGTCCATATAAAGTCAAATAAACACAGAAAGCAGGTGTGGATGTGCTCACTGTCCGGGGAGGCTCAGTTTTGCTGACACGTGGCACTACAAAGTGGTTCTCTGGTGGTCCCCGGGAGCAGCCCCAGACCCGGTCATTCCCTGATGCCCCCGCCTGCCTGTGGGCTGCACGGTGCCTCTGTGGCATTCGAGCCACGGGTGAGCTGCGTCGGCATTACAGGCCGCTGCTGTACCAGAGACCAGCAGTGGATTCTCAGGATGAACATTTGAACACGAGCAATGTTCTTAATAGCTTGTTTCTTTCTTTTGCATACTAAGGCTCCAGCCCAGGCCCTCACACAGAGCTCCATCCCAACCCACTTCCAATTCTTTATTTTGAGACGTAGTCTCAGGAAGTTGCCCAGTTTGGACCAGAACTGGAGCTTCTCCTGCCTCAGCCTCCCAGAGTTCTGAAAGCATAGCTGTGAACCATCATTCTTCTCTAACTTCCTTTAAAAAAAGTTTGTTTCCTTTTGCTTTTAGTTTGGCAAGACACGTGCTAAGTGCTGATAATGAGAATAAAAGGCCACGAGGGGCAGCTGTACTGTGGGGACCAGGCAGCTGAGAGGGACAGGTAGTGAGAGGAAACACTGGGAAGTCACATGGCGACACGATTACAGGTAAGCTGTCCCCGCTGGGGCCTGCCCTGTCCCAACTGCAGCCCTTCCGGGTCCCCTCCCATCTGTCTGGTGTGCCTGGTCTGTGATCCCGCTCCTGCCTGCGGTTCCCCGGGGCCCTCAGAGCCAGCGGGGCTCTGGCACAGCACGTGGTCAGTCTGGCCTGGAGGCTGGTCCTGCTTCACCCCCTGCTGGGCCTTTCTCCCCTACGTCACTTCCAAGGGAAGGCAATATGCCCACCAGCAAACATAAACTTCAAAAAGAAACTCTTCAAGTCTCAGAAAATGTAAGGAGATGAATGTCATATTATCCCCTAAATGCTGTCGAATTCTGCAATCAGTTTGAAATGCTCCCCTCATCTGTGAAATTCCAGATTAGAACCCACAAAGCTTGCCTTACAGGGCAGCGTGTAGGATTCCACGATGTCATCATAAGTTTACCGTGCACCTTGCGCACCCCCAGTGCCACGGGAGACCACAGATATTTGACATGGCTCATGACACAGACATACCAAACCTTCTACATACAGAGTGTACACCAACACGATCCCTTCCGTGACACAGCTAATGTCCCAGTTATCACTGCTTTCTACTAATTGAAGCAAAATTAATTTGTGTTCCTTTTATGTGAGGCCATTAGATTTTGCAAATTAATCAAATTGTGTTGGAATACAGCACAACATGCATTCTCTGTACGTGGCGTCTTGAGGACAGGAGCCACCACTATTGCTTGAAGCCCTGCGCTGCTGCTGCTGTTTTACATTTATACAAAGAACTGAGGGTCAGCTTAGACACTTAACGGAAAAAATACATCTCTAGATGCAATAGTAATTAAATTAGCATGTCCATCAAAATTCCTACTGGCCAAACAACAGCGTGGAGTGGTGAGTGTCCCTGGCAGTGGGGTGCTTTCCTGGAGGGCAGGCGTGGGACAGGAAGCAGAGGGTAGGCGGCTGGCGAGCTGGAGGCCAAGGTGGCAGAGGGCATCGCCACTCTCCAGTGGTCTGCTGCGACCACTGGGCGGAGCCCTGCCCCCACCACAGCGCACCAGCTGTCACAGGCACCACCTTATTCCCCTCACCCTCATGTCTCCTGCCTCCTGTCCCACGCCCGTGTTGCTTAAGCAAGGGAACCCAATGACACAGGTCTGTCTCCCTGTCACGGGAAAGGAGCGAGGGGTTCTCTCCCCTTTAGGGTCATGGTCATAGTGAGACCAGCAGCTAAGAAAGCCAAATCACGCATGCCTACTACGGCTGGTTAAGACTTTTTTTCTATAGTCTGAAATTCTTCAACTCACATGAGGAGAGAGGCAGGTCCCTCTGTTCCTTCTAATGGGTCACAGTTTACTGTCCATAACTAGATCCTTGGTCTTGGTACCTGTTCACACCACATCCAGTGGGCTTTCTGTGTGACTCACAGAAAATGACTAAATCCCCAGCCCCCCCCCCCACCCCCGACTGCCCTTTTTATCTGAAGTGATGCCCAGACATTTTGTCTTCCTTAAAGGGATGCTATTAAAATCACCAATGAAGCTCATTAGAACACAGACTTCCATTTTGGGCCCACATTTAATTTCATGGCGGGGGCCAGGACTCCGTAGGGAAGACACTGGTGGGAAAGCTAACGTGCAGCCCGCCCCTCTGTGGCCAGCTCTGCTCTATAACCATCACAGCGGAGGTCAAGATCTGGAGGGCGGGTGTGAGCGGGAAGCCAGTGTCACGTAGCTCTCAGCTTCTGAGCGGTCAGGAACCTGTGACTGTTCGTGATGCCCAAAATTTCCACGAAAGAAATGAAGCCTGGCCTGCCGTTTTTGGGCAAAAATAAGAGAGGTGCCACGAGGTGACCGTGGCTTCTGCTTTGTGACAACTGGGGACGCACATGGTGCCAGGGGGGCCTTTCTCATCTCTCTGCTTCTTTGCCAAATCCATCCAATTCCACACTGTTGAGCGGGAATCCTATAAAAACCAGGCTTTGGGCCTTGGGTAGATTGCCTTCTGCCAGTGAAACAAAACATGGACCAAAAATGCAATCCCTTGCTGAGAATGTCTGCGAGCATCAGCAACCATTTTAACGGCAACCCTTTCTGAATTCTGAGTGTTAGCATTAAAAAAAAAAAAAAAAAGAGAGAGAGAGATTTAGTGATTTCCCAAGGGTCATATGCAAAGGTTACCAAGTCCAGGGCGAACAGATGTCAGAGAGAACGCTCCAGAGATGCCCAGGTTTGGAAACTTCTTTCAAATTACTCATCTCTGGGAGCCTTGCCGTAGTGGATGACCTGCAGAGCATGTCAGCTGGCCTGTCATTGTCTTCTAACACAGAAGGGTCAACTCCAGGATACAACCAAGCTACTGCTGACCACAAGGCAGTGTGCCTGTGAATTACGGCCCACGAAGCACCGGTAATGCTTACTAGGTAAATTAGATGCATCTCAGAGGAAGCGATGAGTGGGGGAGACCGGGACCATCTATTACTGCCACCAATCACCACGTTCTGGGCTTCCAGAGCAGGGTTAGTGATCTCAACAGATTGCCTATGGTGAGATTTATTTTTAAGATTAACATCATTGATTTTTCTTACTATCATATCAACGATGTTCCAAAAAGCCTCATCTGATGGTGTGTACGTGCCCGCAGAATTCCAAATGCTTCAATAACGGCTCACTGCTAGCTGGGTACTTGATTTTGGGCAAACATCTGGATTCTTGGCTGAGGTTTTTAGGATTATTTTTATGTAGATGTTTGATACAATAAAAACTGTACTACAGCTTTAAGAATTCTGTCACAAGAGCAATGGTATCATAACATACTTACAGTAAAGTATTTATAATTCTTGGTGTGTACAACACTTTGAATGTAACATCGTGTTTTTTTTAAGGAGATAATTAAAAGTAGCATTTAAAAATCAGAATAAAATGAAAAACACTAAATCAGGCACGGTGATGTGCGGAGTATTTCTGCTAGAACAGTCTATTTAAGTGCAACCTGGGAATCTCAGCTACGTAGTGGGACTCTATCTCAAAATAAGAAACAAAACAAGAAAGGGCCAGGGATATAGCTCAGAGCAGAGGCCCCAGGTTCAATCCCCAGTACCAAGAGGAAAAAATGACCTAAATTCTATTACATAAATCCTGTCACTTTCTAAAATGCAACAGAATTGATTTTCTTAGGAATAATCTTTATTTGGGTGAAATTTGCCCACACCCAATGAGGACGGCATGACGTCGCTGACCTCAGGACACAGTGTTGTAAGCTGTCCTTCTGCTGGAGTCCTAAACGAAGGTGGATTTCATGAGACCTGGAGGCGCAGGCTCAGGGGTGTCGTGGCTTAGATCTGCAATGTCCCCTAAAAGTCTCTTTCATACATTTCAAAAGTGACCAGACGGTGGGAGTTAACCAGGCAAAATGGGTTTTCTATCAAAGACTTCCCATTCCGTTGGGAACTGGGGCGTGAGCCCGGGTCACAGGGGGATGGGCTGGAAGGGTGTAATTCCCTCAATGGATCCACGCTTCTCCGTCTCTGTACTTCCCTTTCTGGGATGCAATGGGATGACGGGCTCTTCTCTGGTGAGGCTCCACCCCTCCCTTTCACCACTGCCAGTAGACCTTGAGTGGACCGAGACCTCTGAAGTACAAGCCAAAACAACCTGTCCTTCTTTAAGGTGTGGGCGTTGGGTACTGTGTCCCAGAAAAGAGAACGTCAGGAAGACAAATAGCACAGGCCTTGGGAGCCTCCGGGTTTATTTCCACGTCACTTACTCGTTCCTGGAGCACATTACCCAAAATCCACACTTAGGGGTTACATGAGGGGTTGCACCAGTTGCACGAGGTTTCAGGCCTCTCATGGGTGGCTGGCAGTGGTGGAAGGATCTGGCGGCGGTCAGCTGCTCAGGGCATCAGGAGAGGAGGGATCAGGCCACGTCTCTTCCCGCACAGGAAATCAATGGATTAACCCCCAGGATTGGGTCACCTGCCCAACAGGAAGGAGGCTTTTGGGGACATCCAGATCCAAGCCATGACACGGTCTTCCCTCGTCTTCTACCTTAGTCAAGTGCAGAGAGTGTATCTGCATGGCTCAGCAGGCTCTCCATCACAGGCACCTGGTAGGGACTTTAAACCACGATGTACAGTATGTCTGTAATCATCAATTCAAAAACCATTTAGTTATTCTTAGTTGTTTGAGACATGATGACTACCACTATTGCTAGAAACAAGCAGAAACTGGAGTCAGCCATGACAGAGAGAGGAGAGAGGAGAATGTGGTGGAGAGCAGAGGTGAGAATCACGAGTCGCTAGCCAGGGACAGGGGCGGGAGCGGAAGGACCCGCAGCCACAGTCAGAGCTGGCTTATTCCCAGACGCAAACGTGCAGCACTGTTACCTGCGTGGCGTGACTCTCCCGATGCCTCTGGAAGGGTGACGTTGCTGTGCCGCTCCCACACGCCTGTGAATAGCCACCATCCTCGGGTACACCTACGGGATCCACACATTGGAAGGTAAGTGGTGTCAACTTCCCCTCGGTACAGTGACTTTGTCCTGCTTGTCATATACTAACATCACTACGTTTCATGTATCAAAAAATCGATAGATGCTGACTGGATATTAAATTCACCGCGCGGCACGGACAAAGCACCAACAGTTTCACCAAGTAAAAGGGAAAATGTGCAGAACAGCAACGAGGAAGAGCGCCGGGACAGCACGGGAGCAGGGACGGGGCTCGGGAGGGCTGGGGAGGCCCTGAATGTTTCTCCTGACGCCTCAGGTGGTGTCATGTTTCAAATCTGAAGATGCCTCCAGAAGTCTCCAGATGTGTTGGATGGATCATGGGGCATTATATTCACCAGTGGGCTCATCCAGTGACATTCCGTGTGGTGATAGGAGGCGGGCCTGGCTGAAGGTGGGTCACTGCAGGCACGACCCGGAAGGTGTATGCGTGTCCCCGCTCGCTCCTCCCCCCTCACTCTGCTCCTTGGCTGCTACGGCGGGTACACTTCTGCACCGAGCTCTTAGGCCTTTGTCTTTTCTGCCTTGCAGCTGGACGACCACAGACGGATTGAGACCTCTGAAACTGTGAGACAAAACAAATCTGTCTCTTTTCAGTTGTGTGTGCCACATACTGTGTCCAGCCATGCAAGCATGACTCAGGCAGCAGGAAGAAGAGCTTGCAGTGGGCCACCAGAGGAGGCAGAGCATGTAGGTCATCGCAGGGCTGCTGGGGAAGGAGGGACAGAAAGACACAGAAGGCCCAAGCTGGGCAGTATGCTGTGAGCTTGCAGATGATAGCTCATTTGGGACCTAGGAGAGGGTGAGATGCCACAGAGAAGAGAGCAGCTTGAGCGAGCTGCCCAATCACACCACCCCAGTTCAGTGCCAACAGTGTAGGATGAGTGCTGGGTTTAAGGAAATTTACGTGCCCTTCTGCCAATGATGCGGAAGTATGTAGGAGACACCAAACAACTCACTGACCCTCCTTCATGATAGAAACTACATCCTTAGCCTCAGCATTTGGGTGGTACGATGCCTCACCATTGTGAAGTCCACTGTAGAATAGCTCAACAGTGCCCTAGGCCCCTTCCTGCTGGAGCACCTAGATTCTCAACAGAAAAAAACTGGTCCTAGATACTGCTAAAAGCATCCAGGGACAAATTTGTTCCCCAACGCGATTTGAGGGCCACTGTGACTGAAGCGCCCCGTACCATCACAAGTCACCTAGTTAATAAACGTGAGTGGGCAGAAACAGAAATAATTACCCAGTGGGATGAATTCACCCCAAGAACTTTAAATGTAGGAGCAATTAGTCTTCTCGTCTGAAAGCGTAATTAATCAGCACAGGTTAATTGATTAAACATAGACATGATTCCTAAATTAAAAATCGTTAGAAAATCACTGTACCGTTTTCCAATTACAGAAGAGAGCTGGCTCCCCAGGGAGGCCATACTAGCCTAGCAACATATCACGAGACCTACTGAGTGATCTGCCTGGTAAGTGTTCAAGTTTCTTTGTACGGAAAGGAAAACTTTGCTGAGTCGGGGCGGACTGTGGCGAGTACCCAGCTACCGACCCCGTGGAGGGGTGGTCTGCAACAGAGAAGGGCCAGCAGCGTGCTGTCTGTAGCTGGAAACAGGGCAGGCCATTTGTACATACCGGGAGCAGAATATAGAAAAAGTTCTGCCAGAGCTGCTAGTGTTAGATCGCTCATTCCAGCAGGTGAGAAAGTCTACGATCAGTAAAAATGTGGAACTTGAGGCAACTGGATAGGAGACAGCCAACACAAAACAGAAAAGGGGTGGGATTCGTGCGAGCCACGTTCCCATCGCTGGGAAGCAATGTCTAACACACACAATTAACGAAGGGCAGGTTTGTTTGTCTCATGGCTTCCAGTGGGTGCAGTCAAAGGCTGATGAGTTGCAAGACAGAAATGGCAAGGCAGAAGGGCATGGTGGAGGAAGCTGCTCACCTCATCACAGCCAGGAGCCAGAGAGAAGAGAGCAGGAGCCTGGGACAAGAACACGCCCCTCCGTGCCACGCCCCAGTGGCCCCCTCCACGCAGGCCCACCTCCTAATAGCACCACCAGCCACCAAGTCTACCGTGCGTGGTGGATCTACTGAGGAGTGCAGCTCCCCCGATCCAGTCACCTTCAACACCCTTGGGGACACTTGAGATCCAATCTATATCAACCCTCTTGGAGGAGTACGAGGCTGAGGTGGGGGCGGATGGAGAGGCCAGACAAATGACCAGTTCACGAACGTCTTACGGAGACAGGAAGTGTAGGACAAGAAAGGGCACTGTGATCTGTTTCTAAAATCCCGATCACAAAAAGTTGCTCTCGGAATCAAGACAGAAAGTCAGCTTAGAGGATAAGGGTGTAACTCCAGGACCAACTCTGTAGCGTGATGTGCAGGACACAGGGTCAGGTAGACAAAATTAAAGACTTGGGCAGAGTCCCTTCAGGAAACACGAGGAAGAATTCAGAAAGCCCCCCTTCATGAGGAGCTCGTGGCTGAACCCGATACCTGTGACCGGAAGAGGTGCACGGAGCTCAGGAGAAGGGCCTCCAGACAGAAGGACTCGTGAAGTCCTGGGATTCCAGCGAGAGAAGAGCGTGGAAAGGAAGGAAGTGAGCAGGGCCTGCCTGGCCCAGAGGACAAACCAAGGTGGGCTGGGGGGTACCGGGCTGCCCGTGGCCAGCAGGAGGGCGCAGGAGAGGGCGCAGCCAAGCCAGGAGACTGATACCATCCTGGAGGGCCCGCTGTGAAGTGGGCCAGACAGCGGAGGCTTTGCAGAGCCACTCCCGAGAGTGTGACCGTGTCCTGCTGATGGCAGGTGGCACGTAGATTTTGGAGAGGAGCTGATACCTTGCTTAATCTAGGCAGTGAAAGGAAAGGTCTATGGATTAAACATGTGGCAGTTTGGGAACTATGTCTTAACAGAGGCAGGGGGCCGAGGGAGTTACGCTTACATCTCAAACGCCCCCGCCTCCCCGCATAAAACCTAGCAAAAAGTGTGGGGGATGTAGCGCAGGGGAAGGTCCTGGGTTCAACCCCCAGCATCCCCATTATTTAAGTAACCTCCCAAAGCTCACGTGCTCGGAGGAGTGTCTTTTGGAAGGTGACCGGATTGCTTACGAGAGCCCGACTTCATAGGTGAGCTCATTCATGTGGATGGGTTCATAATCTGATGGCATCACCGGAGGCTGTGGAAATTTCCACAGTGTGGCGAAGTGCGGCCTCGTTGAAGGGAAAGGGTCACGGGGCCGTGGCCGTGTGAGACTGCATCTTGTCCCCAGCCCCTCTGCTTCCTGGTGCCACGAGGACAGCAGGCTTCTTCCACGAGTCCCTGTCCACCTTCTTCCCCCTCACTACAGGCCCGTAACGATGGAGCTGAGGGACCACGAACCGACCCTGTGCGCCACAGTAAGCCTGACCTCCTCGAGGTGTCATTCTTAGGTCTTTGTTACAGCGGTGAAAAGCTGGTACCACAGTGGGCTTCAGGCCAGTGAGCATATGGTGTGAGCCGGGTGAGGGCACAGGGCAGGCGGAGGGCAGCAGGGTGCCACGAGACGGGCTCCCTTGTATGAAGGGGGACAGTGGAGCCGGGTGTCCCAGTGCAGGGTGGGAGGCATCCGGGCAGGTGACGGGAGCAGATGAAGGAGGACCACTGTGGCCAGCATGCAGGACAGGACAGCAGAAAAGCCAAATACTCCTCAGGGTTCCCAGGCCACGAAGGGGGAAAGACAGTTACGGCCATGCGTGTGTGTGTGTGTGTGTGTGTGTGCACGCACGCGCGCGCGCGTGCACGCGCATGCGCTTTAGTTTTCTGACCAATAAAACACTTTATTGACTTTACTGCTGCCATATGAGGAGCATTACATTTTCCCCGCAGGCCAGTGATATAAAAATGACACCAAAGGCATAAACTATGAGAGGAAAAAATAGATTAATGGCTCTGTGCAAACATTGAAAACAAATATGTGCTTAAAATACCATTAAAAGCAAATTTAAAAAAAGACAGCATGGAACATTTAAGTACCTTAAACAAAAGGCTTTCTTGTTTAAAATATCCCACAAATCTAACTAATGGACCTATCTTCAGATTTTTACAAACGGACAAAAAATTTAAGAAGAAATAATAAAATAAGATCGGGAAATACGAAACACATTCGTGTTTATTAAATAACCAAAAATGCAAGTGAGATTACCACAGCTTACCCCTTTTACCTGTGCAAACAACAGAGAGCAACATTTTACTACAGAAACTTCAAGCGATATAAACATGAACAGAACATGAAGCAGGAGCCCCAGCTCCCAGCCCCGAGCTTTGGGATTTCCGATGCTTCAGCCTTCATACATCTATTCTCACTACCTTAAAAAAACAAAACAAAAGAAAAACCCAGAACTCATTTTGTTGGCAAATTGTGAGTGAGGGTGTGGCGCTGTGACCACCGATCCCGTTTGGCCAACCTCACTGACTGAGGAAGGCCTAGCCATGATGCTAGGCCATGATGCTCCTGCCTTAGAGCCGCCCCCCATGCACCGAATGTCCTGAAACCGTGAGCCGGGCTACTCCTCTCCCTTCTGAGCTGGGGGACCTGGGTTCTTCGCTTCTCAGACGGGCAAGATGACTGACATAGTCCCTAACGGGTGACTTGCTCTCCAACGTGGCAAAGATGCTCTCCGGAAGTGACGGGGGCGTGGTCACTCCTCCCATGTCTCGGAGAACTCCGAGTGCAGAGACGAGACACCTGTGAACTCCAGTGCGATGACGCCATCCCTAACTGCCTTTTCCCCTCATACTCAGCACAAAAAGCGTTCATGGAGCAGCAAGAAAGAAAATTGTAAGGATCACAAAACGTCCTCCCCTCGTTGGAAATTTTTATGCCTCCATCCCTCCACAAAATAAACATCTTTATACTCACAATATTTTGTTTGATACAGCAGAAACATTCTAAAACTAAAAACAGCTCTCTAATGTAATGATAAATCACCCCAAGTGCAGGGAATAATTAAGTATACAAAGAAAGATCTAAGTCTGTGCTCCCGTCAGTAAAAGGATGGCAATTAAAGTGAAGGATAGCCATAATTACCCACATGTGGCGATATTTCGGCAAATAGACAAACAGATCATTATTTCTGGGAAGCAGAGGCAGCGTGCTGACACGAGCATCCGGACCAGACGTCACTTCCTAGGAAAGAGGCTCGTGGGCTTGCTCAGATTGGTGTTATTTTTATTTTATTTTATTTTATTTATTTTACTTATTTTATTGATTTTATTTTATCTGTGGTCCAGGCTTGTCCTGAATTCACTTCAGAGCCCAGGCTGCCCTTGGACTCACGGCAATCCTTCTGTCTCAGCCTCCCAAGTGCTGGGATTACAGGCGTGCGCCACCACGCCCAGCTTATGTGGTGCTGGGGAATCGAACTCGGGTACTTAGCGTTTGGCTTAGCGCTTGCTCAAGCGCTTTAACCGCTGAGCCATTCCTCCAGTCCTGGTGTGTTATTTTAAGCATCTACTTTCACCTGGTGGCTTGCTGTATGTATGCGTGTATGTATGTATGTATGGATATCATATATTTATTTTTTTTCATGGTCCTGGGGATCGAGCCCAGAGCCTTCATCCTGAGCTACATTCCCAGACCATTTATTTTTTATCTTGAGACAAGGTCTCCCCAAGTTGCTACGTCATGCTGTCTTGAGGTCCTCCTGCCTCAGCCTCCCAGAGTGTGAGGATAAGAGCCACCCCAGACGGCCCGGCTTGGCTTTATTTAGAAAGAACGTGGACAGCGCTGAGTGACGAGCCTGTGCTAACCTCACCTTACAAACTGATCACTCGCCCACCATCACGGGTGCACAGGCGGTTCATTTGATTTACACAGTACCAAAGAGGGTGACCCTCCTGACCCGCTCCCCTCACAGGGCCAACCTCGGGCCTCTGTCCCACGCACGATGGTTTTGCTCTGCAGATGCCCACGTGTGCGGGGTGAGATGCTGCACACTCTACTAATCCTGGGGAAAGTGCCATGCCCATGGAACTCATGACGCTCACGGAGGAGACCCCATAAACATGCCAAGTTGCTCACAGAGACTGAAACCCTCCCTGGAAGAACTCTTTTTGCCCCTTAACTTGAGATTTTCAAGTGGTCACCAGTTTATGACAACACAGAACCAGCTTTCTTTTACAATCCCATCTCTGTAAGCATTTAAGAGAGCAAATGCAAATGTGAGCTCGGACTCGGGCCCTCGCGGTTTATCACGTGCCGAGGTGCTCGTCCGCATGTCGCTGACCAAGGAGCATACTGACTCCACGAGCGTTTCCACCTCAGCCTACAGGACATTTGTGTATTCAGCTAGTTTTGGGCTTTATTTTTATTTTTAAGAGTTACGACTTGGAGCTTTTGCAGTAAGGTTTCTAGGACCACCGCCCAAGTGTTTAGGTGTGCCAGTTTTTGCCTTTTGTCTTACAAGTCAGAAATATGAAATATTGTGGTGATGGGAACTAAGTTCCTCTCCTCCTTCTCCCCTCCCCTTTCATTCTTTCTCTTTTTATCCCTCTCTCCTTCCTTCCTTTCCTTCCTTCCTTCCTTCCTTCCTTCCTTCCTTCCTTCCTTCCTTCCTTCCTTCTTATTCTAGGATTGTCTACTGTCACACAAGAGCCAACATCAGCAGCTACTGGAAGCCCAGCAATTCCCTTTCCAAGAGGGAAACTGAAGACACTTCCACGAGGACGCTACGCTTTCCAGCTGGTACATTCTGGTTGGCCCCTGTGGCTTCCTCTGTCTTGCTCTGGGGAAGATTCCCTCCTGGAGCTCCTCACCCTCACTGGGTACCTGAAAATCTTCCTGGAGGAGGTGTGTTGGGGTTTCCCACTGGAGTTTTAATGTTCATTTCTCCAGTTACTAATGGCATTCATGTCTTCTATCCAATGTTCCATTCAGCCACTTTTGTTTTGAACATCAGTGCTTACTAAGGATGACCCATTGTTGGTCCAGTGGGCCGAAAATATTTCTCCCAACTTATCTGTCTTACCTGCTTTCTCTGGCCTACAGCTTTTTCTGTTCTGTGGGAATTTCTTTCTTTTCCTTTTTCTGAGATTAAAAAAAAGTATTCTTTTATATTTTCTTTTAAAATTTATTGTTTTACATTTGGCATTTAAGCCTAGAATCTACCAGCATGTGCATGTGTGTGTGTGTGTGTGCATGCACATGTGTGCGTGTGTGTGTGCGTGTGTGTGTGCATGCACATGTGTGTGTGCATGTGTGTGTGTGTGTGCGTGTGCGTGTGTGTGTGTGTGTGTGTGTGTGTGTGATAAGGCAAGGCAGGGCGAGCTTCACTCTTCCTGCCTGGATGGCGGTGGGTAAATATTCTCCCTTTGCCTCCCATATGGCCAATTCTCTCACCAGTGAAATGACCCTGGACAGGATAGGACACATTTTTTTTCTTCCTTCCATCAAGTTTGGCCCAAGTTGGCACGACTTCATCTTAGAATTTTGGAAGAATTTACTAAAGAAACCATCCGATCCTAGAGGTGTCCTTGCAGGAAGGTATCAATTACAAATTTAATTAAGTCAACATTTACAGCAGTATTTAGCCTTCCTATTTCTACTTTTTGGTTAGTTCTACTTTCTTTTTTTGAGAAATGTGTCTTTTCATATGAATTTCCAGATTTATCTTGGCAGGAAACTACGGACATTATCACCTTCTCTAATTACTGCTTTCTAACTTCTGCCCGTTGGTGTGGTCATGGCTCCCTTTCCCTCGTGCGTGCCCATTTTATTTACCGCTGGCACCCTTGAAGACACTCACCAATTCTACCCATGTTTTCAAGGACATTTTTATTAAAAAACCAACATATGTTTTCTTGTTTTACACTGCAATAAATCATGTGTGTAATCTTATGACATCGTCCCTTGTAACTTACTGGGCTTGTGTTTTTTCTTTTTGCTGGTAGTTTCTTGACATTTTTAAACAGCAGTTCGCAGGTTTTCTTCCCTTGCAATGCAATGTTGAGGGCTGTGCATGTCCACTCAGGAAGACACTGGCCTCGCCGCGCAGGCCGTCAGACATCGGAAGGCTCTGCTTTGCTGGTTTTCTTGAGTCTGTTAGTTGTCCCAAGCTGTAGTTCTGAATTCCAAGATGCACGCGTACCTTCCATCCTGTGTATCTGTAATTGCGAACTGGGTCTTTCCCTCTCCTTTAACTTTTCGGCATTCCAGCTGCAGACCCCTTCATCTTTAATTACCAACCTTCTTTGATGTAGGTTCATACCGAAGGAGTTATTTAAAACTTTAACGTGGTTTTAAAAGTTTATTTTCATATGTGCTCTGCGTCTGCCATCCAAGACCTCTTTCCTACCTTTCAGAAATTTCTGTTGGACTCTTTTCCTCCACCTTTTGGGCTGATTTTTTTGTTAGTTTTTACTTCCTTTATCAGTTTTGAAACTGCACACCCGCTCAGATGTCCTCAAGCACCACCTCCGAGTGCACGACAGGCAGGGCAGGTTTGCCGCGGTGCCACAGTCAACACCTGCTTCACTCCATCCTGATTTTGCTCGTCTTTTTATTCCCATGTCTCAGTCTGACAATACTTGGTCCCTCCTTTTTTTCTCCCCGACGTCTCAATGTCACAGGATTTCCTGTTGTTCGCAGAAACCTGGGCCGGCACCGACTTTACCGGTGTGTGGAACACCCTGCTCAGCACGCCCCAGGTGCCGCCCCGGGAGGGCATTTGCCTTCTGCATCCTTGGGTGTCCTTCAGGTCCATGTGTGGTCTTTCCTAGTTTGACAAACATCTGGCTTTCTTCTCGTTTGCCTGATCACGGGTTTTTTTTTTTTTTCCACGAGGGCTGGATGAACTGAGATTTAATGCATAGGGCAGTGCCCAGTGTCACCTCGGCGCCTGTAGGAGCCGTCACCTGTTAGTAGCACCGCCGGCCCCCACAGTCCCCACATTCTGGCAGCCCCTCGCCTGGCCCCCCGCTCCCGCAGCTCCGCTTTTCCAGCAGCACTTATGTAAGCACTTACCTAATCAAAACACAGTGACATTTGGAAAATTTCAGAATTTATACAGTAAATACACTGTAATAAATGAATTCCTCTCAAAATCCTTCCCTTGCTATGAACACACGCACCCGTAGTTCTTGCCTCGTTTGGAAGGGATTCTGGAGGTCTCTTTTCTGAGTGTCTTCACAACCTGTGGTCAAAAATCCAGTGAACACCCCTTGGGAGCCCCATCGACAGGCTTGTAAAAGCATGGCCGTGTGTCCTCACGCACCTGAGTCACTGGGTCCGGCACCATGTGACTTCTGGCTCTTCCCCAAAGTCCAAATGACCAAGGAAGGTCAACGTCTGAGTTGACTCAGGATGCGGAAGCAGCCACGACATTGCAGCTGAAGACGCAAAGGCCGGCTTGCTGAGCTGCTTCAGGACGTGGTGGGGACCGCGGCGTTAGGTTAGGTCGGTCCCAGCTGAGGGGAGGGGGTTTATGAGGGGGATTCATGGCCATGTGTCACTGCCATTAGTCCACAGTACAATTTTTAAATTTTAAACATTTACCGTATGTTTTCATATGACCTCATGAGCAGCATCAGACTTGTAGTCTTTAGATAGTGACTTCCATGAAGTGCAGCGTGCTCGTGCCATGTCCCTGTGCACAGCTATGCGCCATGCTGAGTGGTGGCTGTGTCCATGTGCTGGTTGCACTTGTGAGGTGCCCCGGGAGGCTCCTCTGGGGGCTCGCCTCCATAGAACACTCTCCTATGGACTGTGCACTGGATTTAGTGACTTACTTGTGACAAACAGAATGTAACAGTGCCCGGAGGCCACTTCCAAGGCCAGGCCATGCAGGGACCATGGATTCTACCTTGAAAACTCCTCCTGGATGGCCAGCCCCGGGAAGCCAGTGGCCCCACTGATGCTGCCCTTGGAGGAGCACTGGGTGGACTTGGGTGTGAGCTGTCTGAGGTCAGCCAGTCATCATGTGGGTGACCTTGGAAATGTGTCAGCCCTCAACCACGCCTCAGCATTATCACAGCGGTGGCTGAGAGTTGGGTTCTGCTTCATGAGGACTCTTGGCAAAGGCACACCGCCAACCACACCACACTTGTAGTCACTTGCTGCATCCAGCCTCTGGGTTCTGGCATTTTGCTGTTGTGGCACAGAGATGGGTAATTCCAGTGCAATCATCAGGTGAAGGCTACCAGACTCAGTTCTAGGTTGATGTGATTATGAAGGAAATGAAGCCCCGGGTGTTTGGGTGTACACTGCTTCCATTCCATACCTGGAAGTGGGGTTGTAGAGTCCGATGAAAAGTGTCTGTGGAACTTTAAAACACCCTGCAAACTTAAATCTGATTTTTTCTTTTTTCTTCTCTTTATTAAAAAATTTTTTATTTGTTAAAAACCTACATTACCACATTCCTTTTCTCTTCCCCTCTCCACAACATCCATCTTCTCAATCTTCTTCCATATCTCTTACATTTGGTTTGGTTTTCTCAAATTAGAGAAACCATATAACATTTAACTTTCTGGGTCTGATTCATTTCACTGAGCATAAGGGACTCACGGTGCATCGATTTTCCTACAAATGACTCAAATTTGTCTTTCTTTACAGCAGAATAGTATTTCTGTGTGTGTATAACCACATCGTCTTTATCCAGTCATTGTGCTGATATGAACATGGGTGTGTACATATCACTATTTGATAATTTTAACTCTTTTGGGAAGATACCCAGAGGAGGTAGAGTTGGATCAAATGGAACAATTGATTTTGAGTTTTTTGAGGAATCTCCGTACTGTTTTCCATAGTGGTTGCACCAGCTTGCAGTCCCACCAGCAGTGTAGGAGGGCTCCTTTCCCCCACAGGCTCGCCGGCATTTGTTGTTGAGTTCTTAATACCAGGCAGTTTTACTGGTATTAGATGGAAACTCAGTGTTATTTTCATTTGCATTTGTCTGACGGCTAAAGATGTCGAACATTTCTTTTACACATATTTACTGGCCATTCAGACTTCTTCATTTCAGATTCCCATTTTTTGATTGGGTCCTTCATTTTGATGGGTTTACTTTTTCAGTTCTTTATATATTCTTGATAATAGTTCTCTGTCTAAGGAGTAACTAGCAAATACTTTTTCCCATTCTGTAGATGCTCTCTTCATTCTGTTGTTTCCTTTGCTGCGCAGAAGCTTTTTAATTTGATATAATCCCCCTTGTTGATTCTTTGTGTTATCTCACGTGCTCTGGGAGTTTTATTGAGAAAGTCTGGCCTACATCTATGTCTTCAAGGGCTTTGTTTATTTTTTCTTTGAATACATTCAATGTTTTTATTTTAACATCTTAAGTCTGTCTTACTTTCCTGTTGCTGCGACTAGATACCCCACATCCACAACTTAAAGGACTTTCCTGTTGCTGCGACTAGATACCCCACATCCACAACTTAAAGGAGGAAAGATTTCTTAAGCTCACAGTTCAGAAGATCTCACACCATCCAGTCGTAGGCAGCGGGTAACAGTGAAGCTTGTGGCAGAGGCTGGGGAGCTGCTTACCCCACTGCAGACAGAAGCCAAGTCAAGTAGGAGCCAAGGCCAGAGCCAGCTGGGGACCCCCAAGCTAAGTGGGGTGCTCCTCTCCCATTTCCTGGCCTAAAGGCAACAACACACACCTGAAAACTCAGCCCTGTGTCCCCCCCACCCCCCAACCCACCAGCTGCAAGATGATGATGCAGTATTTCCAGGTCAAGCCTCAAGCACCTGCGCCTTCTGGCCAAGCCCAACAATGCACAATTCCAAGTACATGAGGCTTTTGCGGACACTCAAGATCCAAGTCATAGCAAAGTCTTTGATCCATTTTGATTTGATTTTCGTGCATGGTGAAAGTTGTGGGTCTAGTTTTGTTCTTCTGCATGTGATTAGCCAGTTTTCGCAGCACCATTTGTTAAACAGGCTGTCTTTATTCCAGTGTATGTTTTTGGCCGTGTTTTCAAAGATCTGATGGCCGGAGGTACTCAGGGATGTTTGGGAACCCTCAATTCTATTCCATCGCTCTGTTTTCACACCAGTATCTTGTCATTTTTATCACTGTTGCTGTGTAATATAACTTAGTATCTCCTCCTGCTTTTGTATTGTTGCTTATGACTCTTTTGGCTATTCTGGGCCTCTTGTGGGTCCCTGCAAATTTTTGGATCATTTTTTTCTAGTGCTGTGAAAAATACTTTTGGTATCTTGATTGGGATTGTATTGAATCTGTATATCAGTTTAGGTAGTATGGCCATTTTGACAATGTTGGTTTTGCCTCTTTAGAACAGGAGATGTCTTTCTATTTTCTAAAATTCACTTTGATTTCTTTTTTTTCAGAGTTCTATAGTTTTCAGGATACAGGTCTTTCACTTGCTCAGTTCTGCTAATTCCTAAGTAATCTTATTTGAGGCGACTGTGCATGGAATTGTTTTTCTGATCTCTTTCTCTGTGTTTTCATTGTTGCTGTGGAGGAATGCTACTGATTTTCGTGTATTGATTTTATATCCAGTAACTTGGCTGGATTTATTTATTTATTAGGTTTAAGTCCTCTGGTAGAGTTTTTGGGGTGCTCTATGTAAAGGATCATGTCATCTGCAGAGAAGAATAGTCTGACTTCTTCCTTTCTGATTTCTATTCCCTTTATTCCATTCTCTAGCTATACATTTCCCTCTTAGTGCGGCTTTCATCGTGTCCCACAGATTCTCGCATGATGTGCTTTCATTGTCACTTGTCTTTATGAAGTTCGTGATTTCTTTCTTGGTTTCTTCTCTGATCCATTGCTTGTTCAATAATGTATTATTTAATCTCTATGTACTTGAATAATTTTTGTAGTTACTTTTGCTATTGACGTCTAGTTTTATTTCACTGTGATCTGAAAGTATGCAGGGAATGATTTCGATTCTTTTGTATTTATTTAAGCATGTCTTATGTCCAAGGATATGGTCTGTTTTGGAAAAAGTCCCCTGTGCTGCTGAGAGAAAGGTGTGTTCTGTTTACACCGGAGAGAACAGTCTATAGATATCTGTCAAGTTCATTTGCTCCGTGGTGTTATTTAGATCTGATGTTTTTGTCTATTTATGATACTGGGGTATTGAAGCCTAGTGTGACTGCACTGGGGCCTATTTGGCCCTTCATGCCCCACAGTTTCTGTTGTACGTAACTGGGGGCACCTACACTGGGTGCACATATGTTCATAATCGTGAGCTCTTCCTGTTGGATTGTTCCTTGTTCCAGAATATGTGTGCCTCTTTGTCTCTTCCGATCTGCTTTGGTTTGAAGTCTCCGGTATCTAGGAGCAGTATAGCTACTCCTACTCGCATCCAGGCCCCAGGGGCATGTAGCATTAGATTCCAGCCCCTTACCTCCAGTCTGTATGTCTCTTTGTGGGTGAAGTATGTCTCTTGCAGACAACAAATGGTTAGGTTTTGTTTTCCAATCCACTCTGCCAGTCTGTGTCTTTTGA
Source organism: Ctenodactylus gundi (assembly GCA_004027205.1). Classification (NCBI taxonomy): domain Eukaryota; kingdom Metazoa; phylum Chordata; class Mammalia; order Rodentia; family Ctenodactylidae; genus Ctenodactylus; species Ctenodactylus gundi. The sequence continues at coordinate 309,873 of PVKB01001734.1, read as the reverse complement.
TTGGTAAGTTAAGACCATTGAGAGTGATTATCATCATATTTTTACTGAATCCTGTCGTTGCCCTGTTCTTCCAGTGTTCTTTGCTTTTGCTTTTTGTTACACTTTCTTTGTAGATGTTTCCTTTCCTCTGTGTTCTTCGGGGCTGCCTCTCTCTATCTCTAAGATTCCTCCAACTATTTTCTGCAGTGCTGGGTTAGTGGTTGCAAATTTCTTTAGGATTTCTTGGTTACAAAATTCCTTTACTTCTCCTTCAATTTTAAGTGATAATTTTGAGTGATACAATAATTTGGGTTGACATTTGCTTTCTTTTAAATTTTGAAAGGTTTTGCTCTGGGATCGCATAGCGTTTAAGGTTTGCATTGAGAAATTTGCAGTAATTTGAACAGGCTCGCCTTGGTAAGTCATGTCTATTTTTCTCTTACTGCTTTTCATATTCTCTCTTTATGTTCAATTTCTGAGGTTTTATTTATGATATGTTGTTGCAAGTTGTTTTTATGGTTGAGGTTATTTGGTATTCTCTAAGCTTCTTATACTTGAATTTTAATTTCTGTTCCTAGATTCAGGAAATTTTCTCGCATAATTTCAGTGAAGAAATTCTTTGTATTTTGGTGTAGTCTTTGGCTCTTTCTCTCACATTTATAATTCTAAGTTTGGGTCTCTTTGAATCATCCATCAGCTGTTACATCCAGCTACTTTGTTCATTTATAATTTTGGAATTGTGCCTAATTAAGGTGTTTGTTTCCCAGTGTGGTCTTCAAGGTCTGAGATTCTGTCTTCCCAGTGTTTCAGGTAACTTCCCCTGCTTTCAAATGAGTTTTTCATATTCCAAATTCAGCTAGACTTTCTACTTCTGTATCGAAATGTTCCTTCATGCCTTGCATTTCCTCATTCACCTCAGCCAACTTTTCATTTGTGTCTTCTCCATGCTCAGTGAGCTTCCTTTTCATCAGGATGACTGTTTGCTTTCTAGGCTCCTCTGTAGCCCCCGATAGCTGCTTGCGTTTCTTTAAGACCGTCTTGCTTGAACTGGCTGTTCACTGAAACAAACTCATCTCTTTGCTGTTTGACTTCCTTCTCTGTGAGTTCCATTGTTTCAGGGCCTATGACATTAGCTTCTGGGGCCTCAGGCCTTTCCGCACGTGTCCTGTTGACTCGTCTGCCCATGATTCTGTTGCCGAGGGACTTCGCTTTCGCGGCCTAGTGGAGAAGTTTCTTTGAGCAGGTATGAGGGTGTGTGTGTGGGGGGGAGGACCCGAAAATTCTCGGAGTTCTGTGCTGGGAGTAGGCAGTGAGGGAGGGTCTAAGAGTCTGATGGCCTCTGAGATGTCTTGCCCACCCCAGACTCCTCAGCAAGGCTCTCCTGCCTGTCCTGGCTTCGCCCACCCCCACCAAGGACAGGGCTCCCACCGCTACCCAAGTCATTCAGGAGGCTGCGGCCTTTCTCTCTTCTCCACAACTGTCTCTTGTGCCAGTTTCTTCCTGGGCACTGTTTAAGAGTGGTCCTAAGTACCTTGAGGTAGCCCATCTGGGGCTTCTTTTACTCTAAACAGTTAAGGCTTGGGCTCTTTTATTTTTTAAAACGGCTCCTGCCCATGTCACTGCCTGCTGTGGCTGCTGGGCACTGCTCCTGGTCTAAGCCCCACGAGGCCTTTTCCAGGGGAGCGTTCAGTGCATTGGGAGTTTACACTATCTGCAGCCTTGTTTCTAGAGGCTGGGCCTACCCGCTGCTGTCAATTCCCACTTCTCTCAAATCCACTCTTACCTTGGTCTGAGGTTCTGGTCCCCCCTCCATCTGTGGACGCCGGCGGTTCCCAGCCGTTCCCCGCCAGCCTGGGGCTGCTTCCTGGGCTGCCGTTCCCTTTGGCTTCTGATGCACCTGTGGGATTTCTAACCTTCCCGTGGTCTCCTTCTAATTTCTGGATCTCTCCTCCCTCTCCTAGCTAAGCTGAACAGGTAGTTTTTACCTATAATCTCCACTTTTTATGTGATCCTAAGAGGAGACGTTGAGCAGCTCTGTTATTTCGTCACCATCTTGCCTGGAGGTCATTTTCTTCTCTTTGGCACTGGAGATTTATTTATTTATTTTTAACCCAGGGCCTTTGCACTGAGCTACATCACCAGATTTTTTTTTTTTTTTTTCTGTTTTGGGACAGGGTGTCAGCAGGTTACCAAGTGGGCCTGAAAGTGTGATCCTCCTGCCTCAGCCTCTCAGACAGCCAGAATTACAAACCTGGACAGTTTTTCTTGATGTTCTCTTTAGCGCTGGAAGCTTTCCTAGGAATTCCCGCCGCACCTTTCACCAGCGCTGGGCTTTCTTCTTTCCTCGTGCCAGTCATCCTTCCACGGGGCTCTGTACACCCTCGACGACTGCTGGGCTTGCTGGGCTGCTGTTTGCCTTTGTCTGCTCTCCTTTAGGGGGTTGCCTCACTTGCCCCCTTGCTGCTTTTACTTTGTTTCAGACAACACGGCCGTCTTAGTCACTTCTCATGGCTGGGACGGTGTGCCTGGCACCCACAAATCAAGGGAGGAAATGTTTAGCGCCGCTCACTGTTTCAGAAGGTCTCAGTCCAGAAATGGGCAGCTGGCAACGGTGGAAGCACAGCGCAGAGTCACGGCCAGAGAACAGTTCTTCGTGGCATGGCAGACAGGATACGAGGGAGGGAGGAAGGGCGGGCCGCCCTTCCAGGCCCTGTCCCAGCAACCCGCCTCTCCTGGGCTTGCCCCTCCCACCAGGCCCCACCTCTGAGTAGTACTCGGTGTTTTATACCATCCAAACGCCTGAGGCTTTTGGGAGACATTCCACTCTAACGACTGCCTGATTAAATCTGATTTCATCTTTTGTTTACTTCGTTTCATCAATGTCTTTTTTAGTTTTGGAATTGCCACTTGACAATTTTTGGAGCTCTTATATTTGCTGAAGTTTTCATTCTCTTATCAATATGTACACAGTAGGTATCCTCCCATCAAAGCACATGTCTTTGGATTATAGTCTTTTCAACCCCTGTGGATACACAGCCACTGACTGTTAATTCTGCAGCAATTCCCCGTCTTATTCTGTGTGCTTCCGTGTCTAGTTACTTGGGTTGTGTGCTAGATGTTGTGTGATTATTCTGAAGGCTTGGTTGTGGTCATTGTGTGTGAGGAGTGCCTTTAGCTATGCTATGGCATCTGTTGTAGTACACTGATTCCTGAGATAAACATCTTGGAGCCCCACGTGAAGACCTTGGTGGGTCCTAGATTTAGTCTCCATTCTTGAATCACAGGAGACGATACCAGGGTCTTCTTAGCTGCTTTCTGTGGCCTTGGAAATATTCCCAGTGTCCCTGGGAGGAAAGCCAAACTTCCCTACTTGGGTGAACTTTGCCACTGGTCTCCATACCAGTCCCTTCCCAGGAGATCCCTGTCCTGATAGCCTTTAATCAGACTACACAAAAATGTTTGTCCAGCCTTTCCAAGTGTTTTCATGGAACAGAAGGACTGATAGCTCCTGCCTGGTATCACTGGAATCCCTACACTTCTTCTATGAGTCAGGGAAAATATGTGCTAACAGAGCTTTAGATGCATGCAGTTAAGCTAATTTCTAAATCGTACACTCATCAGTTCACTTAAAACACCTAAAGACACCTTGATCTTTATCTTTCTTTCAATTTTACTTTCCTTCACATGTAGTTATAAGAGAAAGCAATTACAAACATTTAAATAAAAAAAGTAGAAAATCCATCTTTTTTTCAATAGAAAGCTAAAGTCGTTCCTGGAGACCAAGATTGCACCAAATCTCTGAAAACTCAACAGACAGCAAACCCAATTCTCATTCCTCTACTTAAGCTACAATATACTGACAATAGCAAGCCTAAGGAGTTTTGCAGTTTAAATTCTATTTTCCAGCTCTTAGCTCTATACCATCTTTACATGTTAAACCCACTCCTCTCAGGTGATACAGCATCAAACTTTCATGCCTTTACGTCCGTGTTTAAAAGCGCTTACCGTTGGAGACAGAATTGCCATTCTCGGCAGTGACAGCTCTGGACAGCGAATTGGAGAACTGAACACCAGGGTTATTTGCATTTCTGTCTTGAGTCTCGGAAGCCATTTCTGATGTACTGGGTTCATCCCGGCTGGTGAGGTTCAGGTTAGTTTCAAAACCTAAAACAAATTTTAGAAAAGATCATGCCTGTGAAGATGTATGGAAAAAAACTGAAGAACATGCTGGAAGAAAACAGTGAGGCTCGCCACACCACATATTAACTGCATAGAAAGCAGTTGATCGGAATCCTTAATCAAATCTGTGACCTATGTAATAGTCTCTGAATTTTGCCTGAACACTATTGAAAACAAAGGAAAATATTATATGGCAAGAATCAATTTCATAATTTGTCACATTCAAATATACTGATGCAGAATTTTTAATGTCACAGATTAAAAAGCTTATTAGGAAAAATAAGCTTATGTATCAGCCGTTTTCCAAATTATTAAATTTGAATACAGTAAGGTAATCTTAGAGCTTTAAAAACTGAGAAATATGCATTTAATTATCCATTTTGCGAAGTGAAGCTTCTAATCCACTAGAATGCCTCTGTACACTAGTCAAACCTTTACTGTACTGAGCAGGTTCTATTTTCGTGGTCTGAGATCTAGGATCACCAAGGCAGGCACTGTCTCAACCAAGCTACAGGGCCAGGGGAAGATTTTTATAGGTGGGTTGTTTTAATGACGTATGACAAATGCTGAGGCTTTGGAATAACATCGGAGGGGGCTCTTGGGACTCCCCATGATTACTGCAGTGTCCCCAGGCAAGGTCAAAGTGACCAGAGTCCCCAAAGGAAGCACAGCCAGCCCTCACAGTGTCAGATGAGGCCTGCTCCCGGCCCCTCTGCCCCTCCTCCTTGTCCGGCCACCCGGCTACCTGGGAGCCATGCTTTGGATCTGGAACACCCCGAACACTCTCAGGTGTCTGGATATTGTGAACGATCTACGGATTTCACATGTCATCAGGAGGTGGAGCCTGGTAGGGAGGGGCGGACCATCCTGACTGTTCTTGTGATGCCAGGGGCAGCAGTTCTCTGCCGACCTTTCCAGCCATTGCCAGCCACCCAGAAATGGTCTCAGGCCTCTGTACTGTGAGCTTAAAAAAAAAAAAAAAGAAATCTTTCCTCCCTTCAGTCGTGGGTGGCAGGTATTGAGCCACTGCAGCAAAACGAGTGACTGATATACTGGGCTTCGTGGCTGTATCTTAGGGTGCTTGAGAATGCCCTGCCTCTCAGGGGGTGTCTGACTGGGCAGGGGCTACTACGGCACGTCTGGGTGTGCCTGTCTAAAACTTAGACCTTCTAAAGCTGCAGATGAACACTTATTCAAAGGCAGTAACAAGCAGCATCTGCATTATTATCCTCTGTTTATGCCAGAATGGTGTCATCGCCTGTGGCTCCAGTAACTCATCCGAAAAGCAGAGCTGGTAGTCCTGTTGTCCTGGGAGGTAGTCACTCAGACCTGCCATCCCAGCACTCTGGGAGGCTGAGGCAAGCCCGGGCCACTCAGTGACCTAGCAAGACCCTGTCTCAAAATAAAATGTTAAAAAAGACTGAGGAATTAGCTCGGTGTGGCCTTGGGTTAAATTAGCAAACAACAAAGATATTCAGGGTTCAGCAGTGAGAAGTGGCAGAATGCATATTCTGAGTATTTTTCTGATTTTTTTCTTTACTGAAAGACAAATTAAATTATGTCAATTCTATGCTTAACACTCTTGAATGAGTTGCTGCTGGCTGATCTGGAGGGGAGGATGGAGAAAGCAGGGAAGGAGATTGGACGGACATAAAGACAGCGAGGGAAGAAGAAGGCGGGAGGCGGGCAGGGCAAAGGCGCGGCCCTGCGGAACGCACAGCGCCTCCCAGGGGGAACTTGACCTCTTCCCTCCCACCTCTGACTTCTGGCACCGTTCTCCAAACTCCTACCACGAGCAGCTGGGGTTGTGCCAATGCTCCCTGTGCACGAGTACACCAGTGCTGTGTGTGCCCTTCACGCTGCCGTCTGCGTGCTCTCCACCTGTGCTCTTGTGTGTCCCTGTAAACTAGTCAGGCCTTTGGTCCAGTCAGCCACACGGATCTGTGACCAGCCTCACAGAGGGTACCCACTCAGCCCGGAAGGGCAGACACGCAACAATTTCGTAGTAGGAAATGTTGGGTAGACAGAAGGAACAGAAATGACCAAAGCATCCTCAGAAAACGCTCCAAACAGCCTATATGACCTGAGTTCAAAATACGCTTTCCAAAGCCGTAGTAAACCAAACAGCAGAGTAAACTCACAAAAGAGGCACACAACCAACGTAACAGAATAAAGCCCCTAAAGGTGGATCCATGCTATGGAGAGCCAATCGATTTTTGACCAAGGTGCTAAAAATACTCCCCGGAGAACAGACAGTCTTCGAAATACATGGTGCTGGAAGAACTGGATATCCGAGTTTGAGAGACCCTTGTCCCCCAGTAGTTATAAAACCCAACTCCAAATGAACTAATGACTTGAATTTGAAACCATGCCTAGTGGCTTAGAAGGAAGCAGCCTACAGATTGAAGACATAACCTTCAGAATGGGAGAAAGTATATGCAAATTACACACATAATAAGTGATTGAGATGCAGAATATATAAAGAATTCAACATACTCAATAGCAGAAAACAATTCAATTTTAAAAAAATGGGCAACAGGGCTCATCAGACACTTAAGATGTGCAAATGGCGACAAGGTAGAAGAAGAAAAATGCTTCATGTCACCCATCATCAGAAAACGTGAACAGAAACCACAGGGAGACACCATCACCCTCCAGCTGGGTGGGTGACATTAGGATGGCAAGCAGCAACAGCATGTAGGCGAGGAGGTGCACAGCTGGCCCAACGCACAGCCCCAGGGATACAGGGCTGGGGCGGGGAGTTGAAGCCGTCGCCCGTAACACTATGGAGAGAGGAGGATTGCCGTGAATTCAGCCTGGGCTCCATAGTGGGTTTAGGAGCAGCTTGGAGTACAGATCAAGACCCCGTTTCAAAACAAACAAACAAACAAACAAACAAACAAACGATAAGGAGATTCCTCAGAAGATTAAGAACAGAACAATCCCATGGTCCAGCATCCAGCACTCCCACTTCTGGGTCTACAGCCAAAGGAAGTGGAGTCAGGGTGTTGAGGAGCCATCCCTGCACCTGTGCTTATTGTAATTCTACACACAGCAGCCAAGGAGCATCCACCAGCTGGTACCTGGGTAATAAAACATGGTACATGGACCCAGTGGAATAGTATTCAGGCCTAAAAAGAAACGGAAGTCCATCATTTGTGTCAATGCAGATTGAACCGGAGATCATACTGTAAATGAGACAAACCAGGCACAGAAAGAGAAGTACCCCGGGCCCTGGCCCACATCCCACCCAGGTCCCCTGGGGTCCTGCACCATGTTCCATCTAAGAGAGCTGGTCTCACAGATGCTGAGAAGGCAGGCTGGTGTTCCCAGGCTCCCAGGACAGCAGAAAGGAGCGGGGAAGGAGCACTGGGCTGCGGAGCCAGTGAAGAGCCCCAGGGACTGTTGCAGAGCCAGGTGACAGATGACAGGGACATTTACTGCACATCTCAACACGAATGAGAAAAGGATACTGAATGTTTTCACACAGAAAGTAAAACAAAGGAGACAGATGTGTGCAATCTGGTGTCCGCGTTCTCTGGTGCATGTGTGCTTGAGCCTCGCAGGGCACCTCTTCCGTACAGACAATTTTATGTCTTTCTGTGTCAGTCAAAAAGATAAATGGAATTTGAAAATAAGCATCACCTCAAAGAACAAGCAGAGTGTTTATATGTGGAGGAGTCTAGGGGGGTGTGGCCAGGGTCTCCCTTACACACAGAAACCCACATGATGAGCTTCAGTCCCAATGGCATATGCACGAACAGTGACAGAGGGTGACCAGGCTGGTCCTTCCTGGCCAGCACCCAGCGGGGAGCTGTTCAGATAAGACCGAGGCCGCAAGAGGTCTCCGTGGTTTGGTCGAGTGCAGCAGCTTCTGGTACCAGCAGGTCAGGCCCTGCTCATGGTGTCTGGTGACTTTGGGGAGAAGGTGTGTACCTCGTGTTCTGGCTCCTCCCCCTTCTTTCTCTCCTCTCCGCTCCTGAGGCCCTTTCCCGCCTCCAAAACCTCTGCCCTATTTCCTACCTTCTCTCTTTCCCGGGACAAGCTGGTGACCAGAGCATGAGGGCACACTGGGCAGGGGGATGCGGCTGCCTGCGCAGCCCCGTGAGCGCAAGTGCGGGGGTCCCTAAGGTTTGGTGGTCAGAGTGACCTCTCCCTGAGGTGCGGTTTGGTTCAGAGCGGGAGGAGAAGGGGAGGAGCCTGCTCTGTGCACAGGTGTGCAGACCCCGAGGAAGGGGACAGCCGGCTCTCTCGAAGCATGAGGACGAGCCAGGCGCTTGGATAGGGTGACGTGGGCTCAGAAGGGCTTGTCAGTCAGGGTCCCGGAGGGGCCGAGGCTCCGTTCTCAGGCATGGGAGGCCACGGACGGGTGGGAGATAGCAAGAGCGAGCACAGTGGAAATGGGGGGTCCTGAGCTCTGTGAGGTGACAGGCTGGTCCCCTGAGTCACTTGGCCCCTCAGCATGGACCCCTCCAATCACCAATTTTTCTCTCACAAACAGGTGGCTCAGGCAGTAGATCCAAAGCCTTTTGCTGTGCCCGAAGTTTCCAAACCCTACGACGTTTCTGGTCAGCATGTCCTGCTGCAGCCGAGATGAGCTAACAGTTATGCTTGCGCTATCTGCTAACTTCTTCCTCTTTCCGAAATCTCAGACAGGAAGTCACTTAAGGATGGTTCTGGCCTAGAATAAGGGAGAATTCCTTCCTAAAGGAAAATGTAAGAATGAGCGGTCACTATGATCTCTGTCCCTGCCACTCCCCCAGTAATCACCATATCCTGCTGGCTGCTTGGGCTCTGAGTCATTGCTGGACGTCAGACCTGACGTGGCCCTCACAGTGCTAAGAGTTCGGAGGTTCACTAGAACACCTGACCTCGTGACGAAGCTAAGGTGGCCCAGAGACTGACCTTTCCACAGGCATCTCCCAGGGGCAGGGTGCAGGTGGGGGCACACAGATCCTGCTGTCCACTCACGTGCTGCTTTGCCTGATGATGGTAGCACCTTGAGGTGACCACCAGTGCCTTCCGGCAGACAGCTGAGGGCTACAGGCTGACTCGCAGCATGCGTGTGAGTGCCGGGCATACACGGTCCCCATGTGGGTGTGCCTGCTGCCGCACCCCAGGGGGTTCCTCTGTGCTCCTGCTAACTGGGTTCATGGCTCACAGAAGCGTGTGTCAGCATCTGCTCGTAAACACCTTTGCTCCCAGTTAAATCCAAATATGCAAAAGTGGCTGTGCCCTGACCTGTTCATTTCTAGACTCAAACTCTGTGAGGCTCAAGGGCAGAAACTGAGGTAGCATAATTTTGCTGTAGGAGATGGTTCTGTGCAGGGGAGGCTGAGGCAATCCTGGCCCAAAGGAAATCAGTCCCCTGTGCTTAGCTCAGGAGGAGAGACAGACAGCGGGACAGCACACCCCAAGAAAGAACACAGGAGTCAATCGTGGAGACATCTCTGTCCTTGAGGTGCAGGTGCAAGACGCATACTTTACGGAGCATCTGACGAAGAACACAGAACACAGTCACGCAGTCCACACAGGCCTGGCCACGGTCAAGGGGGACAAGGTCCCCCTAGAACAAGATGGGTGATGCAGGGAACCTAAGCAAACAAGGAGAGAATGAGGGAAGAAACCCCTAACGGTTCCAGGCACAGCTGGTTGCGCTTGTGATGGCGGTGGCTGTGTGGCTCTGTCGCTCCTGTGGTAGTGTGCTGGTAACACCGTGGCTCCGAATGCCTCCTGAGTTCCCTCTCAGCCTGTCAACAGGACTTCCCGTGACCTCCCGTGGTGCTGTTGGTACAGGCACAGGCCAGATGAATCATACTGGGGTGTGACTCGAAAGTCTCGGTCATCCTATCAGACGTGATCATTCAATCCTAACATGCCACGCGGGCATGCTTAAGTTGGGTCTTCATCTACTTGGAGAATATTCTAACACATCCCAAAACGTCAATATGACAACCACACATTTTTCTGGGCTGGTTTCTATGTAAGTGAAATACTCATCTGGGTGCGCATGATCCTTTTAAAGTCGCGGTTCTCTGTGCGAGGTGGTTTTGTGCACCAGGGGACACTGAGCCATAGCCGCAGGCACCCTCAGATGCCCCCACTCGAGGGAGGGGACACTGCTGGACTGCATCTACTGGGCAGAGGCTGGAGTTGCTGCAGAACATCCTACACCGCCCAGGATGCCTCTGCCAACCCCACGGCCTTGGCTCCAGATGTTAATGGTGCCCGGGGAGGAACTTGATTCCAAGTACATGTCAGAGCTGGCTCCTGCGGCACAGGCCTGTCATCCCAGCCCTCTGGGATCTGAGGCAGGAGGACTGCAGTTTCCCAGCAAGTGTGGACAACTTAGTGACACCCTGTCTCAAAATCAAAAATTGACAAAAGAGGCGGGGAAATATCTCAGTGTGAAGGCCCGAGGTTAGACACCCAGTGCCGCCAAACCAACCAACCACCACCACCAAACTCCCCATGTTAGCAGGCAGCGTTTCCTCCATGCCCGCTGAGTCAGACTCCATTTGGATGCGTCAAGCCCCCGGGCTGTCTGAGCTGCGCAGGCCTTCCGGGCGGCTCTTGCTAGCTCAGGCCTCACTCCAGCCCCTCCTTGCACCCTCGTCTGGCCTGCCACTGGGTGGAAAGGGTGGCAGATCTGCCTTATGTCCAGCCGCCCTGCATTCCCACTGTGAAGCGGGACAACCGTCCAGGTCCCCAGCAGCCCCGCGGGGCAGGACCCCGCCTGTCTGCACTGTCGCCTCCCCCCAAAGCCACAGTCCAATTCGCTGGCCTGATGGTGTTTCCCCTCTTTGCTCTACAGAAGTGGGACCAGGACTTCAAACTTGCCCTCTGCTGTGTCTCTGGAGCCCAGAGCAGCGCCTGGCACTCAACACATACCGTGAGAAGTCAGGAAAAGAGAGCCGATAAACAAAGAGTGAAGACAATGTCACCATAGAAATTCTGTTTGCCGAGAGAACCGACCTCTACTTTCTGTAACTGGCAAAGCGTCGCCAAGTTCACTCAGTGAACAACAGCCCTAGGAAGGGAACGGGTGCAGTCAGGCCTGGAGGAGACGGAATCCCTCCCGCTCGGGTGAGACGCCACGGGGGAGCAGAAAAGATTTTCAATGCTGGTAACATGCCTGCTAGCTCCAGTCTCCACTCACCTGAATCGACAAGGTTGGGGAACTACCTCACTGCACGCGATGAAGACTTTCTAACACAGGAAAGGCCAGAGCTCTTCCTTGCTACCCACGCCGGTCCCTTTCAGGAGACTTGCCACTGTCCTACCAACTGCCACTGTCCCAGTTCTGCACGTGTTCAGGACGATCTGTTCCTTCTATTGTCTCCTTGGAGACACGGTTTTGCCATGGAGTCCAGGCTGGACGTGAACTTGCGAAGTGGCCCAGGCAGATGTTGAATTTGAGGTCCTCTTTCTCAGCCTCCCTCCTACTGGGATTACGGCACAGGCCACCTCGCCTGGCTTTTCTTTGAGCTCCACGAGACTCTGGATTCTTGGTGGCTGTGGTGGACAGAGCCAGGCTGGCCAGGTGGGCAGTGATCAGGGGCTGCCGTATACCCAATCCTGCGCTGGTCCCCTCCGAAGCTCAGGAAGGAACGCAGGCCACGTGAGCAGCCAGCACCCAAAGCGCCCTTATAAATGCATGCTTTGCTTTAATTTAAATAAGCGTTCTCCTCATCCCTGAAGGTTCATGCTCGTCTTTTAGATTTGCCTTAGGGAGCGCGGACGTGAAAGGAATCTGCCCCAGATGCCCGTATTCTCCAGTGGCACAAACCGACAGGAGCTGACACTCCAACCGGAGAAAGGCGTAAAGGAAAGCAGAGAGCGCCGCCCACCCATGGGGAACGCGCAGCAATCAGTAGAACTCAGCGGGTGCGCCCTCCTCAGCCGAGCTGCGGCTGCGCTATTCACCGGTCAAAGGCCTGCCCCGAACACAGCAGCCCACGGGAGGGGGCGGGACGTCCGGACCCGGGGTGGGACTTCCGGTGTCTCCTAAGGCACCATTCTGCGGGCTTCTCTAAGGTGACTGAACTCGGTGAGAGCTGCTTTTTTTTTCCCCCCCGTGTTCCAAAGCAATATCCTTGTTTTCTTCTTTTCACTGGCATCTGTTTGTGCTACGTAAGGACTACATTCATCCTGGGGAACTGGTGTATGTACATACTCCGTCTTATCATTTCGACTGAAGCTAGACCCGTACCTTTCACCTTGCACTGAAATTTACTCGACGCGGGCCAGAAACCTAGATATAAAAAAGAAACACTGAACGGGCTGGAAGGAAAGAAATACACAAAACTCCTGGAAGACGTACACGTGGGACGGAATCCCAAGCGCACAAGCAGTTAACACCAAAGCTGAGAAATGGGGTCCCCACAGCCAGGAAACGACCAAGGGAGCCAGAGAGAACCTTCCTAGCGGCGGAGCCTTTGCGGCTGGAGGTAGGGACAAGGGCTGGGGCTGGCATGAGGGTGCCTCTGGGCAGGTGTGGGCAGTTAGTGGCCTGGGAGGCAAGAGGACGGAGGAGTGGAGGGGGCAGGGAGCACAGAGGGTGGCTTAGCAAGGAGTTGTCCCAAAATAATTTTTTTTTTCCATAAAAGGTCTGGGAATGTAGCTCAGTGCCAAGGCTCTATCTAGGTTCCATCCCGAGTATGCACGCATACACATGTGCACACACGCACACACACACATACACACACACAGTAAAAGAAAAGCAAGAGAAAAAGAATGTCTGGAGCAGCTGTGCGAGGGTAAGAAGCACGTAGCAACCAGTCAGACCAGCCCCCTGGGCAGAGGGACCTTGGGTAGCCACAGGGAGCCAGAGGTCTCTAAACTGCACGAGCCTCGATTTCTCTGACGGCCACACACCCCGGGGCTGGACAGGGTGGCAATCTGAGGGACAACCGTGTTAGTGGCGGGTCCCTGTGCTGCAGTTCCTGTGCTGAACACCTCGGTCATTCCCACACATGGAGCGTGCGTGACCGTGGCTTACTCGTCCCCAGCATGGCTACCTGACCTCTCTGGCCCGACATAATAACTTTGCTAGCTTTGGCCGTTAGCTAGCTGATAAGGACGGTCCTGACCGCAGGGGGTATCCCTGCCACTCTTAACCCCCAGCCCCCCGTCTGCTCTCCCAACCTACCAGGCAACCCTGCTTTGTCTTCTGCCTCATTTCTGACCCATGTACCAGCTACTCAGCCCGATCTCTTCTGCCACGTGGCTAATCTGGTCACTACAGACCCCTCTCCCCCGCACGCCTTGCCCTCTTCTGTCCTTCTGCCCCATTTATACCTCTATGCTCCTTTTGTATCCCCTCACCGCCTTTTCTCGTCCTACGCCTTACACTTTAACCCGACGCCGTACACCTGGCCTCATATGCAGACCTAGGGTCACGGGGCACTGCATCTGGCCTGGCCGCCCAGGTGTGGGGTCAGGGTCAGTGAACTCTACCGAGTTATCTTGCTGAGTACACACTTGCGGTTCTGTCAGGGTCCTCCTGTGAGCTAACAATTAGGATGTAAAGACAATGACTGGGAAAGGCTTAAATCCCTTAGGAAGGAGGATTTTTGCTAGGGGAAATGTTCTCAAGGTCACAGAAGCAGAGCACCGAGCCACCTGACAGCAGAGACAGAGGGGCACACGTGGGTGGGGGACATGGCTGGAACCGGCAGAGGGAGGGCTAAGCCACTAAGCCACATTGTAGCTGACTTATCCAGTGCCACACAGGGTGCAGGACAGCAAGGACAAACAGACAAGCCTTCGAAACATTTCTCCCCTAGTTACCCCGACCGGAGATAATTTTAGAGTGTATTTTGGAATCACGGGAGATAGGATCCCGGTTTCAGTAACGCAGGAGAAAAACAAACTCGGGCAGTCAGGCTGACTTAATCCTGAGAGTGCTATGTAAGGCATAAAAAATGTGGAGATACATTTTCAACTCATTACTCACGCTGGCAGGAGCTCCCGCAGTGCCTCTATAGGAAAATTCCTCTTGGGAAGGGCCACTGCAGGCAGGGAGAGGCCTGTCTGCCCCACCGGACCCGGGAGGAAGGTTCCTGGACAGAGCGGGGAGCCAGCCTGCTCCCCGTGCTTGTCAAGGCTTGAGTTCGGGGTTCAGAAACGGTGACCTACAGTGCCCACAGACACATGTTGATGGCGTGTCACTGCAAGCACACATGGAGAGGCTTGGTTTGAAAGGAAGTCAGCACTGCATGTGTGGGAGAGCAAGCCCAGTTTGTGTTAGGCGGCAGGTCTTCTGGCACTTTTAGATCTGAGATTTCCCCAGTGTCTTCTCCTATTGCACACGATAGAAATTGCCAGTAGGACTTGAGTCACTCCTAACCGTCTGCAGTTGGCTGTAGGAAGTTTCTGGGAGGTGAGCTCACCTCCCTTTTACATGATAGTAAAATCCAAAAAGTTGTCTTCTTGACTCTTAGAAAGACAATGCCCATGTGCAGGAATGGTCCTCAACCTTTTCTGCACCAGGGACGGGTTTCGTGAAAGGCAGTTTTTCCGGTGAAGGTTGAGGGGGAGGGTCCAAGCATCACAGCTTCAGCTCTGCCCCAGATCACTGGGCGTTAGATTCTCCTAAGGAGCACGTAACTTGATCCCTCACATATGCGGTTCACACAGGGTTTGTGTCCCTTGAGAATCTAATGCCACTGCTGATTCGACAGGAGGCAGAGCTCAGGTGGTTTTGCGAGTGAAGGGAACTACCTGTAAGTGCAGATGAAGCTTCGTATGCTGGCCCGTGGTCACTGCTTGCTGTGCAGCCTGGCTCCATTGGGCCACAAACTGAACCAGGGCTGGAGTATGGCCAGAGGTGGGGACCTGGTACCCAGATTCCTACAGACCCAGCTGCAGATCTGAAGCTGAGACAGGGAGAGACTCTATGTGCAGAGTCATGCCGGTGTGAACACGGAGGGCTCGGAGCCAAGGGAGGAGGCACAGGAGCCCTGGGAGGTGACGCAGGGCCCAGAGGTATGCTCTGAGTGCCACAGTTCTGATGGCTGCTAGCCACGTGCACCATGTGTCCCATCCCTGTGCTAACAGTCACAGAAGAGGGGACTCGGGAATGGAACCCCAAACTCCCAGGGAACTGCTCTCATGACACAGTATGTTGGGTGATAGCCTACTTCTATTAGAATTAATGACTTCTAAAAAATAATATAACAAAGAATGTAATTCTGTAGTCACCCGCAAGGGCAAGGGTTATAGAGTGTCATTGCCTGGGGAGACCCAGGCCTGACATCAGGAAATGCTCAGCACACACACACATAGGACACATACATACATATGTACATACATAGGGTGGAGCTTTGTGCGTGAGTGACTGCCGCGTGGGCCAGCAAATGAGGTCAGAGCCCCCACCCTGAGTGCAGGTGGTCCAGCCAATAGGCTGGCAACTTGACCTAATAGAGGGTGGGAGATTGTTACAGCTTCTTCTCCTGGGAGAGCTCTGCCCTTCACTCTTGTCGGCTGATGCTGACACACTCTGTCTTCACGTTTGTGGTCTCCATCTTGGAACTGCTGCTGGCTCCAGAAATCCACGGCACAGATGCGCACCGGCTGTCCAGAGTCTTGGACTGGCATTCTTCTCTCCCTTGTCAGAGCAGCCACTGGGCCCTCCAATTTGTACACCTGCTGGTGGCCATTTTGGATTTCGTCTTAGGACTTGTAATTGGCACTAATAATTCATATGTATGTTTATATTTTAAATACACTCTGCTAATCTTGATGTCCAGGGTTGGCCTTGAATTGTTTCCTGCTGTAGGACACTTGTGATATCACCATTTTGTTGTTGGTGGTGCACTACTAAAGATGAACCCAGGGCCTTGATGCCAAGCTGCAGCTCCAGCTCATTTTTTAAAATTTTTGATTATGAGACAGGGTCCTGTGAAGCTGGTGGGTTGCCCAGGCGAGGCTTGAACTTGTGATTCTAGGCCTCAGGCTTCCAGTGATGACAGGCCTGCAACATGGGACAGCCACTCTTGAGTATACCATCTTTCTCTCCAACTCACGTCTTCAGCAGAACTCCCCCCTGTCCTGGGTTGAGGCTGGAAGAATGGGAACACTTCCTAGTCTCCCCAAAACTTGCTAACCACTTTCTAGCAAGTAGAAGGATCTGGTCTGTACTTGCTTCACCGAGGCACACCACAGTCGTGTGACGTCTCCAACAGCATATGTGCAGAGCAGGGGAAGAACGCACTGGTAGTAAAGCTAGAAAATGACTATCAGTTTAAGTAAGGCTTCCAGAACCCAGGCAATGTGGAGAAACTTCAGTGGTGCCAAGCTTCTCTTAAATTTAGCTAACTGGACCCTCTTATACTGAGCCAGGGCTGGAGTATGGCCAGAGGGCTGGGGACGCAAGTGTAAGCATACACTCCGTGCCCGCCATCAAGGGGAAAATCACTACCATTCTTTCTTTCTCCTTAGACTTGTGTTGCTTCCTTTTATGTAGTTAGCTGAGCACGCAATCTCTATGCACCAAGCTGGGCTGGCCCTGAGCCCGGTTCCCCGGCTTCATTTCACAGGTCATGAGTCCTTCATGCTGCTGTTATGCTCACGTCTCTCCACTGCCAGGTGGGATACGAGGCCAGGCGTCCTGAGGCAGTGTGTGGGAAGCAATATGGTTAATGCCATCTGCTTAATAAGTGGGTTGTCTTCGCTACTTTCTTACTGCCAGGACACAACACCCGACGCCTACAACTTAAGGGAGGAAAGGTTTATTTTAGTTCACAGTTTCAGGACGTCTTAGTCCATTCATGGGTGACTGGAAATGAGGGCAGGGCCTGGCAGAGGCCACTTGGCAAGACAAGAAGCAGAGAGACAGAGGAAGCGGGGAGCCAGCACACACTCTTTCAGGTCCTGTCCCAGTGATCTTATCCTTCCAGGTCATCCTCCAGCAGTCCTCCCCTTCCAGCTAGGCCCCACGTCTCAGCAGCCCAGGACATCAGTAGTTTAACCTTCCAAATAGAGGCTTTTGGGGAACATTCTAGATCCCAACCTCCTCATCTTCCTCAGAGAGCAAGGGGAGAGGACAGGGTGACCTTACTGTTCTGCGTGGTATACTTAGCATGTGGATAGGAAGTGACAGATGTCTATCTTTTATAAAAAGAACACTGGTCACAGAGAAATGGTAATGTTTAAATTTAAAAAAAATCATAGCACGGTAGATCTTGTGCTATTCCCAAATCTCTTGCTCAGAACTAACTGCAAGTGAGCCCATACAATGTATTTCATAGCCAACAGGGCACAGAGCTTGCACCACTCGGAACAGATATGAGCTGTTGACTTCTAGCACTCATCCTGTGTTAACACTGAACCAAGGAGCAACACGTAGGTCTGGGGCCCGGACGCTGGCGGCACTGGGACAAACGCTACAGCATCGCGGTGAAGCGCACGAGCAGCTTTCCCTGCCTCCGCGTACACTGGCGGCCACCGCTGGCCGCTCCGAGGCCTTTTTGATAGGCATCTAAGGAGGTGGCAATTCTCGTTGGAGTTCCCAGAAAGCCGCAGGGGCTATGTCCACAGCACATGACAGATGGGGTGTCCCGGGGAGATCCTGTGAACATGGGCTTACGCTGCCCTGGACCTGTGACAGTGACGTGTCTCAGTGCAGACGGCAGCCGGCAGGAACAGGGCCAGCACATGGTGGGCAAAGCCTGCTGTGACTTGCATGGGTCCTGGTTTCACCCAGGAACAGGTCACCAAATGGCCACTGGTGCTGGTCGCCATGTCTGTCATCCCTGACAAATCCTCCTGAATGAGCATCCCTTGGCCAAAAAACAAAACCAGTGTCCAAGCTCTCTTAAACACGGCCCCTTCTGGGCGGTGATAGGATGCTCAAACTGGAAAATTCTGCCTCGTGAGACCTCTTAGCAGGAGCAGTTATTAAAGATGATATAAACTTCCCTTTGAGCTGTGTACATTTGGTCTACATGAAACATAAGTGAATTTTATGCTTACACTTGAGTCCCAAGCCAAAGAACTTGTATTATGTCCACAGAGATATTCTAAAATTCAAAAAAATTGTAGTCCCTCTATGTGTTTACATGTTAATGAGTAGAAACATGGGAAGGGGATCCTCTGTCTTTTCCACGTAGCTGGTGGTGTTTGATGATACCCTTTAAAGATCCTCTGAAAGTGTGCTGAGTCATGCCATGCCAGCCCTTGGTGGAAGGTGGGCACCCCCCTGTTTAGATACTCTCCATCCTGTGCTCTGGCTTCCTCTACCTTGCCCCTCAGTGCAGACCCTTTCTCTAGACCTGCGTTTCTGAAGGCGTACTGTACTGGGGGTGAGAGAGATGGGCGAGTGCATCACAGCAAGTCCTAACACAGGAAGGAGGCGAGACTAACTTGAGCAAAAGCACAGCATTCCACAGCATGCAGGCAAACATGTCCCATAGATGTGCTTCCTCCTGCCTCAGATACATGGAGACTCCTGAGGCTCCCCGGGTGAGACGCTCCTGAGAGAAGCCACATTCCAGCTCTAAGGTCTGTGCAATGTGGCGCAGAGCCTGGCGGACACCAGGGATGTTTTCGGTGAGGTGTCTGAACACAGGTGTCTGAAGATGCTTCTCTTCTTGTTCCATGATTTTTCTAAATGTACTTGAAATCATGAGGGAAATAGCAGTAGTAAATATTATTGCTAGTTTTAGCTTTTGCCTGAAGTTAACCTGTGGTATTCCTAGTCCTGAAAGGAAGTCAGTACCTTGAAACCCTGCCATGAAGTTACTATGTGATCTAAGCCAAAAACCGTGTTTTCTGAAATGGCTAACCAGGACTTCTAGGTCAAGCTTCACCCCACAGACATGGAGACGTGCTCTGGTCAGCAGTGGGACCACATTGCTGGGTTTCCTGAGGATCATCAGGTTAAAAAGGTTTTGTGGATGGCTCCACATCACTGCACACAAAGCACAAGCCTCCTGTGTGCATCACCGTCCCCACCCTGGAAATCAGAGACGCCCTGCCAGGCTGCAATGAAATCAGCATGCGCAGTTAGCGTTGCTGTCCGCTGTGGTGCGTGGGCCACTCTGTCCACTCTTGGCTTGCTGGAGATGGCCTGGAGGAAGCAGGGATGACACAGGCACTGGGGCTCATGTCCTCGGGATCTGCTGCTGGGCACTGGCTACCCACTCAGAAAGGGGCATGAGAACTGGTGGGTGGACCAAGTCCACTCTCCCTCAACTCAACTGGCTCTTTCTTCCGGCCCCTCAACCCATTTTGTCCTCCTAGCAGGTGCTGTCCCCTGAGAACTGCAATTAAGGAAACGTCATCCCACTATGGGAAATGACTTAGCAAGCAGCATCCTAGCCACAAGCTCTTGCTTGCTCTTGGCAACGGGCACACCAGCGCCGTAAGGGTTTCTGCCTATGTTCTGCCCAAGTCCCCTCTCATCCTTCCTCCTGGATCTTCCATCTCTCCATGTAAAAGAACATTAATGAAGCCCAAATCCAGAATATACATATTTTCCTTTGAAATATTCTCATGTACCCATTAGGCACATGTGTGTTCTTTCTCTAAGACAGAAATCTCTTTTAGAAGATCCTGTTTGTCTGTGAACCAGAGTTTTGGGTGTGAAGAAGTTGTTTAGTGGGTTTGGGAGGGACGTGGGTCTCCGTCCTGTGCGGCTGGAGCCTGTGGTAGATCGGCATAAGTTTCTGCAATGGGTCTGACCTAAAACATCCCATCCATGTTCAGAGGAAGTGTAGTCAGAGGGAAGGGCCAATGGGGGATGAGCTAGAAGAGTGCACCGCGTCCCCGCCTCCTCTCTGCCTCCTTCCCGCTTCCTGGCGGTCACAGGAGGAGCGGTTCTCTCTACCTGGCGGTTGGCCGTTGCCCTTCCTGTCTTGGGGCTGGCCCACCATGTGTGCACCAAGATCTCTGAAAGTGTGAGCTAAAATTAACCCCCTCCTTTAAGTTGTGAGTATATCAGGGACATCAACAACAGTTCCTGGTTCCTGCCCGCCTCTGTTTGGCTTCTACGTATTTTATTACTTAGCACTATGTGGGGAATAAAAATGCATCATGTTGTTGTTTACCATTTCGTTGCAAGTAACGTGCATTGTTGAATTTCAAGTGGCTAGTGACTCCCAGCGCACAGGGCTGTGCCAGTCACTTTCTCATTGCTGGAACATGATGGGAAAGTTCATGTCAGCTCACAGTTAGAGGTTTCCGTACATTCGCAGTTCAGCAGTAATGGCGAAGGGAAGGGTGGAGGACTTTGTTGGAGGAAATCTGTCCATGGCATCACTAAGCAGGAAGCAGAGAGTGAAACCACGCTGTGGATACTATCTGCTCTTCCTTGTCTGTGGCCGTGAAGTTGCCCTGCCTTGCTTAATCCTGGAATCGGGTTGAACCTGGTTAGTACTTGGATGGGGAATCACCTGAGAATACCAGGTGCCGCTGGCAGAAAAAGAAGTGCGTCTCCTTTCCCCGGACCACCCCTGTGACGACTCACCGTCTCTACTTCGGACCCACCACTTAGCACCACATGAAATCATCAGGGGGTTAATCCATGGATCCAATTAGCCCCTATAATCTGATCAGCTTCTACATACACGACTGCATGAAGCTCCGGGGACATTCCAGATCCAAACCATGATACGGGTACACATTAGAAAACGGAAAATTTCAAGGACACTAGAACAGCATGCTCAGAAGCCCCAGGAAGCTGTGCAGAGGCCTGACGACTCCCGTTGACTCCTGGAACAAGGCACTGAGCAGAGTGACAATGAGCGCAGCCAGCTCTGAGGTGGTGTGACATCTTCCAGGCCAATCTGGGAATTCCTCATAAAAATGATTCAAGTCAGGCATAAAGGATCTGAGCACTGGTGGGTAATTAAGCAATTGGTTTTTTCTCTTCCAATGCTCTTAGGAGAGAGAGAGTGTGGCGCCAGGCCAGCACCACTGCAGGGAATGTCCCATGCGACACGGCGCTTTGGGGCGCTTCCCTACAAAAGGATGGAAGTCCGGCAGGGGCATTATCTGGCAATAATGAGATGCAGAGAATCGAGAAGGCCTTTATTCACTGGCTTCAGGAGAGCACGGTGGCTCAGAGGATGCAGCCCTGGCTTCCCCTGGGAGCCCCCAGGGGAAGGGAGGAGGTTAATTTGCAACCTGGTATAGAGACTCACAATGCACAATGGCTGTTCTCTTTAATGGGCTGAGAGCGTAGGAAAGAGTTCCTGGTTATGAAAGATAATCCACTGAAAAGACAGCCTTGTTTCCAGAATCTCAGGTAGCAGGGCCCCAGGACAGCGCGTCCAAGCACCCTGGCCCCCGAGGCTCCTGCTTCCTCTGGTTCATCTAGAAAATGAAGCACCGGGGTTCCGAGCGCGTCTTGGGTCAGGGCGACATGCCGCTGGCAGCAGATCAGGGCCAGTGGTGCAGGTAATGCGCACGCTCGCGGGGCTTCTGCCCGGCTCGCACTGGTCTGGGCTGCAGCTGCAGACGCAGCCCCGCAGCCCTACGCACTCCTCCCCCCTCGCCCCGTGCGTGGAGGTCTTTGTTTTGCCACGTTGCTGACTTTGCTGCCAGATTTATGTTGACGCCATGTAGAAAAGAGGATTGTGGCCTTTCCCCCCTTACTAGCTGCTGTAGCATCAGCTGACGGAGATTGGCGATCTCTCTTTGTCCTGGCTGAGCCACAGGGGCTGCTGGCGGTCACTGCTGCCCTTAGCACAGCTCCGCGGAGGCTCACCTGCTATTCCTGGTGGGCGTCAGAGCAGACCCACTCACAGCACAGACGCTCCCATTCCCCCGGGAAGTGCTTCCCGCAGCATGAAGTGAAGAAGTCCTGTACACACTTTGCAAGGGACAGGGCCGCCACTGAGGGTTTGCTTTGTAGTACCCGGTTCCCAAGCACAGCCCTGGAGAGGCCGAGGCACGGCGGAGGGGAAGGGAAGAAGGGGCGGAGCTATCCCAGTCCCCTGTGCGCACGTGTGTGCACCCCTTGCCCACTGCAGACTCCCGCAACAGCTGCCTAGGAAGGGTTTGATACAGAACGCGAGAGAGGCAGCAGGACTGAGCACAGGGATACGGAGGCGAGCACCTGCTCCTGGTTAAAAGAGCAAAACAAACAAAAAAACAACAAACCCTGCCGTGGTTGTATCTCGGGGACGCTGATAACAGGGCACAAAAGGTTTCTTGACACCGCCCACATCATAATGGCTTCCTGTTCAACTTCAGTCTCTCCCATATGAGAGACCCAGATCACAACACCTATGGAACTTAAGACGAAAGACCAAGTGAAAGAGGGGAGGAGGGTGGGGGAGGAGGGAGGGAGGGGTGGGTGGGGGGGACAGAGGAGAGTGGGATAGCCCTTGTCACCTTGACAAGATACGTATGTGCACAAAATGCTCAACTCCATTGTAAACCCTGAATTTTGCACGTATACGTATCAATAAAATGTGGGGGAAAAAAGGAGCTACTTTCTCAGGCAGGGTCCTGTATCACTGTTTTAGTTTGAACTGCTTTCAGAGATTAAAAAAAAAGAGAACAATAAAAAGAATTGAGGGTTTGGAGAAAAGAAAATTTGTGTTTGACTTCTGACGACCCGTGTTTAGTGACTATGTGAAAATCACTTCACTCCCCAAGTCTCAGGCCGCTCAGTGGCCAATAGGGAGGTAGCACCTGCCTCATCCGCCTTGGAAACCCCGGGCGGCGCCTTCCATCCGCTCGGTCAACAGCAGAGCCAGGGACAGGAGCCAGGGACAGGAGCCCATGACGTGCCAGCTGTGACTACGGGGACCACAGCACCTTAGCCCACTGCACGATGGCTCTGAGCACTTCCTGCTGCGTGAGGTCAGCTGCACGTGCCGACAGCATCTCTGTCCCTGCTCATTCCCCCTCTGGTGCTCTGCACTCTTGCTAGGGTAGATCCCAGGATCTCAAAGGACAGCAGGGAGAGAGCTGTGGCAGAAGGCTCGCCGCTCCGGCTCCCTCCCTCTTTCGCCTAGCCGGCGGCTAAGGCCCCCGAGGGCCCAGGCCCCAGGCTCCTGCCCCCCTGCGTTTCCACCCACTCCAGTCCCCAGGCAAGCCCTACCTTCTTGTTCATTCCTCCCACAGGGCACCCTCCTTGTTTTCTTCCTACCCCTCCGCCTGCTGCAGCCGAGCACCCCAGACTCGGGGGCATTCACTGGTACCTTTCCTAGCTGCTGGGCGCAGCCCCTCTGCAACCTACTTTTTTGGGTCACTGACATCGGGGGAAGATCTGCAGAAGTCCTCAGAGCCACCTGAGCAAGGGACCAGCACCTGGGCGGCGCTTCACCTCTGCACCCCCAGTGGCCTGGGCTCCCTGAGGTTGAAGGCTCTGTCTCTGATGGACTGGGCACATCTGCCTTCCTCCAATGGGCCTGTGAGGTCAGGGCGACACCAGCCCCTCTGGCGCGGTGCCGCGTGCCCTGCACAAGCCAGTGCCTCTGCACAGGAAGCACTTCGCAGGCGGCTGCACGTCGAAAGCCACAAGTCAACGCAGGTCCAGTTGTGCAAGTGCCTTCCACGAATTCCCAGCATTTAGAGAGAAAGACAGGGCTGTAAGTTGCGAGAACACATCTCTTAGACATTTAAAAAGTGTTTATACAGAGGACAAAAAAAGTTGTGCTCTTAACCTAGGTAAATGCAGGTGATCAATTCAAAGCTCACTTCTCAGAATGAAGGCCTAATTCTGCAGGCCGCTGGACAACCGCAAACACGTGCGTGGAGCTGTGGGTCCTACGCCCTGTTACTGTTACCATGAGGGGAAAAGAAAGCCCTGGAAATGCCTTCGCCCCTGAGAAATTAGCCCCTCTAGCCTTCCTGCCCACTGGTGATGAGGGAAGTCTCGTCTCCAGGGATCTTAACCTAGGTTCCCCAAAGGCCTCCTCATGTGGGAAGCGAGAGAAACCCCGACTCTGCGATGCACAGGAGCCCTGCGCTCTCGCTGAGTGAACAAGGACACAGAGGGCAAGGGGTCTGCAACACAAGCAGGCAGCAGGAGACCACGTGCACGTGTGTCCCGGCCTTGGTGACTTCCATAAGCCCTCAGGCCTGCCTCCCCCACACACTGGAAACCATGCGCACATCTGTCCAGGCTTTGGTAACTTCCACGAGCCCTCAGGCCTGTCTCCAACACACATACACTCTCCAAGGACAGCAATCCTCTGAAGATGGAAGGACGAGGTGCTTTGGGCAGGACACAGCACCCAAGACCCGCAACAAGGTGAGATGCCCACGGCACGGTGACCAGGCCAGTGTCTGCTAAGGCAGACCACTGTCAGGCTGCCATCTGGCTTCAGTAAGTCAGAGATCAAATGACAACAACGCCGAGGATTCTGCTTCGCAGCGTTGGGGCACAGAAAGGCCATTTACAGGGCCCTGCTGAGCCTGGCACAGGCTCCTGCGAACGCCCAACCTGTGTGTTCCAGGGCTGTGTGTTCCACTTCACGGCCCCACACAGAGCACAGGTAACTGCCCTTCACTGGTTATTGACCTTCCTCAGTCTGCTAGGGTGCGACCGTATTAAGATGATTGACATCCTTTTAACACGACATTCATACTCATGTTTTTTCCCACGATGGAAGGGCTGTCTGCAGAGGCAGAGACTGTTTCTACGGCTGGGGTGGGAGGTCTCACAGGGCCGGGCCGTGTCGTGTCAGCAGAACACTAACCCTTCAGAGCTGTTTTATTTGTATTGTGAAAAACGATGCCACAATTTTATCCAGGAACAGAAGCTTCCTGTTGGGAAAGACTGAAACGCATTCTCTGGTCTACTCTAAGGACAGGGACTTAAAAACACATGTGTGCATCCCCCAGGGAGCATCTATGGGGAACTACTTACAAATGTTTCTTAATAAAATGTTGCAACACTGGAGCATACCCCTCAGTACTCCCGTGTGGAAGGAGGGGCGTGGGCAGCAGTGGAGACGAAATCAAGCGGCCACAGAGAGGGTGTATTGACCTACTCTCTCCACGCGTATATGTGCCTGGAATTTCCCAAGAGGCAAAGAATTCCTTTGAAAACAAATAGCCCGATGGAGAAGAAAAACATATTGCTAAAAAAAAAAGCTTATAGAATAATTTGACTTCCACACTCACAATATTCGTATTTGGAATATGTATGCAATCAAATAAAACAGTTGAAATTAGCATTAATTTCCACTGATGGGAGTCTTAACGAGTAAAAACTCTACAGGGACAATAGCTGTGGGTTATATTTCTATGTCATTGGCTTTTTTTCACATAGCGTTTTTGTCAGACAGCTATTTAAACCATGTACTACGTGGGCAGGAATATTGCATGCTAGAGTTTTGGCCTGGCATCGTTTTAAGGGATGAGGCATGGTCACAGCATAAGATGAATGTTCAAATCTTTACAAAAAATTATTACCATAAGACACGCTCCCACGAATCCCCCCAAAATACGGCCAGCTGTTTTGAACACGCTTTTGTCCTCCTGCCTGTTCTGCTTCCTGAAGCAGCTGAGGACGTCCTCCGCCCGGAGTGCCCGGATGGGATGTGAACGCTGCCCCAGGGCCATCTAAGGAAGGGCGGGCTCCTAAAACACAGCCGCGCATCCTCGCCTACTTGGTTCATGCCAGCGAGTGCTCCTCCCTAAAGTTAAATGACCGTGTAAAAGGTCATAGCTCTGAAGGCAGCTGTGACAGTGCAACCAGGATGCTCATGAAGGGAGCCCCCAAAACCACATCAGAGGGTGGCCAGACATGCGGGCGCCTCCAACGACCGTGCCAGAGGGTGGCCAGATGTGCCGGGGAGCTACTCAAGGTGCATGGATGGCGCTGCATCGTTTATCCATTACGCACTGTCTATTTTGGTTACATCTCACACCTGTTTGTAGTCTACGTTAGCAAAGGATCGGCATCTGACCTTACGGTATGTCATGGTAATTTTTTAAAAAGTATTTTACAGGTCAAGCCTTTACTGAGTCCAGCTGGCTCTCACCACTTTGTGCCCCTGCCTCCCTGGGCAGGCTCTGCCTTAGCGCCATCCTCCGGCCTGCTCAGTGACGGCAGGTCACTTCATGGCACTAAGGAGCGGCACTGCCTGACCCTAAGACACCGTCAGGGCGGCGGGGCATGCCAGTGGCTGAAGCCGGCCAGCGCCCCTCCTCTGCCTCCATCTGAATGAGGCCTCATGTGTCTTAAATGAAGCAACCCGAGATAATTAGCATAATCATATCAGTCATACCATAACATCAGATGAAAAAAATGTGTGAGTTCATGGGATCTTAGCATCTGAAAAGCATAGGCAATTAGACATTTAAGTAATTTGTTATGTTTAGATTTGGAATGAGCTCCCAAACTCTCATGAATGCAGAAGCGGTGCTTTGGCTTCCCAGTGGATTCACCCTTTGCTAAGTTCATGGCTCACTGGCAGTTAGGAGGCGAGCCCTGCTTGGAGGTGCCACGGGGGCTGGGGAGGGGGTGTCTCCCTCCCCAGTGCCTGCCTTTTGTTTCTGCTTCCTGGCCGCTAGGAGGTGAGCACCTGACCTCCACCAGGCTCTCCACCTGCCATGGACTGAGTCCCCCCCAAGATCATGAGCCAGATTCAACCTTTCCTCCCTCGAGCTGTGGGCGCCTGGCTGTCGGCATTATGTCTCAGCCTTGGGAAAGCTGACCGCTACATCATTTTCCCCAGAAGGGCTGAGGCGCCTGCACACTGTGCTCTGGAGCAGGACGAGGACAACAGTCTGCTCTGTCCCAGCTCCATAGCTCTTACCCGTTGCACCTCAGCGAGCAAATGTGAACTACTTAAAGCCTTTCCCTCAGCGTTTCTTCGCCGCCCTCGAGGTGGCGAAGGGAAGGGCCGCCACAGGAGGAGCGACGGTAGTTCTTCCTTGCTGTGTCTCCCGTGAGCAGCATAACTGAGCAAGCTGATAGCTAATCTCCTCGCGCCTCGGTCTTCGCACCCGCATAAGGGTGTAACAGTAGCAAACACATCCCAGGGGTGTGAGGACCCGAGAGGCTACTGAGACAATACCTGAAGGATGATACAGCGGGACAATTGTGTGCTGCTGCTGATGTACTCTTCAGACCACAGTCACACCTGCCACTTGCACATGTGCTTTTCTTGGTGTGCGTGTTCTTGACTCTCAGACTTACTTAGTATGACCTTTTATGTTTTGAATTACAGAGCCAAAGGGTCTGTAGGAAGGAACTTGTTTTAAGAAACAGCGTATGAAGCCCTAAGTCTTTAGAGCCATAACGGAGTAGAACTGCATGGAAAAGACCCTCACCTCCCTGCCTCAGTTCGCTGGCATTTCCAGTTCATTACATCTGAACTGGAAATACCACCGACGACAGGGGACGGGGGTTGATTTTCACAATGTCCTGCTCCAGAGAGGCAAAGTGGAGATTCTGAATTCCACAACATCTGTAGAATGACGTCCCGGTATCACAAGTGTGCCAGAAACAAAACGTCATTCATTTCGACGGGCTGTGACTTAGCCGCACAATGGATTATTTGGTAAGCACGCTCTTTCAGGTGTAGATGCAAATGTCCTCAGTATATGGACAGTAAAGAGAAGATTTGAAGCTTTAAGGACGCGAATCCCAAGGCTCTCGTGAATCACAAATAACAGCCACTCAGTGAACGTAGGGGGAAATGGATGCCTTCCCTTGGCATCGATTGTGTGAGCCTCCATGATTACACAGGGATCACACAAGCAGATCTAGATCTAGTACTGAGCAGCAGCATTGACTTCCCTCCTTGTAGGTCATGGCATTAGCCCCCTTCACGTTGTGGCAAATTAACACACACCACCTTGTACATGCGTGTCAATGTGGAAACTTACATTTCCCTTATCACAGTTCACGAAGAACTATCCAGTTACTTCCCCACGGTAGATCTGGAATTCCTACATCCATATCACATGCCCCCATCTCATGATACTACTTTTTCTGTCATTAGAACCAAAGCCATACGTGTTTCAAATCAATTCTTTTAAATTACAGAGTATTTGCAGTCAGCTATGGTGGCTCATGCTTATAATTCCAGCTTTCTGGGAGGCTGAGGCAGAAGAATCTTGAGTTCAATCTCAGCCTGGCTAATTTAATATTTGAATCAAAAATCAAAACACATATGTGGCTGTAGCTCAGGAAGAAGGCCCACTACTACAAAAAATATATTTTGGAAAAATTGACAACAAAATACCCTAGATGTTCTATGTTACAGTTGACAACAGCCTGATAGTTGAGATTTTGATATATGTTCCCAACTTTTGGCTAATGTCACAGTAGGGAAATGTGATTAGTGACTTCAGACACCAGGCCTGAAGGCTGCCCAATCATTCTCCCTGTGCTCTGCTCGCAGGCCCTGGACTTCCAGATGTGAGAAGTGGCTGAGAACATCACCTTCTTCCCTCCTCAGACTCAGCTGAGGCAGGAAGAACACAGCCCATCCCCCCAACAGGCGAGTGGTAAGGTTACGGCGTCTTCACAGACCCTCAGTTCTAAAACCAAACATCCATTTGTTCAGTTAATGAATTTCCCCGTAGATTTGATTTCCACCCTTGGAATGAAATCTAACCCCTGAGACACGGGCTGCTACTTCCAAGTATAATTTTGTGTATTAATGACCTATAATTAAGAAGAAATTACTAGCTAAACGAACAATTAGCTTATTTGAGTGCAGAGTTGAAAAGGGGGGGCTCTTCAGCCCCTGCAGGTGCTCGTAGCCTGAACTGCTTTCCCTTGTTCAAGTTGCTCTCCGCATTGTCTAGTTTTATACTTAAGGTAATTTGTTAATCAAATAATGAAGATAAACATATTTACGTATTTTTGGAAGATAAGCTACTAATGTGTACGTACAATGCTTGGAGCTCAGTATGGGAGCTCTGAACTTCATCCCCAGCACCAATAAAACAAAACAAAACAAAAAACAAACAAACAAACAAAAAATACCCCAAGAAAACCCACCAAGCTATGGCATGTACAGTCGCGGTCGCCCTTGGTGGGAGCAGAGGGTCTAAAGGCATCACGCCTGTAGAGATTTTCCTGAACAACAACAGGTTTTGTATTAATACATTTCTTCCCCCAAATACAGAACTTTAAGAAAATATTTTGATTTTTGTCTAAAAGCCTTAAATACATTTTTCTTGACAAATAACTACATTCTCTGTGATTATTAAGGGCATCTGAGCAAAACCAGCACATTTGGCCCAAAGACAAGCTGGTCTGGATGCAGGAACATGTCTTGAGCCACTTATGGGAAATTAGGAAAGCTCGCACAGAGCTCATTTGCTTCCTAGGCCCTGCGCTGAGAGGGCTATGAAACACCGAGTTCTTTAGCAGGCAAAAGCACCAGCTGCAGCACCCAACTGCGGACTTTCTCCCTGACACCACTGGGCGCTGAGCACGGGGCCTTTGCACTGAACTACATCCCCAGCCCATTTTAAAATTTTAACTTTCGGTCAGATTTCTCACATCACCCAGGCTGGGCTTTAAATCTTCCGTCCTGCTGCCTCAGGCTCCCAGGGTGCTGGGGTGACAGACTGCACCCTTGGGTCCAGCGTGCTGGGCTCATCCGAGAGGACTTTCAACTCCAAGGTCAGCCCGAGGCCGAGTGGCTCAGGGACACCCGACACGGAGGGGCTGGCCCGAGTTCTCCTCAGGTGGTGAACGACCAGGAGGAGAGCAACTCATCCAAATAGCAAGTGGTAGGCTGCATGCGGCAGGGCCACCTGGGTGCTGAGCGAGAAGACGGGGGACACAGGCCAGGCTGAGCTGCCAACGACGGACCCAGCAATATCCTCTCACCTGGTAATGCCACAGCATAAGGAAGCAGCCCGGGAAGAAGCAGCCAGGAGCTAAACGGGCCCGTCTTAAATGCGTGTCCAGTCATGCTTCCTTAAATCCATTTTTACACTAAGTATTTCTACGTCTTTGATGTTTTCTTTTGCACAATGGATATAGGAATCCCTACCTTTTCCTTTTTTTTTTTTTTTTTGTGGTACTGGAAATCTGGGCCCTAGGCAAGCCCTTCACACTGAGCGGCATCCCCAGACAGGCTCCCGCTAAATTGTGAAGTTGCCCACGTTACACGTTAGGCTCGAGCCTGGATCCTCTGTCTCTGCCTACCAGAGGGCTGGGCTGACAGCTCTGCACATCAGCAAGGCCCCTGAATTCCTACTTCTTGAACACCTAGGAAGATCTGTGTGTTTGCTGAGCTGATGTCTGAGCGGCCATGACCTTGCCCTGGAATCTGGCACACACAAGTGGACACGCGCGCTACTCACCCTCAGGGGCTTCCCTGATCCTGCGCCCGGCTGCAGACTTGCGCAGCACGCTCCTCCCGGAACTGAAGAGGCTGGCCAGCTCCTCCAGGGGGCTGGACAGTGGCCTGGAGCTGGGCGGGCTGTAGGGGCGTGGGGAGCTGGAACTGGACGAGGGCCTCCTGGGATCACCTCTGGCTGCCTTCACTGGGGAGAAGGAGGCACCAGGGCCCCCCGTGGGGGCTGAGCTGGGCTTGGGGTGCACTTTGGCCCCATCCAGATTGGCCGTCACTTTCTCCACACTGCCCTGTAAGGTCTCGGATGAAAATGTGAAGTGTGCTGGGGGCCTGCTGAGCACAGGGGGCAGCCCAGGGGGTGGCGGCGGAGTAGACGGTGGTGAGGTTCTGGAAGGTCCGTTCGACACAGCTAGGCCGGGCGATGCGGGCCTGTCACCGTCCACCTTCTGGGTTTTGGAGTACTGTGGCGACAAGGGGCTGGAGCCTTCGGGCTGGACGGGGTACTTGAGGTTGGTTTCCAGCACGGGCAGCTTCTTCACTTCCAGAGGTGTCAGGGGTGACTCGTCAGATGCTGGGGAACAGGTGACGGGGGTAGGAGGGAAGACCAGCAGGGGTGGACGGTGTGGAAGCAGATTGGGAAAAGGAGGAGGGATGTCACATGTGTCCTTCTGGAGCTGACCGGTCCCCTCCCCAGCCTCAAAGGCCATGGCTTTCCGAGTCTCCAGGAATAGAGGGGGCGAGGCAGGCAGGAAGGAGACCAGGCTACAGCCCTCCTCAGGCAAAAAGTACTTCATTTCTTCATACACAGACTCGCCCTGGTCAGGGCTGTCACCCTCAGGGCCCCCTGCCCGGGCCGCATTCCCTACCATCTCTATGTACACAGGCTCCGTGTCCTCGTCATCCTCTGGGGCCAGGGGCAGGTGCAGTTGTAGCTGTAAAGCACACTGAGGCATGCTGTCCCCTGGGCAGACCCTCTGAGCACTTGCCGTCCCTGGGGTCTGGTGTGCACCTGCCTGGCCCACTGAGCCTGGGGGCCTCGGCCTCCGGATCTCTTCATACGAGCCACTGAGCTTCGTGTTGGGGCTTCTCTTTGGCTTTTGCGGGGGAATCTTCTTCATGGTGCTGTAGTCGTCACTGTGGGGTCTGGGCCGTGCGAGAGCTGGGGCAGGAGGACAGACAGAGCGAGGGGGGTTAGCGAGGTCGCTGTGCGCGCCTGGAGCCGCGAGGCCCTCTCCCTCCGCCCTCCTCGGCCCAGCCACGCCCAGCGTTCCCAAACACCAAGGTGAAGCATGCTTTGGTCCTTGACCTGGAGGACAGCTTCCACATCTTGGGGACGTGTCACTATAAAATGCACTCAGGGAGGCTGAGGCAAGAAGAGTGCAAGTTCGAGTCCAGCCCAGGAAACTTAGCAAGACTCTGTCTCTAAATAAATAAAGTTTGGGGACATAGTTCAGTGAGGAAGCCCTGGTGGGTTCAATCCCCAGTAGTAGGGAGAAAAATGAGGGTGAAAAAAGGGAAGAAAGAGCAGTTGATTGCGTTCCCTGGATTCTAGAAAGGGGCACAAGCCTGAAGGAAGAGCACGTGTGGGTCACAGAACTATGGGGACAGAACTGTCACTTTAGCACAAGTTCTGGGGAAACTTCACTCAGCCCCTGTTAAGACTGGCCTCAGGGACTGATGGGCCCACTGTCTGCGAGGAGCAAAACCCACACTGCGCTCTGCAGAGTTTGCAGGCCGGTGAGGAGCGGAGCACGTCATCACACGAAGGGAGCCCGTGTTACCCGCGCTCTCCAAAGCAGCCAACGTTCAGCAACAGGCTAGCCCACCGCGTGCACAGCCCTCGTGAATAAGCTGCTAACGCAACTGCGAAGGTCCTTTGCGCAGGCCTTCACAGTGAGCTCCATCCCTCGGCTACTTTACTTTGGGATTCTGAGGCAGTCTTGCTGAGCTGCTAAGTTTCCCAGGCTGGGCTCAAGCTTGTGGTTCTCTTGCCTCAGCCGCCCAGAGTGCTGGCGTGGCTGCCCCATGTTTAGATGTATGTTGGGTGGTAACCAGCACCCACGAAGGATGGCATTTTCCCAAGCTGGCTCCTTCTTTTAGCCCACAGACTGCTTTCCGAACCAGGAACGTGGGAGGATTTCAGGCTGCCCCAAAGGAAGATGCTAGAGGCTGATTTCGCCAGAAACTGGGAGCAGGGCGCACGGCGGATCCCTGAAGCCCTCCTGGGCGGCGGCAGGAGTCTGGGCATCCTCAGGGGTGCTCTTGCCAGCAGCCATCCTCACCTTCCCACCCCAGATCCCGAGACGAAGGAAGTGCATCCTCCCGTGACAGGGCCCAGGGCTGTGAGCTGTGGCTGGGACACGGCTGCATGCCTGTCGCTCTGGGGAGCTGCTCAGCGTGAACCTGAGAGAGGGGACTGAGGACCGCTTGGACGCGAGGTCCTGTGGGCACGCGGGAGTGTTCTCTCATGCAATCACCAGTAGCCGGCAGTGGTCGGTGGCTATAAACCCAGAAACCCAGCCAAGCACGGTGGCACTGGCCTGGACTCGCAGCATTCTGAGAGGCTGAGGGGAAGGACTGAAAGTTCAAGCTCAGCTTGGGCAATTCAGCAATGTACTGAGATTCTGCCACAGAATAAATACAAAAGGGCTGGAGGTGCAGCGGCGCAAAGGCCCTGAGCTCAATCCTCCCAGCCCTCTCCCCAAAGCCTCTCAAAATGGGACTCCCGTGGCGTGACTTCAGGGAAACAAAGGCATCTAGGAGACACCACTTGGAGCAGCTCAGGACAGCTCTGGATGAGGAAGCAGGTGGACATGGGCACTTCCTGCCCCTGTGAACAGTCCAGCAGCACGATAAAGAAGCGAAGCGCTACCTAGGGGGGCGGCCCGGCTCAGGGGACTTCGGGCAGCTGCCAGTGGCTCCCGATTCTCCCACTGCTCAGAGTGACACACGGGAGGAAGGAGACGAGGCCAGCAAAGAAAGAACTGTGATTATTCAGCTCCAGGGCTCCAAGGTCTGAAAAAAGGGTTCTGTGGTTAAGTCTGCCAGGCCACAAGTGACTGTAAAGTTAAGAAAGGATCCCAGGGAGACGTGAAGTCCAACACCCTTTCAGAGAACGCAAGTCTGAAGGCCAAGCCAAGCGTGGACCACGAGCCCTTCATTAAGACCTTGGGAAGGTGGAGGAAGGCCAACACAGCTGACCGTCCCGGGTGGTGGGTGGAGGGGCAACCAAACGGGTTTTGGGGTCTGCCCAGGAGGCCAGCGGAGTCCGCTGCTGCGCGTGTCTGGGCGGGTCACGGAGGTGGGCCTGCCTCTGGCCCCTCCTCTCTGGTGCTCTACGTCCTGGATTCCACAAACGAGCAGCTTTGCTCCACAGACCTTCCTGCCAGAGACCATGCACTGAATCCTCTGGAACCGTGAGCTGCATCAAGCCTCTCCTTTAAGCTGTGGGTGTCAGGTACCGTGTCCAGAAACAGGAAAGTGGATTAATGCAAACCCTTAATACTACCCAGAGCACTCTTCAAAGAACTACTGCAGAGAGGCCCAAATAGAGGGGAGACCATATCAGAGGTTCACAAATACAGTTGGGGACTCTGGGATACATTATAAAGCAATCACAAGAAACTCACAAAACATTTAGAGTAACTGTATCAGCACCCCCTAAAAGGGACAGAGTTGAGGTAAAATGGAGAAACTTTGGTCCCTTAGTATTTTAGGAGCAAGCAGGGTCCAGGGGCACAAACCTGCAATCCCAGACGCTGGGGGGCTGAAGAGGAGGACTGCCAACTCCAAGCCTGGGCAACGCAGTGACCTAGCAAACTTTCTCCCAAAAGTCAAAGCTAAAACCTGGACTGGCCATGTAGCTTAGAGTGAGAACCCTGAGTTGGATCTCCAGTACAGGGAGGGGGGAAAGCTTTTTAGGAGCAAGAAGCTGGCCGAGAGATACCAGCCCCAACACAAAGCTCTTCCTGTCTACTAGGAACTACAATGCAAAGGGTGCCACCAGGATTCCAGAGTGTAGACCAAGGAGCCAAGCCACCTGGACTGAAGCCTCTTCCGCGTGCTGGCACTCGCAGCCGCGGCTTGAGCCTGCTCCCACGGGGGATGCTGTGTCACCTGACTCTCCTTTTGGAGCAGGAGTCCCTGTGACACTTTTTCTCCCCCCCCCTTGTTTACATATATATATATATATATATATATATATATATATATATATATATATCATAATGTTTACCTTGAAATTGAGTATTTCATGCACATATATACTGTGCCAGGCTTACAAACCCTTCCCTTCCCCCTTTTCAAGTCTCCCACCCCCTTTGTCCACCCCACTAGTTCCCACTGTCCCGCAAGTTCATTTCTATGAAATGTCATAATCTGAGCTTCTCACATTACAAAACCCATTTGATATCGAACCTTCTGTGTCTGACTCACTTCACTGAGCATAATGGTCTCAAGCTGCATCAGTTTACCAATAAAAGTCTCAAAACTATCTGTCTTTATAGATCAGTGGTACTCCATTGTGTACACGTACCATAATTTTTGTATCCATTGGTTTGTTGTGGGCATTTTGGTGTCTTCCACATTTTAACAATTGTTAGTTGTACTGCTATGAGCATATGAATACATATATCTCTTTTATATGATGTTTTTAACTTAAGCACACACAGGAGAAAGGATAACCTCTTCAAAAAATAGTGCTGGGAGGACTGGATATCTACATACAAAAGAAAGAATCACATCTGTCACCATTCACCAAGATCAAATCAAAGTGGGCCAAAGACCTAGATATTAAAACTCAAATACTGAACCTTCTGGAAGACAAATTAGGCAAAAATCTAAAAGATATAGGTGTAGTCAAGGACTTCCTAAATAAGATACCCAATGCAAAAGAAATACTCCTAAGCATCAACAAATGGGGATCACATCAAATTAAAGTTTCTGCCCTGCAAAGGAAATTATCGACAGAGTGAAGACAGAACAGACAGAATGGGAAAAATCTTCACCACCTCTCCTTCAGATAGGAGGCTAATAACTAGAATACATAAGAACTGAAAAAAAAAAAACCCAGACCCTCAAATTCAAAGGCCTGATTAAAATCGGCAAAGGAAATGAATAGGCAATTCTCAGATAAAGAAGTTAAAATGGCCAGTAAGTATCTGAAAAGATGCTCAACATCCTAAGCCATCAGAGAAATGCAAATCAAAACCTCGCTCAAACAAAAACCAACGGTGGCAAGGCTGCAGGAGGGAAAAGGGACCCTCTTACACTGCTGGAGGGACTGTGAGCTGGTACAACCACTGTGGAGGGCAGGTGGAAATTCCCCAAAAGGCTGAAAATAATATCCCCGTTGACACCTTTTCTGGGCATCTTTCCAGAAGAGTTTTTCCCTTTTGCAACAAGATCTCGCTCAATTGCTGTGTTGCCTCGGTTGAGCTTGAATTTATGATCCTCCTGCCTTGGCCTCCCAGAATGGTGGGATTAAAGGCATGTGTCACCACATCCCAGCTGGTTCAGGGGTCTTTAAATTAGTGCCTTTTTGACACTAGGGGTTGGTTAGTTGAAGACTGTTCTCCCAAAGTCCGGGAAGCAAAGCCCTGTCTCCTGTCAGCGCAGCAGCGACGTTAGAAATGAGAGGGCTCTACCGACATCAGTACCTGATTGCAAACTGCATTTTAGAGCTTTGTGACTGCTCCACAGGCGAGCACACTGACTTCCTCCTTCGCCGGTTTCAGGAACAGAAGCTCGTACCTACCTCTAGAATTTGGACCCTCCCACTCAGCTCCCCTCACCTCCCCTTGACCAGCCCTTGCTGGAGCTTCCCGGTGCCAGAGGCAGCAAGATGGGGCCATGTCTCAGGGATGCAGGTGGCAGCTGCAGCCTCCCAGCTGGTGTGCCATCCGGAGATGGTGGTGAGCCCTGCCCAGGGCTGGGCGCTGGAGGAGTAGAGGCCGCCCTCGCCTCCCTTCTCGGCTGTTCCTCCTCACTGCCAACTTCAGGCCTTGAAAAAGTATCCTCCTTCTACGTAGTTGGCTCTGGCTTGTTCGCAGTTTGCAAGACAGTGTTGAAACGTGTTTGCCTGTGAATTGTTTCATTCTTTGGAGGCGCAGAGGTGTTGATCAGAACAAACTCTGCTGTCACCTCAGTCCTTGGGAGGCTGAGGCAGGAGGACTGCTGTGAGTTCAAGGCCA
The DNA here is from genome assembly GCA_004027205.1 of Ctenodactylus gundi. Taxonomy (NCBI): domain Eukaryota; kingdom Metazoa; phylum Chordata; class Mammalia; order Rodentia; family Ctenodactylidae; genus Ctenodactylus; species Ctenodactylus gundi. Next base: position 273,287 of record PVKB01001734.1, on the reverse strand, counting down.
GCCTGGGCTACTTAGTGAGTTCAGGACCAACCAGCGTACAGAGTGAGATCCTGTCTTAAAAAAAATAATTAGCTCTGGCCACAGCATTTTTGTGATAAGTCAGTGGGATGACAGCCAGAATGGGAAATGATAGCCTCTAGAGAGTACCAATGAGAACAAGGGCAACCCCACGGAAAGCTTCAGTGTAACCCATGGCCCATTCCTTCCCGTGACCCATGGCCCGTCCCTCTACTGGGGCCCACAGCCTGTTCCTCTATTGTTCTTGACCCTCATTCCCCAACCAGAGCTCCCACTGCTCCATGACCTTCTGAACCGATCAGCAGCTTCACGTGTAAAGGAAAAAGATGGGAACCTCCCACCATCTTTAACCCTCAAGGGAAAGGACGGGAAGTCCATTTTTAGTTCACGGAGCAGGACAATCTGTTGGCGAGGTGAGAGTCTCAGCCCACACTTTGGAGAGCCCCAGCTCGCAGGTCATGTTCAGCAGTGACCAGGCCTATCTTCTGAACTACTGATGAAGGCTGGGTCATGAGGGTAACGCCAGGAGGGGCAAAAAGTTCGGTGCCGCCACTTGGAGGAAGAATACATTTCAAATCAAAACTTGAGTAGAAGTTTCTATGATGATGGCAGGTTTTGGACCTGCAGCTGAGTTTGTGGATGTGGCCACCGGAGGGAACTCCATTTTAGCTGCACTTAATTCTAGCAATTTTGATTGGCTACAGGTGGGCAGCAGTGGCAGTGCTGGACAGCACTGTGTAGACAGTGCTGGGTAGTGCTCTGCAGAAGGGCAGGCCTAACACGGGCTCACCGTCATCCCAGTAGGCCACGTTCAATGCTTGTCACATCGTAGCCACGGGTTATAGATGGGACTGGAGCCACAGTTAATAGCCAGCTTTTGCCCATGGGCTTGAAATCTCAAACACAAACCCCTGAGTGGCTATACATCTAAACAGCAAACTCTGCAAATGCATTAACTTTGTTTTAAAAAATATATTTAGATTTTTTTTCACAGAACCTGAAAAAACAACCCTTAAATTCATATAGGACCCAAGGAGACCCAGAATAGCCCAAGGAATCATGAATAACAAGACTAAAGAAGGAGGCATTACAATTCTAGACATCAAGTTAAACTGCAAAGCAAAAGTTATAAAAACTATATGGTACTGGTACAAAAACAGACAGGTAGACCAGTGGAACAGAACTGAGGATGTAGAGACAAAATCAAACACCCTCATCTACCTGATCTTCGATAAGGAAGCCAAAAGCATACACTGGAAAAAGACAGCCCTTTGACAAACGATGCAGGGAGAACTGGCTATCCACATGCAGAAGAATGAATCTAGACACACCTATCTGTGCACCAAAATCAAATCAAAGTGGATCAAAGACCTAGACATTAAAACTGAAACACTGAACCTCCTGGTAGACAAATTAGGCAAATATCTAAAAGACATAGGTGTAGGCAAAGACTTTCTTAATAAGACACCACAAGCAAAAGAAATAGCCCCAGAATTAACAAATGGGATTATGTCAAAATGAAAAGTTTTTGCACAGCAAAGGAAATTATCAACAGTATAAAAAGAGAACCGACAGAATGGGGAAAATATTCACCACCTATACCTCAGACCGGAGTCTCATAACTAGAATATACAGGGAACCGAAGAAAAATAAGCTCCTCAAAATCAAAGATCCGATTGAAAAATGGGCAAAGGAAATGAATAGGCAGTTCGCAGATGAAGAAGTTCAAATGGCTGATAAAAATATGAAAAGAGGTTCAACATCCTCAGCCATAAGAGAAATGCAAATCAAAACATCGCTAAGATACCATCTAACTCCAGAGAGAATGGTGAATATCAAGAACTCAAACAGCAATCAGTGTTGGCGAGGCTGTGGGGGGAAAAAAAAAGAAACCCTCCTGCACTGCTCGTGGGAAGGTAAACTGGTGCAACCACTGTGGAAAGCAGTATGGAGGACTCTCAAAAGATTGAAAATTAATATCCCCTTTGATCCTGTGATACCTCTTCTGGGAATTTTCCCAAAAGAGTTAAAAACAACATGTAACATGCATACCCATGTTCACAGCAGCACAACTAACAACAGGTAAAATGTGGAAGACACCAAAATACCCATCAACAGACCAACGGATACGTGAAGTGTGGTACTTATACACAATGGAATAGTACTCACCTATAAAGACAGATAGGTTAGAGGCTTTTGTAGGTAAACGGAGGCAACTTGAGACCATCATGCTCAGTGAAATAAGCCAGAAGCAGAAGGCGAAATATCAAATGATTTCTCTAATATGAGAAATCCAGATCACAATCATTTTATAGAACTAACTGAAAGGAATGATGAGATCTAGAGGGGAGGTGGAGGAGGTGGGAGGGTCAAAAAGGGAGAGGGGAAGGATTTATAGTTTTGCCATGACACGTGTATGTGCAAAATACTCAAGACCAATGTAAACATGTGTTGCATCTATGCATATCAATAAAATGGGGAAAATACATTTAGCGCATATCCCAGAAATGCAGAAATTTATCTCTTGCCTAAGGAAAAGCTGTTTTGTGGTTACAAGGTAGCCACTCAGAGTCACAAATGGCAGCCACTATTGTGCGGAAGTACATTAACGCAGCCAGTGAAGGAAATACCACCATTCGCCCCTTCATCAGCTCCCAGCGCTCTGCTCCTGGGCCAGCGGGCAAGTGGGTGCCAGAATGTCATGGCATCCTACAGTCAGTCGCATGTGAGCCGAAATTAGGGTCCAAGAACCCACGTTTTACGTGGACCCCCTCCAGGTCTAGCCGTGTCGTGTGGTGTAACCGCAGGTAGGAGCCTGGTTCTAAAGCTAAGATTTTGCTTCCTTCTGCATTCCGTTTGCCCTCGCCCTCACTTAGTTTCTGCCTCCGAAGACTTCTGAGCAGCTCTGAACGAAGCTGCCTGTCTGTCTCGTGTGACGTCAGGCTACAATGGACGTTTAAACTTAAGGAAACACCGTGCAAGGGACAGAGCCGCTAATTTCCCTCACCATCCTCCCGGCCGCTTCCTACAGCCGTAGACGTGCGCTTCCGCTCTGGACGCCCTCTTCCCTGAGCGTCTACTCCCGCTGTGCTATCACGGCCGCCTTGACGTCGGGGATCGATTCAAAGTATTGATCTTCCCTTATCCTTCTGACTTTGGGGAAGAGCCAGGTGGCGGATACGGCGGCCACCGTGAGCGAGGTCATGTCGCCGCACGCTCAGGGCCGCACCTTGCTTCCCGCCTCCTAGAGCTCAGGAGGGAGGACTTCCGGACCTGCGGCCGGAAGGGGCAGGCGTGGTGCGGAGTGTGCCAAGTGACAGCGCGATTTTGAGGGCAATTTATGGGATGTGTCTTCCGTTGTATTTTTAAAAACTTAAACATTCATTGTAGTGTTTAATCACACCTCATGAATAGTTTTTCAGAGTCTTTTTGCTGTCATACAGGAGCTCCGCTCTCAGTTCAGTCTCTCCTCCCACAGCGCATGGCCACGGGACCACTGACACGGGGTTCCAGCCCCGGGCTGCGGCCTCCCGCCTGGAGACCCCGCGCTGCCCCGCACTGGCCCTCCGCCCGAGGCCTGCCTACATAGACACAGCTTGTCTGCCGAGCTCACACGCAGAAGGGATCCCTCTTGCAGGCGCCGCAGTTTTCAGCCTTGTTTCATCTTTCCCCTAGTCGTTGACCTTCCCGTGAGCCTGTTTCCCTCCTCACCTCAGCACTGGTGCCAACACTGGGAGAGGGCTTCTCCGGCCCAGCCTGCTTCAGTCTTCCCTGCCTTAGAGCTACACCGCTGTCCAGGCAGAGCTCAGCAGCAGGAAGGTGGCATGGAACTCGGGCCCTCCTCTCAAGGGGACACTGGTGGCCTGCGTGGAGACACTCCCCCCACACCCCAGGGGTGGGGCTGAGGGCCCTGTGGGCTGGGCGCTGCTTCTGGCGAGTGCGGGGCAGGGGAGGAGTACCGGCATCTTGGGAGCCCCTGTGCTCGCTTTCTGTCTGCACAGGGCACAGCCATAGGAGGGCTGCCCCTCTTGTCTGCTGATGGCTTCTGCAGCCCTCCTGGTAGTCCTATCACAGGGACACTGCAGACAGGCCCCGCACTCCCCTCCCCGTAGGAGTGGCACGTGGAAGTTTCTCCTGTCCATTCACTAGGAAAACTTTCAGTTTTTCTTCAATAAAAATTGCCCTACGGAAACATTCTTCCCTAAATGAAAGCCGTGAGGAGCAGCGCCTGGAAGGAGCCACGGCCGTGCTGTTCCACAGGTCATGCGCCAGGGGTCACTGTTCGGCATCGACCACCTCTACCCTTCATGGGTGTATGCATGTGTGCATGCACATGTGTGCACGCAATCATGTGTGGGTGCATGTGTGTATATCCCTCCCTTATTAGCTGGTGGGGCTCGGTCTCTTGACTTCCCAGTCAGAGGTGCGCAGGCATTGCAACTAGAGCGCCAGGTCCCGGCTCTGCCCGCAGCTTTGGCCTCATTAGTTTCTCTGTATAGCAACAACCTCGCGCTGAAATCTGCACGCGTTTGTAGCTTATCGTGTCTGTCACCTGTCCTTCCTCAAGAGAATGTGCGGTCTACCCACACAGACACACCCAGAGCTGGGCCAGCACACAGTAGGAGACACATTCTGTTAAACACATGACAGTTTTGCTACAAAGCGATTCCTCTGCTTTTCACAATTTCAGAAACGAATTGATAAGCAATAATTGTAGGGGATTGACTTTTTGCTCACGCATTTCCAGACTTTGTGTGCATGGCCTTGTCACGTGCTCTCAGCAATGCCACTGGCTGCACGTTACGGGAGCGGTTTGCCTCCGTGTGAACTGGCTCGCTGACACCAAGACAAGGCATCCGCACCTTTAATTAGATGGTGATCACAGGGAAGCCTGACAATTTTTTTAAACTTTCAATTAGTGAAAATCGACACGGAGCTGCTCTGTCTGAAGGCTGCTAATGCCACATGGAGGCAGGGTTGGCTGTGAGAGGAAGTGCTCCGTAAGCAGCTTTGCCTTAAGGCTTAGAGATCTGAATAAATAATATTTATGTTTAATGATTAAAGAGCTGTGGGCAAGCAACAATTGGATTTATTTCTATTAAAAATTTATTAGAAGCCAGGCCCGGTGCTGTAGGCCTGTAATCCCAATACAATGGGAGGCTGAGGCAGGAAGATTGCAAATTCAAGCCCTGCTTGGACAACTCAGTGACATAGGGACACCGTCTCAAAATTTAAAATAAAAAATGGCTGGACGTGGAGCTCAGTGTGAAAGCCCTGGGTTGAATTCCCAGTACAACAAACAAATAAACAAGAAAAACTAGTAGGGCCACCACTGTGCCAGGGGCAACCCCAGTCAGGAAGGTCAGGACCTGAGCACACCCTGGCCATGAGGTTTATCAGTCCCCGGGGCTCACCTTCGCTAGCGGGGTCCTTGCTGGCCGCGGACAGGCAGGCGCTCACAGCCTCGTAGGAGGCACTCAGCCGGGTGCTGGGGTCCCTCTTGGGCTTGGGTGGAGGCTGTTTCCGTGGTGACGGGAGGCCACTGCTGTCGTCCATGCTGAGCACCGAGTGCAGTGATGGGGACCGGACAGAGGGGCCCGCGAGCGCCTGAGCAAAGCTTTCCAGAGCGGTGGCGACTGGGACGGAGCGGCAGTGGACATGGCGGGGCCCAACCGGGTCTTCAGCTCTTGGGGGGAAGCACAACACAGCGCAGAGCAGAGAGGCCCATGCGGATTAGTCAGGGACTGCCCGGGCTCAGTGGGGGGAGCCTTTCCCGCCAGCAGGAGGTGTACCAATAGTGACGCACCCCCCCAGGTCCTTCCCAGCTTGGATATTCATCCCTGCCCCTGTGCAACCTCTCACACAAAAGCTGAACTGCTCGAGGGGTTTTTTTGCTTCCTGTCAGGCACTGGCTGAGGGATTTTTCACACTCCGATTCCTAGACACATGACCAGCCCAAGCTGACCGTGAGTGGTGGTCTCAGGGAGGTCCACGTTACTAGGGAGCTGTGGCTCAGCTGACACTGCCCGTCCTCCTGGCAGAAAGCATTTCCTCCACTCAGAACCACCAGACGTGGCGCGCCAGCACTTTCTGTCTCTTCCTTACCATTTAAGTTCCACCGCAATTATTTAATTATGTGCAAAACTATTATTTTCCTGTGACTCCGTAGGGTTGCCCGTGCCAGTGGAACTGCTGGGATTTGACAAACAGACAGACAAATGCTCCTTCCCTTAATTTTATATCAGGCAAGTGCATGCATCATCAAATGGAGAAATTGGGGTGACTGTCTTTCCAGCAGAGAAAATAACAACTACTGCTCGGGAAGTTGTTGGAAATGAGCTGTTATCTGGGCCTGAGAGTCCCTCCGGCCCCCGCGTCCCCGCAGTCATATGCTAGTGGACCCAGTGCCTGCATCCTGCGTGTGGCTGCTGAGTGTCTGTTTTGTAACAATTACATCTCTCTGTGGTGGAGCACCTGCGGAGCTGGACCCAGCACCAGGCAGAGCCAGACGCCCATGTTGGAAGCCCAGTTGTGGGAGAGGGGAGTGTGGCCCCCTGCGGATTGCTTGTCTTTCCGTAATGTTTAATTACAGATTTCAGCATAAAGGGAAGTTTTTCTTCAGCATTTGTTCACTGAGATATTGGGAGCTAATTAATCAGGGACACACTTTAACCAACAACAACTAGGAAGTATTTGATATAGGCAGCCACGGCCGAGGAATGCTGTTCTCAGAGGGAAGACAGGGGCCACCCTGTCCTGTGCGGAAAAGGGACAGGACATGTTCCTGGTCTGAAACGCAAGGCAGTCTGTCCGCTGCTCCAGCGGTGCGGGGTGTGGCTGTCAGACTTCTTGGCTTTTCCTGGAGAGGAAAGGGTGGGAGGGAGAAGGGGGTCGGCTGGCCCTGCTTCAGGCCCAGCACCTCAGGCCAACTTTCGCATCAAACGTTTTTGATTTTTCTTTTTTTTTTAAAAAAAGCCTTCCTCCTAGGCGAGGGAAACGAGACTGTTCCACAGAAGTACATAATACATGTGATTCTCTTTTCAGAGAGGGGGGTGCTGGGATTGAACCTGGGCCTTTCCCCTAAGCTGCATCTCCAGCCCTTCTTCTACTTTATTTATTTTTATTTATTTATTTATTTTGCAGTACTGGAGATCAAGCCCAGGCCTTCATACTGAGCTACACCCCCAGCCCACTGTTGATTTCTTCTTTTTTATTTTATTTTTTAAAATTTCGTGGCAGGGTCTCAATGAGACGCTAAATTGCCCAGGCAGGACTCAAACTTTCGATCCTCCTGCCTCGGCCTCTCGGCCCGCAGAGAGGCTGCTAAATCAGCCATTTACCGAGTTCTTCACTATTGCGCTCAGCGCGGTCTCTGGATGCTGGTCAGGCTTCCAGCAGTTTCCACGAGTCAGCCTGATGTCCATGACACTCACACAGGAATGCGGGTGTGACAGGAAGAGTGGAGCTCCCAGGGCTTCGAGTGAGCTGGAGGCAGCCTGGGGACACCACCGGCAGGGACACACACAGGGGCGCAGTAATTATTTACACACCCCACTAACCCTGGCAGTGTCGAGGTCATGGGAAGGAAAGCTTGGCGAGTGTCACAGAGCACCACACGCACCTGTTCCCGACCCTGCTGCTCAGGGTGCTGGGGCTTTGCATTAGCCACAGTGAGAACCCTAGTGGGTCATGGGGGAAGGGGGCAGATCAAAGCTGAGGGCTCGATCGACCATTACCTGTCGCCTCCGTCCTCGGGCCTGGCCCAGGCCACCGCCTTCTCTCTGGGGCAGGGGGCGGCCACCTCCTGCCGCAGCCTGTCGTTCTCCCGGGCGATGTCTGAGGCGTTCTGGATGACCAGGGCGTCGTAGGTCCTCAGCGCCAGGTCCTCCGTGCTCTGCAGGAGGCTCTGGATGGACGCCACCTCCTGCTGCCGGACGCTCATTTTCTGAAGCAGGCGCTGGCGGGCCAGAAACCCTCTGATAACTGCAGAAGGGAACACAGCCCTGGGTCAGGGAGCGGAGAGCAAGACGAAACCCCAGACGCACACCAAGGGAAACCGCAGCTAGGAGGTAAGAGCTGAAGGGTGAGCGCAACGTATGGCGGACGACTGCACCGAAAACAAAGCGTCACCGTAAAAGCCACAGTGCTACGAACGCCCCGGGAACCCTCCCTCCTCAGACCCCCGTGTCCCGCGGCCTTGCCGCCCCCCGAGCAGCTCTGCAGCCCCCTTTCCGGAGGGTCCCTAGGAGCTGGGATCACACGTGCAGTGCAGTGAATGCTGCTGCACCCTACGGAGAAGAGCAGCCTCACAAAACCACGGCAACGCGCGCTCATCCACTCTGCTCACGGGAGCTCCGTCTGGTCCCCAGAGGCCACATGGCCGTGAAAGAAGGATGCCTGAGCCCACGGAGGACACAAGGCAGCAGCGTGATGCCGCACGAAGGACTCTCGGGAGGGACCCCCAGAGCGGCTCCCCGGTGCCGGAGGAGGGGGTGCGTTCGAAGCAGGGGCAGGATTCTGAGGGGACGGGCAGCAAGGTATCCTTTTCTGCCATAATTCTTTAAAACTTCAAACACACTTTGCTGTCACACACGTTTAGGTCAGAGCACGCGTTTACTAACGCAGTGCAGCCAAGACACACGGGATGCATGAGTCTAAAGCCAGGGAAGACGAGGGGACCCGAGCTCAGTAAGGACAGCAGGAAGAGGGACATCACAAGCCGGACGGGGCCCTGCAGGTGGCCCTGGTCGCAAAGCCTCCCCGCTTTTTTGGTAATGCAATGTGGACGTTGATGGCTTGGAGCCAAGTCTGTGGGAAGTCTACTGGACACGACAAGAAGGGAATTTTCCTGGCGTTGCTCATTCTTCCTGGTAAAGCCACCTCATGAACGCAGAGCCACCGTCCACAGGCCTCTCTGTGCTCCAGGCGCTGCCCCCCAGGTTGTGGTCCTCAGGATGAACTGCAACACTGGGGGACAGAGTCTCTACTCAGAAAGGCACAGGCACATTTGCAACTCACAGGAGAAATGGAGCAGGCTGCCCCCCGGGGAGTGGGGGCCTGGATCACTGGTCCCAGTGTAAGGAAGCCAGCACCATAACCCCGTCCTGTCTAGGGACACTGCGGACAGATACAGCCTGTGCAACTCTAATGTGACTCTTCTGGCCTCCGATGTCACGCTTTCCAACTATTTATTATTATTTGTGGTACTGGGTATCAAGCCCAGGACCTTCAAAATGAGCTACACTCCCAGCCATTTTTAGTATATATATATATATTTTTTTTTGAGACAAGGTGTCACTACCATGTTAAGCTTGCCCAGACTGTGCTGGAATTTGCAAGCCTCCTGCCTCAGTCTCCCAGGGCGCAGAGGTGACAGGCCTGGGCCACTGGGCCAGCTTCCAACTCTGTCTAAGAGGAGCAGAAGGTGAGGGTAAACAAGAGGCCCTGCGACTGCAGGGCAAACCCGCTCCGTACAAAGACAGGATACTCTTGTCCCTGCACGAGGGAGACAGTCATAAAACGGGAAGTGCTTCAGAAGGTCCTAGGGCTGTAACCCTCAACACTGGGTGAGCGAAGACGTCGCCTCAGTGTGAGCACTCGTTACATGCAGCAGGCCCGGGACTCCCGGGTTTGTGGTTGTGGCTGTTTGTGTTTCTGGGGGCAGCACTTAACGGTGGGGCTACTCTGGGGTGCAGCCCTAGGAAGCGGGCTGTGAACAGTCATGCTGAACAAGTCCTGCGAATGACAGCACTGAGCAGCAGAAGGAAAACCAGACTTCCAGGGGCAGAAAGTGTGGCACAGCACCAAGAAGCACTGAGCTGTGACGGGCACGTCGGGAGGGGCGCCTCGACGTGGCTGCTCGCCTGCTCTTCGGGGCATCTTTGGAGATCTCGTCCCGTAAGGATTTGCAACAGATAAAGAAAAGGGCCGGGACACAGCTCAGTGCGAAGCCCCTGGATTCAATCCCCAGGACCACTCACTACACTCACATGCACACACGTGTGCGCACGCACACACACACATGCACACACACGAGTTGCCTTTTGGAAGGTGAAAGCCAAGGCATTTGGGAGGCTTAATCTCCTCACCAGGCCCAGTGGTGCAGGCCTGGAATCCCAGCTCTCTGGGAGGCTTAGATCAAAGGATCGGAAGTTTGAGTCTGGGCAACTCAGTGACTTAGCAAGACCCTGTCTCAAATAATAGAACGGGGCTGAGGGTGTAGCTCAGAGGGAAGGCCCTGGGCTCAGTCCCTAGTACTGAAAAATAAAAAACCAAACCAAACCAAAAACTATAAAATCCAAATGCTTACTCTCTTGGAACAAAAGGAAGATAAGGAAGGCACGCCAGCCTCCCGGCTGCTCAGGGAGCCCTGGGGCCGGTGCACGGACCCAGCTTTCTCACACTTCCCGCGAGTAGTATTCTAAGCTTCTTGACAGATGCTCTGCCAATGGCTAAGAGTTGGCATCTCGGCTAAAGGACAGCTGACACAGTACACCTGCCACACGCAGGCAGCACTGCTTTTCCCCGGGGGACCCCAGTAGTGTGGAGGTCAGGTTTGCAGACATTTTTCACCTGGGATGAGGTGAAAACCTTTCATAGGAATAATCTCAAAAGACAGTCACCACACGGACAACTCAAAGTCACAGCTTCCGTGTCCTCAAATATTTATACAGAGGGGAAAAAGGAAGAAACTCTCTAATATCTGGAAATGGCTCCAAATCATGCAATTCTGAGTAAATTTAAGATCAGCAAAAGCCGTTCCGGGAGGTGTGAAACCACACCCGGCGGCAAGTGATGCTTTGCCCTCGGAGCCCTCGGAGCCCCGACGCTCCGAGCCACCACTTCACCTGGGTGAGGTGCGCCGCGAGTTCACCCTAGTGAGGTGCGTCACCACGGCTTTTCCACGATGCCATTTTCAAGGCTGCTCTCCGTCCTTAACTTTAGAAAGGTAAGCAGGGATCTGGAGCTCTGTTCATTTCCTCTGTCACCAGTAAGTGGTGGGGAGCTACTTGGTCTCAGCAACTTAGCAGAAGAGAAATTTGCAGAGAGACCCAGTGGACGACGAGCCCAAATTTCTCTGGTCACACTCAAGGAGACTTTCCAAGGGAGTCAGCGATGCCCTGTTCTGTCTCTACATGACATCACCTTCCTCGTTTCAAGTACCCGGAGCTCTGGTGCTCCCAGAGCTGACCCAAGGTGAACCACGCCTGTGGGGTGGTAAAGAGAGCGGGTGCAGAGCAGGCTCAGGACCCAGCCCCTCCCTTACACACACTGAGGAAGGGCGGCACCAAGGTGCCCAGTGGCCATAAGGGAAGGTGCATATTGAACCAGGAGGTTCAAGCTGGCTCTCCCATCCCCGGCTGGAGAAGGTGGCTTTCGGGGCCATGGAGAGCGGGGCGGGGGACAGCTGTGTGTGGGGAGATTCTGAGAGTACCAGGCTCCGGAGAACAAGCTGTGCTGCGGGTGCCAGGGAAGCTACGCCTCCGAGCGCGCCCCAGTCCTTCTCTCGGGCACAGACGTAGTTCTCATGAGACCTCTGCTTGGACAGAGGTGGCCCAGGGGCCCAGGAGCTGAGGAAAAGAGCTGCTCTTGACCTCAGGTGCGACTGATACAGCCCTGATTACGTGCACAAGCATCTGGATCAGGCACCTGGGGAGCTGGGCCTGTGAGAGACTGCTCTCCCGGCCTGGCCCCCCCTGCTCAGCCCTGGGGGTCCCGCGGCATCTAAGTGTGGAGGGGCTGGAGTGGCCCTCTCTCCCGGGGAACATTCTGTGCAGAAGGGGTCTGAAGTAAAGAGGGCTGGTTTAACTTGGAATTAAGTCCCACATTTTGATCACTACCTGACACGTTGAATCCTAGATGGACATGTTTCGCAAACAGTGAACAGCGAGACCTTCATCACTGGAGATGGAGGGTCCCTGTTGGAGGGGCTGCACATGGCCAGACTGCACGAATGCTACCATGGGAACTGTCAGAGGCCTGAGCGGCGTTAAAACTGCAGCTGGATCTGTCAGCTCCCCTTGTTACAGAAACAGATTCAAGCACGTCACAGAGCTAAGTTCACAATAAGGAAAAATACAGTGAATTTTTATATAAAATTACCAATTACAGTAAGGTAGATTGTCATGAGTAACTTAAAGTTGACCCCCTTGCTTTGGAATACTTATTCCGTCCTTCCTGTCACTGACTGAAGCAGCTCTGGAAGCGCTGTTAGATGTGCTGTTGTGGCTGCCTCCATGTCCTGAACTGTTTCAAAATGTTGACTTTGAGGAAGAGTCAAGAGTTGCATGGGGCCGCCCCTGGCGACTGAGGTGAATGGGGACACATCGCCGTAATTTGACAAGCCTGACTTTCAATTGGATGGCGCTTGGCAGCAGGATTCACCACATTTTTCATGAAACTCATAATAACACTCAGGAAAGAGGACTTCCAGAACTGCTCCAGAAAGTTGCAAGAATAATGGGACAAAAATACATCTGAACAAAGGATTATTTTGAGGGGACTAATGGAAAATTTTAGTAATTTTTTTCATTTAAACACTCATTATATCCTTTGGTCACACCTCACGTCTCACACCGAAAGCTAGCATGTACACTGAGTATTCCCTTGCCTTTATCTAAGACATTAAACTGTTGAGCAGACTAGAAATTGAAAAAATCTACTAAAGATATACATTTTATTTAAGGAATAGATTTTTAACGTACCCTTTATTACTTGGATTTTGATAAGCAGAATCCCCCCTGAAGCGCCAATGAAGGGAATGCTGTTATTAACCATCAAATAGGTCACTCCAGATATTACCATCCCTTCTTAAAGGAAGATCAAAGCATTTTCCCAGGGCACATGGAGAGTACAGAAACTGGGCTTTGGTAATGGACTTGTACTTGTTCTCCAAAGCTGGCCAGTCCTGGGACCAGTGGAGAGGGCTGGGAAACTTGGCACAATGGCTGACCCCAAGGCCAGACAAGAGCCTTTTCCCACTACCAGTCCCAAGGGACAACCTATCTTCTCATGCATTCCTTCTTCACAAGCCCCATGAGCCTATCTGCAAGGTAAAGGTTGTATAAATAATAAGACCCACTGCTTCCCTCCTCCAAAGTATGATGTAGGTGGGCATCGAACATAAAGTTTCTACCTAGTAAAGCAAGAGCCATGTCTGCAAACCAGTGTGGACAGGCACATGGCACACTGAGTTAACATTCTTCCCCCCCCCCCATTTTATCGATATGTTAAGTACAAAATTTAAGGCTTACAATGAAGTTGAGCATTTTGTGCACATACATATATTGTCAAGGTGACGAGGACTTTCCCACTGTCCTTTAGGGAGGGACAAAAGGTGAGTTGACATTCTTTCTGAACCCCCACAGGCAGCGTTGAGGGATGGGTAGAGTGGCCCATCATGGTGCTGACCCCAAAGACACCTGAACTCTGGAGTGCAAGAAATGAAACACGGTATGCAATGGTTACCTTTCTGGCAGGTTATGACCTTCCTCTGCAGCTGTAGGCACATGTCACTGAGCTGGTCGGCATGTCGTTGCTTCAGGAAGACCTTGTGGACCCCCATCTGAAACACAAGCAGCAGGGACACTGAGCAGCCAGTGATGGCAGGAAGGAGACGAGGAAGTGGCCCAGCGAGAGGGTCTCCAGCAATGGTGGAAGACACCAGCTGACACAGTTACTGCAATCATGGTGCCCTGCCTTAGTTTTCACACCATTCTACTTTATCAAACCTCTGGAGGTTTCGCTGCAACAGGTCAGGAGCTGCGTGTCCATACTGCTACTAATGTGAGCACGTACACACACGGCCGATGTTGGGTGGCAGCTTGGACTGGGCCTTGACCCCACCTGAAGACAAGGCCATCCTGGGAATAAACTTCCTGCTTCACAGCCACAGCCCTTCCTTCCTCTGTGACTGCTTTCTTCTTCTCTCCACTTGGAAGTGAGGACACTGAACAGCCACGCAAAAAACAACATGCAAACAGATCAAAACTCAACATACGTCTGACACTTTCAATTGTTTCAGTTCATTTGTGCTTACCGTGACATCATGATCTGCTATGAGATCTTTCTACCGCTGCAGCACAAAATTGAAAGGGTTTCAGGGTAAACTCCAAGCCTGTCTTTTACATTTTTGCGCAAACAGTAGTCATGCTACTGACATCCATCTCTAGGATTCAAAAGTCAGCTGTCCCAGGGACATCAAGTCCAGTTCTAAGGAAAGTTTTAAAGGCATCCAAGCCTGTCTGAATATACTACTATTAAAGACAGCAGCTAAAGAATATTTCTAAACACTGAAATAGTAAGTTCCATCCCTGCAATTTTAAAATGATCGTCTTGGGCACTGTGCTTGTTTTTAAAGAATTTGCAGAGCTGAGGACATAGCAAGAGGAGCTGTGCATGCATAACCATGAAAGGTCTGGGTGAATCTTAACAGAAATTGCTGAGGAAGCTCTTGGGGTGATATTCTGTTAGCAAGGGAGAAACACGAGCTGTGAAATGTTCATAATTCTAGTCCTGGCAATGTCATGAGAGTAGGAAGAACACTAGAGCACATGTCTCCAAGCGAGGCTGGGACTCTAATGTAGTGCCCGGCAGATACCAGGCACATGCAGACCCCATCATTTGCACGCATGGCCCCACTGTGAGGAACTGGAAGGGTTTACACGCCAAACTTCGTCTTCAGAGCACTTTGGCTTTATGGACCTTTCCACATGGACAGAGCTCATTCCAAATACACTTTCCCACCTAACTTCCCTTAGCTGTGATCTGTTGTCCTAATGAAACACATAGTTTGGCCTCTGATTGTGGCCTGAAACTTGCTTCTGGGCAGCAGGCTCGTGCATCAGGTCCACGTGGACAGCCCTTGCTGAAGGGCCGGTGTCGGAGAGCCTGCACTCTGTTGTCTTCCTGTCTCCCCAGAGTGGGCTGGAAGGCCAAGCAGTGCCGTGGGCGGCTGGCCGAGCGTGTTTCCAGCCTCATCGTCTTATTATCCTTTCTCCCTGGTTATATTCCATAATTCATACTTTTTAAAAAATTTTCCTTCCTGGTTGCTGACTTATTTTGGCAGTGAATGAGAGAAACAGTTGGTCGCGTCTGAGCTCTGCGGACAGATCTGTGAGGCAGCCCAAGGAGGGAGGGAGGTGAGGGAGAGATGTCACCTGTCTGCTCATCACTGACACGGGACGGAACTCAGAGGGGAGCAGATCCCAAGGCAAAGTCCACACAGACACAAGTTCCAAATGGAGGCTCTGAAGGATGAGGGCTGGTGGCAGGCACACGGGAGGGGTTGACAGCGACGCCAGGGACCAAACCCTTGCAAGGAGGATGCCCTGCGCAGGGTCCTGTGCATGGAAATCACACGCAATTCTAGTTCCGTCACGTCAGTGAAATGGAGACCTGTGGCTTAGCCACCTTCCTGCTGCTGGGCACTACCCACAACACTCACAACGTAATGGAGGAGATGTGCATTTTGGCTCAGTTTCTGAAGTTTCAGTCTGCACGTGGTCAGTTGGCAATGGCCACAGGACCTGTCATGGAGGAACGGCCCTCGTCCCATGGCAGCCAGGAAGCAAAGGGAGAAGCGGGGAGGTGGTGGCAAGAACACATGCTTCCAGGCCACACCCCTGTGACCCGCTTCTCACTGCATGGGAAACTGCCCCCAGCTGGACCCAATGGTGAGCACGGGAGTGTGGTCCAACCACCTCCTAAAGACAGGAGACTTTTGGGAAATGTTTTAAGAATTTCACCATAACGCCGTGGGCCAGAAGGCAGCTGGAAGGGGTGGCTACGGAGTTTCATAGCAACATGTCTAAGAGTCATTCTAAAAACCACAGTATGTTTACCTCCAGCACTGTGCTAGGTTTGGGGGCTATACATGGGCTGTCTGTCCTCAGGAAGTTCAGAGTGAACCAGATAAAGCCAGCCATGGGAAGATTCTGGCAATAATTCATGCTCAACGCAATGACATAACTACAACAAAGAAGCCTTGTCACAAGCAGGATGATGTCTGGAAGGGGCCTTGAGGACCATGTTGTAGGACACGGGGATCCTGCGAGGCCATGGGAGAAGGTGGAATGGAGGAAAGAGGAAAGGTGGACGCAAGGTAGAGACAGAAGAAAGTTCCTGGCCACGGTCACAGCAGGAAACCATGTGGACAGCTGCAGGCATAGTGAGGGGAGAGAAGAGGTTCCCCAAGGAGCTGGTGGCCTCCCTCTGTGGGCTTTTCCAGGAAAAACACGGACATTTTCCTTGAGAGCAACTGGAATATGCTAGAAAATTTAAGAGGATCAAGTCTAAATTTTATCTTTAAAAAAATTGTTTTGAATTTTGTAACATGCCTTCTGAAGATCGTTGAGGGCCAGTCTTCCAGAGGTAGTCTGCGGGGGCAGGAGACGAGGGGAACTGCACAGGAGCCTGCTCCGCTGGCCAGCTCTGAGCTCGTGTTTTTGTGTGGTGGAGGGGCGCTTGGATTCAGTGTAGGACCTTCATTCACGCTTGCCAATTTTTCACTTTTGATTTTTGAGACAGGGTCTCCCTTCGTTGCCCAGCTGGGCTCGAACTTGCAATCCTCTTGCCTCAGCCTCCAGAGTGCTGGGATTATAATCAGGCACCACCAGGCTGAGCTTAATGAACTGTGAAGTTGGTGCGTATGCTGGGTCATGTGACAGATGCCAGCACCTTATCCGGAGGAGCTCGGTATGTGGCAGGTGCCAGGAGCTTCCAGGAAGGAGCGTGGCGTGGTGAGACATGAGATCCAGTCAGCCCCTGAAGCCAGCCCGCGGTCAGGACTGGTCAGGGCCTGCAGCCAGTGACCGCCGTGGAGGGAGCTAACGGAGAAGGAGCAGGGAGTGACCGTGGCCCGTGGCGCCTGCCACAGGCCCGCTCAGCAGCAGGGCCAGAGGGCGGGGGAAAGAGTCCCAGGGTCCTCCCGCCCCAGATGGCATGCTTGCCCACAGCTCAGCCCTCTCTCCTGCAGACACACCGTTCCTTGGCTCCAGTGCACACAGCGCACTGTCCCCAGCACGGTCACCGCTGGGTGACGCCATCCCACACTCATTTCTGTGTCTTGCTGATCTTTGAGAATTGCTAAGCTACCCTTCGTTGCTGTGACTCAGTACCCAACACCCACAACTTAGGAAGGAAAGGGTCATTGTAGCGTCCAGTTTTAGAAGGTCACAGTCCACTCACAGGTGGGCGGCTGGAAAATGGTGGAAGCGCATGGCAGGGCTGGAGCGGGGCGGGGCCGGAGCGCCAGCGGCAGAGATGCTCACAGCATGGTGGTGCAGAGAGACTGGGAGGAAGGGGCGGAGCCAGCACGGGCCCTGCCAGGTTAAGCCCAAGCACCTGTCCCTTCCAGCCAGGCAGCGCCTCCAACCCTACGCAGTAGCCACAGGAACATGAGGCTTCTGGGGGACGCTCCAGATCCAAACCATGACAACTGCCTCCTGAACAGTCAGTGTTCCTTCTCTCAGGGTATGAAATTTGCTGCTTATCAGTAGTTTGGAGCTGTTTGCCTGCAGAAGCCGTCCTGACACGAGGCCTGCCATCGCCCGGGCACTCTGGGAGGCTGACGCAAGAGGATCACAAATTCAGGTCCAACCACCTGGGCAACTTTAGCAACTTCGTGAGATTCTGTGTTGAAGTTGAAAATAAAAATAAAATGGGCGGGGGATGTAGCTCAGAGTGAAGGCCCTGGGCTCGATCCCCAGTGCTGCAGAAAGACAAAGAAAAAAAAAAGGAAAAAGAAAGGAAAAAAAGAGAAGGGAACAAAAAAAGAA
This sequence comes from Ctenodactylus gundi, assembly GCA_004027205.1. Lineage (NCBI taxonomy): Eukaryota > Metazoa > Chordata > Mammalia > Rodentia > Ctenodactylidae > Ctenodactylus > Ctenodactylus gundi. The sequence continues at coordinate 255,492 of PVKB01001734.1, read as the reverse complement.
AAGAAAGGAAGGAAAGGAAGAGAAAGAAAGACAGAAAGGAAGGAAGAAAGACAGAAAGATCATTCTGAATTCAGGCATACATTTCCCTGGTGCTGGGATCCATGAAGACAAGTATCTAAGACTCTTCCCTTAGCAAAATAAGCCAGACAGGGTGACACAGTCTGCAGGTTCAGGGGCTCACACTGCCTGTTAGTGCCACCGGCTGGGTGAAAGCCTCCGGCCACTGCTTCTGTCCTGGGGAATGAGTGTGCCCATTGGTCAGTGTCTAGTGTGCTACAGAGAATCCTGTAAATTCCGGCTCCCAGGACCAGCCCGGGGGCCCGGGGCACATCGATCCTCGGTACAGCCCTGTCACAGGGGACGATGCACCTGCAGCGGGGCAAGGTGAGGTGGCGGTGCTCCCTGCTGGAGCCCTCGTCCCAGCTTCTCCTGGAGGCGCCATGTCATAGCTGAGATTACAACGTTAATGTCACTCTGACCCTGTAAAAATAAACCGTCTGTGAATCACAGCCATCCTGTTTTCATCAGGAAACCATTGTGATTTTTTTTTCCTCTGAAGTGACAGATTTTAAAGGATTCAACAGAAATTGTCACTGATGACTTCCAAATCTCCAGTTACTGTTGCGGTCTGGTCTGGGGGCCGTTTAAGCGGTGTGGGCTGAGGATCAGACAGACGCTGGTGCGGCGGTTGACAGGGTGTGGGCGGCCTGGGTGCTGTGCTGGGGAGAGACAGGGAGCAGCTTGTGAGCGCCTCTCTCTTTTCAAGGGCGATTTTGAGACGTGCTGGCAGCACCTTTGAAACGGTATTTGTAAAGAAAAACACGCAGTGATTACCTGCTGATGGCCTACACGGCTCACCGTTCTCTCTGCCTTGATAAAACGAAAAAACATGAGCAAGGGAGGATGCAGCTCGCTGCCCTGGAGAACAGAGGCAGCGGCACCCTCACCTGTGTGAGTCCACGGGGCTGGAGGCTCCAGGATGGTCTGCCGGGGAGATGTGCGGTACTGGCTCTTCCACAAGTGGGTTAACGCACCCTGCCCTCCCGCTGCCCTTAACTAGTACGATGAGGAATTTCTGCGTAAATCGTGGGAGCCAGCTCCGCTCATGAGGCTCATAGTGACACCCTCTCTCAATTTTGAAAAATTTAAAAAATGGGCCGGAGATGTAGCACAACATGAAGGCTTGGGATTGAATCCCCAGTGTCTCTCTCACACACAAGAGAGCGTGCAAACACACACACACACACACACACACACACACACACACACACACACACACAGAGGGATGAGAGAGAGAGAGAGAGAGAGAGAGGAAAGATAGACATGTTGACTGAAAGGACATGAAGGTTTCATTCACGTATGAGTGATACAGAAAAGTGACCAAACTCATTTTGGAGTGACAGTGCACTGCTCCTTGAGGAAATGTGCCCCCTGAGGAGACTGGACACACGCCCCACGGAGAGGAGTGGTCGCAGGACGGGCTGCCGCCCCACACAGGCTGCATTCTCTCCTCTGGAGTTCGTCTTCCAGATGAACCCCTGTCGTCCCCCTCTTGCTCATCTGTGCCTGTCTCAGTTACTTTTCTTTGCTGTTGTTGTGACAAAATACCAACATGCGCAAGTTAGGGGAGGAGAAGTTCATTTTGGCTCCTGGTGTCAGAAGGCCACCGCCCATACCCGTGATCTGCCCTTTCAGGTCCAGCCTCAGCGCTCCACCCTTCTAGGTGCAAGCCCTTACTACACTACGTGCCAATAATCCATAACGCACCATGTGCCTGGCCCCACCACACATCTAGGATGCACTACATACCTGTAATGCACCTCTCCAGACCAGGCCCCCCTCTCCTAACAGCACATGGTTGGTTCCATGGATAACCTGTAACATCCACATACATGGGATTTGGGGGACAATATAGATCCAGAACACAGCAGTGTCTCCACTCCGGTGTCCCCGTGGGACCCCGCTGAGCCTTGGCCATCTCCGAGCTAATTCTCCAGAAGCACACCCCGGCCAGACTCATCATCCCCAGTCTCACTGCAGACACTTAGCACCGCATGGGCCTATCTGATGCCCCAGCTCAGGGTGTGCCTCCACCCCATGCTGCCACCGTTGCCAGCGCCTGCACAGCTTGCCCCCTAGCGTGCACGCGGCTTTTCACGTGATTTGGGCACCAGCCCCCCACGCTTTCCTCCTATGTTTTGCTGTCTAACTTCAGTAACTCCTGAAATTAGCTGAAATATACTGATCTATTTCCTAAACTATTCTCATAATGATGTTTTTTAAACAGCCATCTCATTTTGTTAGTTTCTTGCTCAAAATAAAGTTTTACAGATTGTTAGGGATGCTGCTCAAATCTCTTAGAAATGCTCATTAGACTTTCAGTAGGAGCATTCTCCCCGCCTCCCTCCTTCGTCCCCTCTCTCCTTTCCCTTCCTCCTTCCTTCCCGTCCTTCCTCCCTTCTTTTTTCTTCTTCCTTATTTCCTTTCTCCCCCCAACTCGCCTCTCTCCTTCTCTCACGTAAGAATAGTTAATGGGAGTGCTGCCATCTTAACCAATATCCCAGTAGACTATCCGCTGTTGTGAGCTCCAGGCACCAGGTTGCACTGTGTAGAACTGAACACATCAGGGCACCCAGTCTCAGGTTACATCACTGCTGGCTGACTCAAGGTCAGAATCTGTTCTTCCCTGTGGCTCCTCCTACTCCCCTGTCTCTTCAGGACCCTACTCTGCACTGCCTCGGGGAAAGCCCCTCCTTCTCGGAGGAGACCCTGATGTCTGAGCAAACACCCAGCTCAGTGTGCACCTTAGGAAAGGAATTCATGACGACAGCACATGTATGTTACGAAGGTACCCTGTATACAGCTCTATCATAGCACTGGATTCTTGGTTGTGCCATCATTTGTATATCTGTTCATCTACTCAATGCAAATCATGAAATATTTATGGCCTAAGAGAATAGTGAAAAAGTATCAAGGTTATAATTTAACCTATATTAATATAAAAATCAAAATGAATAAACCAATAAAGTGGAGAAAGCAGAATTTCAACAAAAGCAATGCCATTGTGTATTAGCTATGACATGAACTCAGATATTTTAAAAAATCATTCCTCTGAAATAGATTATTAATTATTAATATTTGAATCCATTTAAAATATTTAATTCATTTTGTGCAAGTACAACATGATCCAAAAAAATTGATGTGAACTTCCTATGTCCAAGGGCGCTACTTCTGGTCTGGGATTATAGAAATACACAACCCTACTCATTCTCCATGCTGTCCCTGCTTGGTAACTCATTTTGAACAATGCACCCTATTTATTAATCTTCCAGAAACTTCAATGATTCCCTATTGCCAATCAGCTGAACTGTATGCTTTGAGGTTTAGCCTTCAGTTCTCCACCATATGATCTTTATTAACCTCTGACGCACGAGCTCTTTCCACTTCTGTGAGAAGTTCTCTCCTCACACCCTTGGCACAAAAGACCACGTGAGAAGCATTTATCACATCGTCCAAGGCCACCGCACACATGTGTACATAGCTGTCACTGAACTAGGCCCTGTCAGTCCACCCACCCTCACCGATCCATCCATTTACCCCCCTTGCATCTATCTGCCTACTCATTCACCCCCAACTATTCGTCCACTTCCCGTCCATCCATTCATCTCCGGTCAATCTTCCATTCACTCTTCCGTCCACTCATCTATCCACCCATCCAGGTGTCAGATGTTAAACAGCATCTCTTATTTCTATCCCTGCAATTATTGGAATGTCTTACAAATGCAGACCCTATTTTACTGAGAATTATATCAGAATGGTAGTTTTTGTGGTGCAAAGGAAACAGTTTAGTTTCTGTTTTACCAATCAGACACCTAGTCTTTCTTGCCTTAAAAACATCAACACTGTTTGACTACACACTTCCAGCTTAACCAGGGGATATGCAATATCATAGCTGCATTACAATCCATCTTTTCTTTCACCACAATATCGGAGTTCCAGTAAAGTTCCTCATACTCTTCTAAAGCACCAGCCAGTATAAATCTGTCCCTACATTAACAAAATCTGCCCTGCCAATGAGCATGCAAACAATGCCGTCTTTTGTGTTCAAGGCCCACAGTGTTCTCCCATTAGCGCCTCTTCCTTCCTGCTGATCTGAGAATGTCATTGTGCCCCTTTAAAACACTGGTCTATTTTTGCCATGCAAATCAGTTTCTGTGCCTGCCAGGTCTTCTGTTCCCAAGACACGTACATCCCGAGCTCCAGCACCTCCTTGTGGGTGCCACGAATGGTGTGTCTCCCGTGCACCTCCCTTCCTAGCTCTCTATCACTTCCTCAGAGCTCCCAGGTGCATTATAGCTACAATTTCCTTTCCTGATTTTACTTGTCTCACATTTATTCAGCCATTGTCCTACCATCTATCTCTCCTGTGCATCCGTTTGTTCATCTGTCTCCCTACCCAACCATCCCTCCACCCACCCACTCACCCAACCATTCGTCTATTCGCCCCCACCCATCCACACCATCTCTCTATCCACCCATCTTTTCATCCATTCATCCACCCCTCCATCCATCCACCCTCCCATCATTCATTCATCCATAAAGCCCCTCATCCAGGCCTCATCCATGCCTCCATCCCCATCCACCCCAATCCATCCCCAACCCATTCACCCATCTTCCCTCCACCCACCCACCCACCCACCCATTCGTCCTCCCATCCACCCATCCATCAACCCACCCATGCATTCATCAACCCAGCCTCCATTAGGGTCGGTCTCCGGGACCACAGGAGTGAGCCGACCTCAGCTGCCATTTCAAGAGGCCCCATGGGTTGCAACTGCGTCTTTCCAGGCTGAACTCACACTTGTTTCACCTTCTGCTTGTACTAGCTAAGTTCCTACGGATTGGCCGTTACTTGGTGATGGGTATCTTTATTTTCTAATAACATTACAACATTACTAACTGTCATGGTAGCTTTGAAAAAGCCACTAAATGGAAATGTCTGAAGGTGCTGCCCGGATCTGAATGTCTGAATGCACCCTTAAATATCCTCAAAGGACAGATTTATATCAACATACAAGTTCTGGGTTATAAATAGACTATTCTTTAAGTTTGGCTTCAACATGGCACAGATACTTGTAGCCACACACGTCTCATAGAGCATTGTATCTTCTGGTGCTTGAAGAAGGTCGCTGGCTTGAATAACAAATAATTATATGTTAGGAAAAAAATTAATTACTCTCACGTAGAGCCGCGGGGCCTGCACAGCAGGCAGCGATGAATAACCACTACCAGTTTGAGCATACAAGGGATTACTCACTGTGTGATCCTAGGCATCATTTCGCTACAGAAATCATGTCGGTATGGTCAAATCCCAACTAGGCCTGGTGCTCTAAGCCTCCAATCCCAGCACTCTGGGAGGCTGAGACAGGAGGACAGCAAGTTCTAGCACAGCCTGGGCAACTTAGCAAGATCTTGTGTTAATATGTAAAAAAAAAAGGGTCAGGAATGTAGTTCAATGCGAAGGTCCCAGGCTAGATCCCAGCACCCCCACCCCCGCCACCCCAAATACCCGTTCCACAAGATAGGGGAAGAGGTTCCAAACCTCGGTGTCAAGGGCAGGTCACAGCCAATGTGTATAGTTACAGAGCACCTTTCTTCTTCTTTGTGTTTTTTTTTTTATATGAATGATCTAAAGGGCATCAGGAGTGGTCCCCTGCCTATGAAGACGTGTGTCGAAAGACAGAGAGCCTGTGAACGCAGTGTAGCCTGCTACCTTCATGCACATGGGGCCTGCTGTGATCTTGACATGGGGGTCTGGGTGTTTGCTTTACTTCTAAAAATGTCGACACCCCTCTTGGGCATCTGATCTTACACTGCTGATTCATAGGAATATGTTTGGATATTCCAAAACACTTTTATTGCTTTCTAGGTTCTCCAGTCCTCACCCCCTGGTGTGTGTGAGTTGGGTATGTTTAAGAGTGTTTAAGTTCCAATGAGATTCTCATGGATTTTTGGGAGTTGCTGTCTGCGTTTTGTCCCTAAGGGACCACCCTGTCTTTCTTAGAACTGCATTTACAACTTCGGCTGCAAGTTCATACCAGTTGAGAAGGGTTTGAGCCTCTTTCTTAAGCTACACTAATATTTTTGTTTTTAGAATGATTCTTCCTTCAGAATCGAGAACATCTGACAAGCTCATTGGTTGAAGGCCACAGGGCTCTTCCCTTCCTTCTTCCTCCCTCCCTCCCTCTCCTTCCTGGGTGGCCTCCTAGGCCACTTCCTTTTGCCATACCATTGTCCCTGGGCAGTGAGACATCATTGCTGCCTTGAACAATTCTGAAAACACAGTAAGCCTCCAAAAACACTTGTTGAGTCAAATAATTGATGATTAAACAAACTCAATAAACCAAGAACTGGGGACACTTTGATACAGAGATGGTAGTAAATTAGCCATAAGCATGAATGCCATTTTTCAAGTAGTTGTTAAGAGTCAGCACAGGGAGGGGGGATTGTCTTTAAAAGGTCACAGACCACTGTCATGGCAAAAGCAGTCCTGTCTCCCTAGAGCTACATTCTTTTTAGAGATTCTTTAGTTTTCTCCTGCCAAGGGCAAGTAAGAAAAAACAAGGGCTGAGATGCGGTGCCTATAGCACTGGCACCTCCGAGCCCTTCCCCACTGCTCTTGGGGCTCAGTGGACCCTTCCTGCCCATCACGTCCTCTGTCCACCTTCATTGCTAGGGCCCAGTGTGCAGGCCCCACCCTGAGCCGCCCCCCGACCCCCCGGACAGCCCCATCCTGTCTGGCCTCCTTCACACTTGCGGACCTCAGCCTGCCTGGCTGCTCACAGGGACGCCTGTTGTGACCACGACCCTGTACAGATTTAGGTCCTCTGACTCCCCACCCTGTGTACTGGTGGCTCCTCTCCCAGCATGAGCTTCCTCTTTAGTTTTTCGTTGGTTCACCCAAAACTCTTCTCCCCACTGGCCTGTGAGACATCACGAACGCCTCATACCACTCTGAACATAACAGGGACCCACAAACACTTGTTGAGTCAAATAATTGATAAGTGTGACCAATTAGATTGGTTCTAAATCTATGAAAGGCTGATGGAGGAGGCACTGCCAGCTCTTGTCAGGTGTCAGAAATTACACTAAAGCGTTTGGATAATGAAGCTAAGACAAAATATATGCATGAAACTATCTGAGAGGCAAAACGTGTCCTACATGCCTCTACAACATGACTGTGATTCTTTCATTTCCAAAGGGAAAATGTGGTAATGAGTAGGAGGCTCACGCACTCGTTTATTTATCTGACAGATACTTGCCAGATATTCAGTGCACACTGGCCCTTGTGCAGGGGCGGGACAGGGAAACACTCGCGCATTCACACACACACACACACACACACACACACACACACACACACACACACACACAGGAAAATACATAAGACACAAAGGCATAGTATCTTTTTTTTCGTAAGGTGAAAAAGAAAGACTATGGTGCATAAGAATCAAACATCTGTAAAATAATTTTTAAAAACACACATCAAACATCTGGAGATGTCTTGTCTAGGGAGTGTCTAATTTGTATTTACTTCTTTATTTTTGTTCTTTTTCAAATTTAGCATTGGGATTGTTTGGTCTACATGTATTGGTGTGTGGGCTGTGTGTATGTGTGTAGGAGTCCAGAGCAAAGCAAAAAAGGAACCGTGTGTGGTGCCTCAGTGAGGCTGCGTGGCACCCGATGCCCACCCTTCCCATGTCGATGATCCCAGAGACACAGAAGGACACAGAACAAAGGATCATTTTAAGGCTATTTCCTACCTTGCAGTTATAGTTGATTTATGAAGTGTTCCTGGAGTAATAAAATAAAGGTTAAAAACTATTAATTTATTGTACTAATAAGAGCCAGGGGCCCTCATACGATTATCTCCTCTTAGTGTAAGAAAGAAAAAATGGAAGAGGTTATAACTTTAACAGGTTTTTGCTCTGACTTTTATTGTCTTTTCTCTATTGTACTATTTTATATTAATGAAATAATAAATCCTTCATCCAGCCACTTTTATATAATGTTATGGTAACATGCTAATTCTGTGACTCTCAGCCCTGTGAGAGTGGATCCTCTAAGGATCACAGATTTTACAAAGGCAAAAAATGAAAATTAGGTTATTCCATGAAAGTTATATTCTAGGTGGCAAAACCACGATTGTTACAAGAGTTCTGTTGTCCTTAGTGAGTGAACAGAACCAGGAAAATCTGACTTTTTTGGGGAGACAGTGTCTTTGCTCTGTAGTTCCAGCTAGTCCCAAAGTCACTGGGTAGCCCAGTCTGGCTTTAAACTCATGGCAAACCTCCTGCCTCAGCCTTCCGAGTGCTGGGATGACAGGCGTGTGCCACCAACACCAGCTGAGATGTTCTCTCCCCTTCTCTCTGCCCTGCATGCACACATAAGCATCGTACTATGTGGCAGCTTGAGTGAAGCTACGGTTCTAATTTTGGTTTTCACTTCCTGGCTCTGTGTCTTGAGTGAGTCCTTGGAAGCTCCATGCCGACGCACTGTCTCTGTGGTAGGATTCTACACCGATCCTCTACCACCTCTGGCGGCACCTGCCGCTGAGGCCACAAATGAAACTACCTCAGGCTGCCCCGAGCTCCCTCCAGCTCAACTGAACAACTTTAATATACCCTGTATAAAATAAAAATAAATGAATTTAAAGAAGGCTGAGGATGTAGCACAGAGAGAAGACCTAGGCTCAATCTCCAGTGCTGAAGAAAGGGAGTCTCTACCCTCACAGGAAAGCGAAGGCAGCTGAGTTCTGTGATTCTACAACGCGCAGCGTGTGGGAGCTGCCACTTGGGTCCCCGTTCTGATGGCCCAGGCTGTCCTTGTATAGGGTCTCTTTCAAGTGAAGGAAGGATGGCAAACCCGCAAGGTCTGCGAGAATGACATTACAGTGACAATAGGAGAATGATGCTTTTAGCTCAGAGAGTTGGACTTTCAGCTAACACCATATGCAAATTCACAGAGCAAAAAATGACTTCAATGTATTTTCTCTACAAGAACTGCTTTTCCAAATAGTAGAGACAAATATTTTATGCTAACTATTAAGGCCAAAAGATACACGCTGACTCCATAATAAAAGTACACATTGTGATTCTTGGCCATTTGGGAATGACGCCACAGGTACAACGATGTCCACAGCCCTGTGGTGGTGGCCTTGGTAGGACGGCTCCTTCCTTCCTGTCCCACTGACCACTGACACGGAAGGAGCTAACAGCACCTCTTCTTGTCATTATCTATCTCACTTCTAACAAGTACGTCAGGTGTTGAAACTGAAAAGACTGACTTCCCAGGTGTTCCCAAGAAGCGTTTTTTCCCCTCCCCCGTAAAGTGCTCAATAGCCCAGGCTCTACCCACTCAGGTCTGCAAACCCTCCAGCCGCGCCTCCCAGAATCCTGTCATTACAGTGTGTAATCCATGTAATCTGTGAGGGTACCACGATGTCTGGCTAGAAATGAGCGATTTTTTTTTTAAAGAAAAGAATCTTTTGCTGTTTAACGTATAAGTGAAATCCGGATAAGCTTCATTTCTGTGAATTCAATTACTTGTCTTGTACAATAAAATGTACACCTGTTCCCACCTTGAAGCTGAAGGAAAAAAAGTGTTTTCTAACTAGACGACACAGAACACAACACTAATGAGCTCCCCCCGTGTGTGTGTGTGTGTGTGTGTGTGTGCACCCGCACATGGTGTGTGGGCACACTCTTCTGAGAGTGTTCCTTAAAGGAAAAACTAAGCATGTAAGATGAAAACCTTGGTGTTATGTCGCCCGTGAGCCACTGCTCCACAATTGCTGGTCTAAAAATCCCAGCAGTGACTCAGCCGACTTGACTCAATTACCTGGGGGGCTGGCAGAGAAAGCACCGTGTGCCACCCCCCTCGGTGCCAGAGACCAAGGAGCGGTGGCTGACGTCCTTCCTGGCCAGTCACTCCTTTCTGTCCCGTCCTGTTGGTGGCACCAATGTGCCTCAGTGACAGCCACCGTGATGAGTGAGCGTCCTCTGCCAGCCTATTTCGAGCTCAACTCCCGTTATTTGTTTAGAGAAGAAGAGAACAAAGACAGAGACTGGGTAGCACAGACGATGGACGGTGACTCATCCGTGCTCAGATCCGAGATTTTTTGTCACAGAGGATGGGTGTGCCGTGACAAGCCAGCGCTGGCCCGCTGCCCCTGGCTCGGGCCCCGCCAGGTGCGCCCTGCGGTTCTGACCTGGCCAGTCCGTTCCCAAAGAAGCAGAGTTTTCCCTTTTGTTCTTATCGACCCTCACGGGTTTCTACTTGCAGATCTGCCTTCCTTTCTCCTCATTGGGAGACTTAGGGCTGTTTCCCAGCAACCCTTATGCCGCCGACGCTCTCAACTACCATTCGCTTGGCTCTGTAGACCCTCAGGTAAAGGTTCAGGGCTTGCAGACTTTCACCTTGGCCATAGCTCCTGGTGTCCTGGTCCACTCTGTTTCTGGTATTTATCTGATGTTACTGTCTCTACTCAAATCTTCCTCATAAACTGAGTCAAAGACGACATTCTGATGCTGGGTGGAGGTGCCGCCCGGCTCCTGTCTCTGGTACACGGGAACCCTTCTGTTTTCTCTGACGTCACTTCTGGCCCCAGCCGGGGGACATGGGCTTCACAGAGATCACAGACCGGAGCAAAACACTTTCAGTCATAACATGAGGCTCCGAGGTGGTGGCAGCTCCATGGTGTGGCCGATAGGAACCAGGGCAAACAGGGACAGAGCGGGTGGCCCAGGCAGGACCTGAGGGAACCGCGCAGATCTGGTCTAACGAGCACTGGTGAGGAACTAGCTCTGAAAGGACGCTGATCCTAGCTCTTCATTGTTTCAACTCCCTGAGCTCTTCCACCACTAGGAATTGGATCTTAAGTGTCCCTCCAAGGCCCATTATGCCAAAAAGCAGGGGACCCAGCCAGCAGCCAATGGACAGGGAGAACATTCTGCGGACTGCTGGGAACTGGGCTGCACAGCAGGAGGAGAGCTGCAGGCCAGAGGGTGCGGTTTCCTGTGTACTTGCAACCAGTCCCTGTCCCCCTCATGCCTGCCTGAGTCCTGCCTCCCGTCAGATCAGTGCTGTGCTTGTGATAATCCAGTAATCTCTTATAAACCCCGGGTGGGCCCCATCTAGACACGCTCTGCCGTTACGAACCAGTGTGGACCCTACCTTGAACTGCGCATTTGCGGGATCAAGGCTGTGTGCCCTCGTGAGAATCTAATGCCTGACCACCTCAGGTAAGCTGAGGTACGGATGCGACTGCCCTGTCACCTGCCACCCAGGCACCAGCTGTCCTCCTGAAAGTGCTGCCTGGTGTCAGGAAGTCTGGAGACTGCTGTGCGTGGGTGTGGAGGCCAGCCTACTCTACCACTGGAGGTGGTAGAACCTTAGGGGCCGTTGGTGGCCTCATGGGAGTTAGACCACTGTGCAGGAGACCTGGGAGAGGACTTTGGGACCCTGGCCTCTGCTCTCTCCCTGATTCCTGCTGCCACAAGCATCTTTGCTCTCTACTCTCTGAGGCTCTCCCTAACCACAGGCCCAGAAGTTATGCAGCCTGCTGGCCATGGACTGGAAGCAGAAGCCAAGACAAACTTCTCCTTAAAGGCAGTTCACCAGGCCTTTTGTCAGAGTGATGGAAAGCTGATGGCACAGCGGCTCCTCGGGTACTTTAAGCTTTCGTGTCCAGGTGTGAGGTTGAGAGAAGCCAACTGAATGGGCCCTCGCTGGCTTCTCACTGCCACTGCGACAGGAATCCCTGGGATTGCCCCATGGGCTGGCTGCGACACGCTAAGACTGGGAGCCATAACGACGAACATGTCTCCAGGGAACACACGTGCTGTCGTGCTTGCCAAGCGCATCAAAGAAGCTGGCTTCCACCGGGAAGCTCCTCACAATGACCAGCCCCTTCACGGTCCCCGCGGTTACTCACCTGCCAGCCCTGCAGTTTACACTGCTGCAGAACAAGGCGACACTGCTCCTCAGCACACGACTGTCCCTTCTCACGCAGGACGGTGTCAGCCAGGGGTCTGTATCTGCGGAGAGCAGCAGGAACGAGGGAGAGTTACTGCGCTTGCGGGTCACACGGCCCTCGCTGGCAGAGCTGTCCCTGCACCATCAGTCCTCACAGTCTTACTTTATTGTGGGAACCTCCAAACACCCCATCTCTGCACACTTAGCCACCTACTGCGAGCAGTCCTTACCTTTCCCAGAGGAAACGCGCTTTAGAGTGACTCCGACACACACCTCGGCCTCGTGTGCGTGGCCCAGCCCTAGAGTATTCCACTTATTCAGAAACAATTTGGAGAGAATAAAAATCACCTACTGGTTGTCACCTGGACATTCCATTTGCTTTTGGAGGTTCACCTTTTGAGAAAGGGAAACCTCTTCTCTTTTACTCTCACCAAAGCGGTGCTGTTACAAACAACAGGTGTGAATGCTGTTACTGTCCCCAATGGATACCAAACAGCTGGGGGACTCACTGACACGAGGGGCGGAAGAGCCGTTTCTGTGTATTGCATGTCAAGAAGTGAATATTTTAAATGTTCTCAAAGGACATTTTTAGCTTAGAAAGTGCCTCTGAGTAATGGACTTCCATTTCTTAACAGAGATTCACAGTGACATAGTGTTTTCTTATAGATTTTTCAAAAGTGACTTTCTAAATTATATTGGCCATTTCAGACATCTATGCAAAGCTTCCCTTACACTCACGATATTAAACCTGATTCATAAGCAAGGTGGCTGGGGTGGAGGGAGAGAGGGGAGGGAGGGAGGGATAAAAAGAGCTGAGAACGGAGGGAGGGAGGGGCCAAGATCGATGCCACTCATACCACTGTGTTCTGTGCCAAGGCTGGGGCTAGGGCCAGGCCCACGGCCAGGGGTAGGACTAGGGCCAAGGCAAGGACTAGGACCAGGGCTGGGGCTAGAGCCAGGGCTAGGGCCAGGGGTAGGACTAGGGTTGCTTCCAGGGTTAGGGCTAGGGTAATGGCTAGAGCTAGGTCTAGAGTTAGGGTTATGATTACTGTTCCTTATACGTGTTTCTCTGGTTGAAATGAAAATTCTATTCTGTATAAATATTCTTATAACTCCCCAAAGTGAAAGAAGTCCCCCAGGGACCCTAGCAACGGTGGAGAGTCTGTAGTGTCCATCAGTTTTGCCTTCATAGAAGCAAGGGCAAGGGAATGATGGGAGGCCAGGAAAGCAGGCATGTCGAGAGGGATGGGGAGTCATTTTCGTGTTCATGGGTGGGTGCATGGGGTCTCCTGTATCATTTCACACACCCCTTAAAGTTGTGAGGAGCCTGTGTGACAAGTTCCCTGGAAAGTGAAAGAGGTGAGCTTTACTAAAATTAAGTCACAGGTCTAAGTACTAAGCAATGATGACATGGGTTGAATCCCCCCAAAAAAATTTAGGTGAAAATCACCTATTTGGAAATAGCATTTTTAGATATGCAACCTAGGCAATGTGAGATGTTTAGGATGGACCTTAATTCCAGGATTTATGTCTTTAAGAGAAGAATTGGCCATGGGAGACACCAGCACGATGACACCATGGAGTGATGGCAGAGGCTGGGGGAGTGTCGCTGCAAATGAATGGGACCAGCACCAGGAACTGGGAAGAGGCCAGGAAGGACTCAGTCAGAGCCTCTTAGGGATCCTGGCCCTGGTGACCCCTCGATTACAGACTTCTATCCTCCAGAAGTATGAGAGTGAATTTCTACTTTTCAAGATGCCTAGTGCACGCCACACCTAGTCCATGCCTAGCAGCCTGGCAGTGCGATTTGGAGGGTACAGAGGACAGAGCTGGAGTCTGAATCCCGGCAATCTGACTAGAGACCCCATCCTTCTACCCACGCTACTGCAGTCCACACAATGACTAAGCAGTCCCAGATCCCAGGTGGCATACAGGGGAAGACACTGAGCACGACAAGCTGACCAGGGGAAGCCCCACAGGAGACAGCCCCACATTGGGTGTATGGAGAACAGGATCCTGGCTGGCAGGCTGGCTACGGCGGCCTTGGCAGCCTTGGTGGCCTTGGGGTACCCGGGGCATGGTGCGCAGAGAACCAGAACTTGTAATAAAATGCAGACTCATTCACGCCTCAGGGACGTCGAGGTGGCTCCACTGTTTATCCAGACTGACACAACGAAATGAAATCACTCAAATTATCTTCCTATTCTTGCTGATAATTGTCTCATTTGGGAACTTTGTTCATTATAATCAAGGATTTAATTGATATAATTCAAGTATCTGAATGTAAGATTAACAAGTCAGAACAAAAAATCTTGTACTTGGTACTTTTTTCTCCGCTGATTTTATATTGTTCTTTTGATACTTGAAATAGTGTAATTCTGACATTTTAAACGAAGAGACAAAAACATCATCTTAGACAAGGTTGAGACACTCTATTACACTGTGGTTTTAAAATCGTGTCTGTGGGAATGTGAGTGTCACCTGTGCATGGTGTCTCTGGGGTAGGAAGGGCATGGTCCCATCTGTCACTGACCGGAGACATGTGTTTCTGGGACTTTGATCCTGAGACCCACATGAGGACACATCATTCACCTCTGTTATACAAGACCAGGCTGCTGCAGACCCCGGATTCAGGTTCCCGCCATTGTCCACCTAGGATGAACCAACTAAGTCTGGAAAGGAGACTGCAGGTCCCCAGTAGCCTGCTCGTTCTGCCTCAGCCTGGCCTGGGAAGAGGGAAATGCCAGAGGTCTAGTTCCGTGTCTGTGATCAGGGTCCAACGCGACCCTCTGTTCAGGTTCAGTCAATTCAGCGATGCTGACTGATACAAAGCGCATGCTGGGAAACCTCCAGGCACTGAGCATCCAGCAGGGCACAAACTGGACAAAGTCTTGTGTTCTACCACAAAGAGAATCAAAAGGGAAGAACGGAGCACAGAGCCATCCCAGCACTCTGGGAGGCTGAGGCAGGAGGATTACACGTTTGAGCCCAGCCAGGGCAACTCAGTGATTTAGTGAGACTCTTGCAAAATGAAAATAAAAAGAAAATAGGACTAAGGACGTAGCCTAGTGCGTAGGGACTGGGTCCAATCCATAGTACAGTAGGCACATTAGTGACTTAGTTAACATAAAAGGAGGAATCACATCAGACGTGGCCTGAGAGGGAGGAGAGAGGCAGCGGCCCCCAGGTAGGGGTGCCTGACCCTGGGGACAGGGGCCCCGAGGTCCTGAGTCGGCATCCGCACGGTGCTCCCGGAACACCAGGGTGGCCAGGGTGGCTGGAGGAGAGGCAGTGGGCACAGGCACCGGACAGGAGCAAAGTTGTGGCTCTGCAGGGGCTGGCTATGCCTGGGTGTGGACTCTGAGGCTGGGGATTAGTGTGCAAACCGAGGAACTGGTTTGGGTGTGGAATGCGCCCCAAAAGTCTCCTATGTTTTCATGTTGTGGAGTATGTATGGAACCATGGCCTGTAGGAGGTGGGGCGCGCTGGGAGGGGACGCACTGGTGCCGCCCTACCATATTCACCTGGCTTCCTGTCTGCCATGCCCTGGACTGCCTTCCTCTGACGATGCCTCGGCCCTGTGCTCCCACCAACGGCCCGCAATCTGTGCAATCAACGTTTCCCCTCTTAAGTTGCGAATGTCAGGATGCTGTCACAGCGACGACAGGAGCCCAGTGCTCCAGCTCTGACGGCACTGTCGAAGCCCCTAGCCTGAGGGTGGGCTGCGGGGTCGCAGGAGAGCCGGGGACCACCTGGGGCTCCGCCTTCGGCGCAGGTACGGGGCCTCGGGCCAGGAGGGCGGCCGCGCGGGAGGCTCCGCACCTATCAGGGTCTTCCCGAAGGTGGAGGGATCAGTGAGGGGTGAGAAGGGGAGAGAAGGAGGCCAGGAGGCCGGTGCAAGGTGCTGACATTTCCTGAGGGGCTGGATGGCTCAGACCAGTTATTTCCCCAAACTGATGATCTATCTATGCAAAGGAGACCACTCAACCGAGAACCAAAGAGAACAGCTGAGGCAGAAAAGGAAAGGAGGCTCAGAGCGAGGGTCCACTGACCCCCGAAACCAGACTGCAGCCTCCCAGCCTGCCACTCAGTGAGCCTCGGCTGCTTTCCACAAGCACGATCTTGCAGTGACTGGATAGAACAGACAGCCCATGTGGGAAGCTGAGTTTCCCAGAGGCTTCAGTGTATATAAAATATGAAAACAACATATTATAATAATACTATAATATTTGTCTGCTCAGGATGACTTTGTTGTAATATTTGAAGTAAAACTACTGCTGTGAGAAAAACTATGCAAGCACTAAATTCAATGTACAGGATACCCCAAAAAGCAGCCTACACAAGGAAAAGGAATAGACTTTTGAGACTTTTGAGGCATCCTATGTCTTAGTCATGTTTTCATTTCTGGGATGCAATCACCAACACGCATAACTTAAGGGAGGAACAGTTTATTTTTAAGCTCATAGTTTCAGGATGTCTCAGTCCTTTCCTGGGCAGTGGCAATGGTGGGGAGGGTCTGGAGAAGAAGAGGAAAGATCAGAGGAAGAATCACATGGAAGGATCAGGCTTGGCGAAACCAAGAGTGCACCCTCCGGCCGCCACCTCAGGGGTCCGCCTCACCTGACCAGGCCCCACCTCCTAGAAGCACGTGATTCTCATAAGTAATCAACAACATCCAAATACACAAGGCTGTGGGGGAGCTTCCCTCTGCCATGCGGTTTCTGCTTTGGTGCCAGCTGTCCCTGGACTGACCCTAGGCAAACTGTGAGCCAAAATAAACGTGTCCTCCTTCAAGTTGCACGTATCAGATCCCAGCCATAGCACCCTGTACTAGGGTTCCAAAACTCAGCACCCTCAGGCATGTTGGTGGGTCCCTCTGCCTCATTGCTTTGGGAAGGTGTATCTGCCACTTCTGGCTTCCTCTTCCCTCCTGCCTGCCTGCTTTCCTCCTGAGTTGCTAGAGATAGTGAAGGTGGAACTCAAAGTTGTCCACAATTTCCTTAACACAGGCATATTCTTTCTATCTCAAGGACTCAAACATGAAAACTCTCTTCAGTACATGCCCATCGCAAGCACAGTGACACAAACAGAATGGGAACCACGGTGTCCTACAGCGTCCCAGGGGAAAGTGCTCCCCCCGGCTCGAACACACTGTGAAGCTGCTATGCCTTACGAGGGACAGACTGGAAGGGGAGCAATGAGCTGTGCCTCAGATCCAAAGCGTCCCCCTCAAAGGCCTGTGTACTTGGAAGGTAACGGGCTCAGAAACGGAACGTGTTATTAGCAGATGGGGCCTCGCTGGAGATGGGTTACGAGCGTGCTCTTGTCTCAGCCCTAGCCATCTTTCTCTGCTTCCTGGGGCCAGGATTTGAGCAGCTGCCCTCTGCCATGCGCCTCTGCCACACCATTTTTGCCTTGTACCAGCTGGACCGAACCCAAAGGAACTGTGAGATACAATCGGCTTCTTTTCTTTCAAGGTTGTCAGGTTTTGTGTCCCAGTGATGAGACAGCTGTCCAAGACCAAGCGAGAAAACCTGACACCAACTGAGAGTCGTTATGTAGAACCTAACAAGTGACAAAATAAACGGCTGCTTCTGTCTTCAAATGTCATTTCCTTCTAGAGTCAGGGAGAATGCTGATTCCTGCTTCCTGGGCCAGGAGATAACAAACCTGTGCTGGGACCATGGAATTCAGGTAAAACAGCATGGCTTTTAACTTACTTGTTTAAAAAGACATGCAGGAGATGGCAGAATAACTTTCTTGGAAAAATACAATGAATGTAAATCAAAGATTTTATTTTACTTTGGAAAGTTCCTCTGGATTTATTTGTTGCTGAATATACATTTTATCTATTTATTCATGAAGAAAATTGTGTTGTTTTGATATTCTGAAATCCCTTAATTTGCTCGACAAATATTTATTGAGCGCCCGTTGTATGCAAAATAGTTTGCTATGAAATGCCTGGATCACCAAGGTGTGCACAGTGATGTTTTAATCTTGCGCAGGCTCAGCCCCAAAGCACAGCTTTCTTTGGCTGGAACTGTCTCAGCAAAGATGTGGTTTGCATATTTTGAGATCTTGTGAACTTTATCTTACTATGGTCTTGTTTAAACTACTTCACTGTGAAGCACACAATAATGCTTAAGAAAAACCAGTTTCCTTCTCATAGTCCAAAGATAGACATGATAATCAGCCAAAAAAAAAAAAAAAAAAAAGAAAAACAGAAAGAGAAGATGGGACGCCTGGAAGCTCCCTGTTGGGGGACAGCCTCAGCTGTGAAGGAAGGGCACACTGGATGGGGGAGCTGTCCACCTGCAGAGTGCTGAACTCTGCTGGGGTTGGAGTATGTCAACACTAGGAAGGGACTTCAGGGGGCTGTGGGACCTGGGGGTGGGCGGGCCACGGCCATGTCAGAGACCTGGGGAACCTGATGGCTCTGATGGCACCAAGACCATGGCCAGTGGGGGATAGCATAATGCTCTGCTTTGGTAGATTGTGACAAGTAGAAGATCAGTCGCTTGAGGGTAAAATGGAATCAGTGAAAGGGTTTTGGATGCCTTATTTCACAAAGGTAGAAAAAAATTACAGAGTGCTTAGGCAACAATATCTGTAGACTGTACATTATGCTTAGTCTTTGTGCGACTCCATTTTAGGGTGAGAGGTGGTTTATCTGGAACGGCTCCCTTGGTATTTCCCAGGGGAACAGCTAATGTCTGTTTTGTGGATCCTTGAATGTGTGTCTGACTGGTATGAACAGGAATGTACTCTGCTCACTCCACGGACATGTCTGGTCCACTGCTTTTGAGGTTTCTTTTTCTGGGCTTGGCAAACACGTTCTGTTTGTGAAAGGTGGATGTTCTAGTTAAGGAGTCCCCAACCCTTGGACCACGGACTGGTACTGGTCAGGAGCTGGGCTGCACAGCAGGAGTAAGCAGCAGGCCAGGGTAAGAAGCTTCGTCTTCTTTACAGCCACACCCCATCACTCACATTGCCACCTGAGCTCTACCTCCTGTCAGATCACAGTCATTATTCGACTCTCACGAGGGCACAAATCTACTAAAAGCTGTGCACGCGAGGAATTGAGATTGCGCGTTCCTATGAGAATCTAGTGCCTGATGATCTGGGGTGGAGCCAAGGCAGGGACGCTGGTGCTGGGGAGCAGCTGCAAATATGCAGTCACATTAGCACAGAAGTTGGACTGCACTGTCTCCAGCCACCCCCAGATGGGATCGTCTGGCTATAGGCAAGCAAGCGCAGACTTCCACTGACTCTGCATTATGGTGAGTTGCACAAATATGTCATTATATATTTCAGCGTGATCATAATAAAAACAATGTGCATAATAAATGGAATGCACTAGAATTCATCTTTAAATCACCCCTCCCCCTGCCTCGTGGACAAATCATCTTCTATAAAAATGGTCTCTGGTGCCCAAAAGGTTGGGGACTGCTGTTCTGGCCACTCGCCAGCATGCATAGGCGCAGCCGAGGGGCCGGCATGCAGCTGCCTAGCAACAGGGCTGCCGTGTGTCACGCAGCCAGCAAGAAGGCGAGAGAGGGGAAGCTCCAGTGGCCTTGGGAGGAAGAGGAACCTGCTTCAGTGGGTGCATGGGGGGTGGGAACAGGAGGATTAAGAGACGACATACAAGTCTTCTTTGCTTCTCCGGCCGAGGATGTTCCAACAGAGACAAGATTGTTAAAAACCATCTCATTCACACAGAAACCCGTTGTGTTCTCTTGTGGGCACATTCTGACCTTCCTTTTGTGACTCTGGGGGTTAAAACCACTGTGGGACAGTGTGGGCTTCCCTGGGACCTCTGTCTGTTGGTGTCTTCCCTACCCCACTGCAGCAGAGATCTCTGTACAGCAAGGCTGGAAGGAGGCCCACGCTGTACTTGACAGTGGTTTTGGAGCCTCCAGAGTGTCTGGCCTAGAATTTGGTCTTGAGTTGATGCTGACATCTGTTAGGTCTCAAAGGAGACTCTTGAGTCGTAATGCAGGCCTCATCAAACTCCATCAAGGGGATGGTCACCCAGGCCCTGCAGGTTAGACTGTCCCCCCTCCACTTTCTCCTTTACATTTTGGTGGCTTCATCCTTTTGATGACTGGTGTCATCTGCATGGCTGTGGAGGTCCTGCCTATGTGCTTCCTGCCTCAGCAACTCTTAGGATAGGTCACAGATGAGTCTAAAACCACAGGGTCACGGTGCTGTCTCTTGGCAGCCCCGGGGTTTGGAATAGAACAATGTGCATGTGGCTGAGTGGCCAGAAGCCAGTGACAAAACGGCCAGTCCCTTGACATCAGTTGGCAGCCACAGGCTGGTTCTGTGGGCGGTGGGAGGCTGGCTCTAATGGGCAGGTCCCCAGCTGTTATGTCTGCTTCTCCGGAGCTGAAAGATGGCAGGAAGGAAAAGGGGAGGGACAGCGGGACACAAAGGAAGATGTCATTGCCAAATTCTCACAAGGCCCTGAGTGGCACTTATGGGGCCATGTGGGAGCTTCAGTGTGTCAGCTCCCAGGAGGACCAGCAGCTTGGTCCAGCTCTAACTCCTGTGTCACAGGGAGCCTAGTTCCTCAGCAAGGGATGTGGGTAGAAAACTGATCTTGTCTCCTGTATCCCTGGGCTTGCGAAGGAAAAAGGCAACTAGCACAGAGCACGGTGCACCGGGGAGGGCTGTTCACAGGGTCAGGGGGGAAGAGGGCAAACCCTGCGTCCCCCGAGTCAAGGTCATTCGCTCATGGACTCCTACTCCTCACCCCCACTGTGCTGGGGTGCTGGATTTTAGCAGCCACATTTGGCAGGCATCTGTCTGCTACGACTCCAAAACACCTATAATGAGACACAGGTTGACTCTCGCTGCACGGTGGGCAAAAGTTCCGTGGAAGAGGAGGGAGCCAGTGTGGCTGACGGAACCTACCGGCCGAGTCCTGGTCCTGCTGGGCCAGTCGGGGGGTTGGCAGGCCATCGGCTCCGCCTGAAAGTCCCCAGGGAGCTGCTGCTATGCCCGCCTTGTGAGCCTTCTCTCGCAGCCTCTGTCCCCACGGAGGCTGCTGACGCAGGGGCCTGCCTGCCTGGGTGTCACTGTGGAGGTCTAGAGTGCCCACCAGAAGTCTTCTGCATTTGGGAGATGATTAGATTGTGGGGCACTGTGCCCTCCAGGGGGTTCGTTCACTAGTGATTTCATATGCCGTTAGGAGGGGGGTCTGGTTGGGTCACTGGGGCATACCTGGCAGGTGGAATCTCCCTGGTAGGCTGCCCCTCCTCTGTCTGCCTCCATCTGCCACCACAGGGCCTTTCACCAGGCCCTTCCACCACCAGTGTGGATTGCTTTAGAGCCAGCCGACTGTGCATGGACTGTTACCTCTGAAACTGGAAGCCAAAAACCGCTCTCCTTTAAGATGTGGGTGTTGAATATTGGGTCTCAGCAATGGGTAAGTGACTAAAACAACGGGGCGGGGTCTGGCAAACGGTCTCAACTTGTATCTCCCTCCACCCTGGCCGCTTCCTTGGGTGCATCCCATCCCAGACCCACTGGTGAAGCGGCCCCCAGAGATGGCACCTGCACCCTGTGGTTTGTGCAGTGAAGCCTGGGGCTTCTCATCCGGATCGCGCGGGCGAGTGCTACCTCGTGCGCCAGCTCCTGGGCAGCAGCCGCTGCAGGGAAAGGCCCAGGGTGCACAGCCCACACGTGTTCACACGCCGTTTGGTCCCTGAACGGATGGAGTGCCCCAGAGTGAAACCTTCGGGAGGACCAAGCTCGGGGCAGGCGGGCTTGCTTGGCGCGCGTCCTCCCTTCGGATGCCGTCCTGGGTGCTTTTATCGTCCCTGAACACAGAGCTGCAGAGGCCTGCTCCGTGGGGAGTCTCTCAATGTCCCTCAGGGGACCGCACACGTGACTGAGCCAAGATAACGGCCCTTGGTGCAGGACTGATCCAGTGGCTGCCTCTGGGCCAGCCGAGCCGGTCCGGAGGCTGCCGAGCACAGCCAGTGCTGCACACCCACAGGGACCGGCTCCGCATCCCCCGCCCCCGCGTTTTCGTCTCTCACTGGCTGAACCGTCGCTCCTGCTTATCAGGTTCAAGAACAGCTTGTTTAGTTCCATGGGGGAGAACAGCTGCTGCTTGTTACCGCAGCTTAGATGAGGGACCCCCTTACGCTGTGTGCTTTATTACCCCATCGTACAGCAATTTGCTTCTTAATCAAACCCTCGCCAGGGCCACCGTGTCCTCCCAGCTCTGCACAGGAACAGAAAGCTAAAGCAGGCAGACTCAGCTGCTGGGGACATTTGTTACCCTGGTGTTTCCACCACCTCCTAAAAGAGGGAATTCTGTTCTTGAGTATGGCGAAGAGCTCTGCCGAGCTCGGAAGCCAGCGCAGTAATCATATAATTCATACGAGCACATAGTGCAGCAGTCTCCCTGCGGCAGATACTAAGGAGAGGGACTGGTCCCAGTACTGCTGCCACTCCACGGGGGTCGCAAGTTGTTCAAGGTGAAAAGAGTTTTCTGCAACGTAGCATGCCAGTTCCCAAACTGGAGAGTGCTAGCAATGGCGTTTTCCTTACAGGCCACGTCTGAGAGTGTGGGAGAGGGAGGACCCATCTGAACTGAAGCATGTTTGTTGATTCTGAAATATATTAATGCTGGTAAGGGTACAAACATCAACACGGTGAGGTCAACATGAGTGACAGTGAATTTTAATATCAGTTGACTGCGCTGGTTACATCATGCCAAGAAATGCAATTGACGGGCACTTTCCCCTACATATTATCACAGTGATGCACTTAATATAAACAGCAGAATGGCTCTTTCTCTCTCGTGAGACACCTAAATATTCAGGCTATTGTGAACAACGTAACACAGATGTTTGGGTGACACTCAGGCGAATTAGCTGCATTAAGATCTACAACCTAGGACACCTACATTCTGAGATACAAAAAAAAAAAAAATACTGTGTCTAATTGTCACATTGAATCTGGATTCTTCATGTTCACTCTCTGCAATGTTGTTAAGAATAGGTCAAAATGATAAAGATTTTGAGATATCTTGAAAACTTAAATCATTATTTGCTGAGAAGACTAATTGCTCGGATAAAAACCTCAACTTTAAAAAAAAGCATGATGGAAACTGGCATTTACTTGGACCCTGGCACAACTATCAGTAGGCAAATGTCCTTCAGAGGTGTCAACTCACCCCAGACGTCCTCGACTCGGCATACACTTCCAAGGCAGAGGCCAAGCTGTTGCTCCTACATTTACAATACTTGTTTTTAGTGATTACCCAATAGGACGAATGCACGCTCAGGGTTACGGGGCACCAGAAACTGCAGTGAAGAGGCACAGTTCCTTCCCTGTGCTGGGCCCTGCCTGCCTGCCCTCTGCGGATGAGCTGACTCTAGGAGGGGACGCTGCTTCCCGTGGCTGGGGCCAGTCACTTTCTTTGTACCAGCTGTAGGACACCGAAACAATGCAAATCATTTCTGTCCAAAGCAACGCAAATGGCGCACAAAGAGATTTTGTCATGAGAGAATCAAAACTTTTATAAATGAAATTTTCCTTAAACTGGTGGAAATGCTTCTTGGTTTCCTTGTCACATAAGCAGTTACACACCACCTTCACTGCGGACCTATCACCTATTTCTATGGCAATGATGACTTGGCCTTGTTGATGATTATATGTATTTATCTTTTGGTCATAGGAATGGAACCTAGCACCTTTGCATTGAGCTACATCCCCAGCCCATCTTTATTTCTGATTTTGACAGAGGGTCTTGCTAATTTGCCCACACTGGGCTAAACCTGTGATCCGCCTAAGCTGAGCAGCCCAGAGTGCTGGGATTACAGGTGTCTTCCCTCCAGGCTTGGCTAGAAAAATGACACACTGACTTAATACACTGTGGTCATCAAGACCTAGCAAGGGAAAGGACCTTGTCACGACCACCCGCTCTTGCGCATCTCCCATGTAGACCACTGCAGCAAGACCCGCCAACATGTTACCAGCAGACTGCTACCGTTCAGGGCCTCCAATGCACCACTTTGTTTCCACGTAATTTTATCTGTCTGTACCCCACAGAACCACCGGCTGCTCCCTACTAAATCGTCCTCTCCCTGCCTGCCCTTCCTTGGTGTCCCCGCCTACTGGCCTCACACTTCCTCTGTCTCTCTCATGGGTGCACGTCCCTCTCCTCCTCCTAATGGTGCGTATCCACTACTACTTGCTTCTGGGCTCCCATGGGGTCCCCAGCACACTCCAGGCTCCACAGCCTCTCCCCCAAAACTCATGATTTCATGTTATGCGTGCAAAACACAACGATACTTTCCCTGAACTTCACATTGCTTTGCTGAATTCCCCACTGGGTGGCACCCCTTGGGTGCCCCCAGGACACTGCAAGACCAACAAGTCCCACTGCCCTGTCCTCCTCGCCGCCCACCTCTAACCCTTTCCACCGGTCTGCCTTCCTCCCACGTCACTACCTGGAGAGCAGGAGTCTGTGGGTACTGGTTCACCAACATGTGCAGATCACTTTACACCCTAAATATCTCCAACTTTCTCTTGATCTCAACTAAGTTTTCTCTGCACAACTCAGCCCTTTCTCTCTTGGTTACAGGACTGGCACTGATCACCACATCTGAGTCAATGCCAGCTCCACTCAGTCCTCACTGTGTTTTGCTGGTTGACTAAAGACCTTCCACCCTCGGCACACAGTTCCGGCTGTTGAGCGTTGCCTGGGCCTCCCCGGGGCGGCCCGTGTCCTGTCTCCTTGCGCCGTGCCCCGGGCCCCCAGGCCCACGCACGCCTACCACACTGGAAGTCACTGGCTCTTTCTTCCCACTTCTGTCATTCTGCCGGTGCTGTGCACCTCCCTGCTTGGATTTCCTTTCAGGCTGGCTCTATGTGGTTTTAAGATCATACGCTCTGGGAATTTTAGGAATCCCTGCCCTGAAATTTACATGTCCTCTTCCTGTGTCCCATTCTATTTCCTCATTCCCCAGTGCCGCTTCCTACTTCCTCTGGCTTTAGAGACTGTGGCGATTCCATTCATTCCATATTTTATAAATCTAAAAAATGTGCAGTAGAGCTTAGCATGTTAAAACATTCACGAACTACTGAGTTAATCTGTAAGGGAAGGAGAGAAAATAAAACTGCCATGTGTCCTAGCCATCCCATTACTGAGTATATATGCACAGAAATGAAATCATCAACCACCCCACTCCTGAGCAATCTCACTGCGTGGAAGCTATACACAGAAAGTGGGGTCAACATGTTGGGGAGACACCTGCATTGCCACGTTTACTGCAGCACTGTTCACTATAGCCACGCGATGGAGATGGGCCAAATGTCCACCCGTGGACACACGGAAGAAGAAAATATGGCAGCTGGGCACAAGAGATTCACCAGCCTTTAAGAAGAAGAGATTTTTGTCATTTACAACAACATGAGTGTACATAGATGAAATCTTATTAAGTAAAATAAGCCACGCCCTGGAAGGTAAATACTGCATGGTCTCACTTATATGTAGAATCTAAAAAGCCAAAGTCACAGAAGCAGAGACTACATGATGGTCAGCAGAGTCTGTGGTGAGGGAGTTAGAGTTGAGGCATTTTCTGTTAGGAGAGTAAGTTCAAGAGATCCAGCACATTCCAGTGCTAGGAGAAGTTTCCTGCTAACTCCTCAGCTCTACTGCAGTCAAAGCAGGTGGTCTCTTATCTTCAGCCAAAATTCTGTTTCAGGGGAACTTGGGTAGAGGGACAGAATGTTCAGAATCTGCTCAGAGCCCTGCATACAAAGATGCTTTCGGCCATTGGGGAAGAGAAGCCCCGACTCAGATTTCCATGACAGTAAGCTAAGAGTCATCTAACTTCCTGGATGATTTCTACTACGCTTAATTTTAACTTAATTAAAATCCTTGCATGTTCAAACGAATATAGTATTCGCCTCCACTTCCTACCCAAACCTCATGTCTAGCATCATCATTTTATGAAGTACCAGCTGCTCTATGTTAATTTTTATATAGAGATATAAATCTGTTTAGGAAAAGTTGGTATACATAATCCGAAAATCAAAGCATAGAAGTGTTCACACAACGCCATCATTGTAGGAAGTTTCCCGTTATGAGAATAGATTCTGGGCACTAACAAGGTAGCTGTGGACAATGTAATGGATGAACTGCACACACAGTGGGAGGCCAACCATCACGAGGGAGCAACGGACATTGGCTTCACCCTCTACCCTAGAACAACTCAAACTAAACAACGAACATGAAGCAGAGATTCTCAGGACACTGGTCACTACACAATGATGTCTAA
Organism: Ctenodactylus gundi; assembly: GCA_004027205.1. NCBI lineage: Eukaryota > Metazoa > Chordata > Mammalia > Rodentia > Ctenodactylidae > Ctenodactylus > Ctenodactylus gundi. The sequence goes on along the minus strand of PVKB01001734.1, from coordinate 229,153 downwards.
TGTCCTTTAGGGACAGAAAATGAAAGAAATAAGCCCTAATCCTGCCTCAGTTTAATTCACGGGGAGAGTTTTCACACGTGAGCACAGAGAGGAGAAGCCACGGAGGCCTTTTGGTTTCCCTTAGTTGGAAAGATGGAATTGGGGCGCTTGGGGTGTCGTATTTCCAGGGTGAAGAACTAGAGAAGAAAGAGCGCCACAGAGAAGGTTGCAGAGACGGTCAGAGCCTGTTACAGTTTAGGCTAAGGCTCCTCTGGGAGTGTCAAGTGTTGGAAGGTGACTGAATCCACTGACGAGTTCAGTAGTGAGAGTGCTCTGGGGAGGCGGGCCTGCTGTTGGGAGGTCACAGAAGCGGTGACCTGGAAGTGTGCCCTTGGCCTGGCTCCTCCTTTCGCTATCTTCTGGCTGGCAGCCACGGGGTGAGCAGTGTTTCTCTACTACAACTATCTGCCATGCCATTTCTGCTTGGATCTAGCCAGCTATGAACTGAATCCGCTGTAGCCACGAGTCCAATAAATCTCTCCTCCATTAAGTTGTGGGTGTGAGGTATTTTGTTCCAGTGACAAAAAAATATGACTAATGTAGTCATAGCTCAAGGCTTGAGCAGAATACTGATCAAAACACGAATAAGCAACCTAAGTCCAAGAAAAGAGTCACCCAAATGAGCCAGAGGGCAAAAAGAAGAAGGAACACTGCCGCTCCCATCAGCTGGAGTGCAAACTCCACAATTCACGGGCTCTGTGTCGAGCTCCCAATTGTTTTGTCTCTGTATTACAAGATAATTTGCCCTACTTGAAAACCATTATGGTTTCACCTAAGAGAGCTTAAAAACAAAACTCCAAAATAACCTTGTGTGTCTGGCCAAATTCTAGAATCTTTATAAAATACAAAAACATATATGACCTGACAAAAGAAAGCTCCCAAGGCCTAGGAGGCAACTAGAAATCGAGCAGTGACGCAGGACATTGATCTATCAAGCAGGGAAAGGAAATCCATCACACTTGGCCAGGAAGTGACCCAGATAATGGAACTCGTGGACGAGCAGGTATTAGAGAAAGAGATATATTTTAAACACATGATGAATGTTTAAAAAATTGAAACTGAATTTGTAGATATCAAAACTATAATAACTAAAACAAAATAATAAAACTGGGTTATTCTACAGTCAGACTACGGAAAGGAAAGGATTAGTGAACCTAAAGACAGCAGAAGAAATTATCTAAGAAAAAAGAAGACTCCAAAAACAATGAACAGGGCAGAGGTGACTTGTGGAAAAACTTCCGTGACTATGGCTCGTGACACTCTAATTTCTAAGAGAGATGATGAAGGGGAGGAAATAAAAAATATCTGACAAAAATTCTGAATAAGCTGTTTCTAGACTGGATGAGCCCTCTTAACCCAAAAATCCAAGTGGCTTCATAAAGACAAGCAGAAAAAAATAACAATAACCATACCGAAGTACACTATACTCAAACTGCTCAAATGTCCAAAGAGAGAAAAGTCTTAAAAGCACAGAAATAAAGGGCACATTATGCACAGAAGGACACAGTTAAGGATGACAGCCACTTTCTTTGGGAAAAAGTGCAAGATAGAGGAGCAACACCTCAAAAATACTGGACAAAACCATGTCAACCTTAAATTGCTCATTTCATACAAGTGTTTTCCAGACCAACTTGAGAAAAGAGAACCTGAGAATGACCCTGCCACAAACTGTGGACCCTGGGCGATGGCGTGACAGGCCAGACATGGACTGTGAGAAATCCGCCATTCCTGGGGGCCCTACAGATGCTGGAAGCACGCCAAGTGGATGCTGGTGTCACCTCGCTTTCAACAACCTGGAGGAAGCAGACCAGTTTCTCAAAAAGCACAGACGACCAACACACAACCTGCAGCTTCCTAGAACTCCTGTGTGAGTGGAATTCACACACAACTCCCTTCGAATAGGCCATCTCCAGACCTGGTTTCACTGGCAAAGTCCACCAAACACTTAAAATAACTAGTGCTAATTTTATGCAATCTTTTCCACAACATAGAAGGCAGTAGTACATCATCTCGGATAAAACATTGGCCTATTAAGTAACTAATGCCCGTGTGTCTTCAAAATCATGTGTGGCTTCTAAATGTAGCTTCTAACAGCCATTCTGGCGATGCAGACCAGTGCTCCCAGAAATATGAAAGGTTGACGCAGGAGGATCACAAGCTCCAGCCCAGCCTAGGGAGCTAAGGAGCTTAGTGAGACCCTGTCTCAAAATTTAAAAAAATCTAAATAAAAGAAAATGGGCTGGGGACATCGTTCAGTATGAATGCCCTGAGCTTGATCCCCAGGACCGCATGCACGCATGTGTGCGCATGCACGCACACACACACACACACACACACACACACACACACACACACACACACACACACACAAATCTAAAAGAATTACAAAAAATCAATACCAACTAGACAAGGTATCTGAAGATGTCCGGGGCAAAGGTTCACCATAGAAGACACATGGGTGGCAAATAGGCCCACGGCAAGATGCAGAACATCATTAGTGCTTGGCGAGGAGCAAAGGCAACAGCGCACGTTCTCATATGACAGTTTGGATCTGGAATGTCCCCCAAAGCCTCATGTATGTGGGTACTGTGAATTATCTGTGCGTTTCCCATGCTTTTAGGAGGTGAGGCCTGGTAGGGAGAGGCAGCTTACCGAGGGTGTGGTCTGTCACTGAGGGTGCAGCGCAAGCCTGAGGCTGTGGCAGATGGCTGAAGGTGTGTAGCCTCAGTGGAGGTACCCTTGCCCCCGCTCGTCCCCAAGCCCTGGTCCTTCTCTCTCTTGCAATGCTGTGAGCACCTGTGAGCAAAGTAAGTCCTTTCTCCTTTAAGGTGAGGGTGTCAGTTAGTGTGTCCCAGTCACGAAAAAGTGATTGTAAAACAATTAGATGTCAAAAAAATTTTCTAAAAAGGCATCTTAAAGATTTTTGAGATGATAAACGCGCCATGTCGTTTCTAAGCAAATAAGGAAGAGCTGGCAGGGAGCACAGCGCCTCTGATGGCGCCACGTTATGCCAACGCAGAACAGGAACGTTCCAGTTCTCAGAGAGGGTGCTGCAGCGGTGCTCAGAGCGGACCTGGCCTGGGCAGGGGGCTGCAGAGCTTGTTGCAGAGACACACAGAATGCTGAGTGGCCCTCAGATCTGACGTCGGGCGGGTGTGCAGGGAAAGGCCTCTCTTCTCTTCACGTGCTTATCCTCCATTGGAAGCAAAGTCGGATAAAGGATCAGAACTCAGAATCCGAAGGCCCTGGCCTGCTTCCTCCAAACGTGAGCAGTGATTGTGGCACTGATTTTGGTCTTTGACAGTGAGGTGTGTTGGGCACAGACAGAAGATTAGCCTATGTGTACCTATGCCCCGATTACAGGACCTGTTGATCTTTTAATAGCCTTTTAAAAATCTCTTCCTGGGAACTCTATAAAGTTAATCTCGAAATAAAATAGAAGTCATTATTAATGAAAAACGTGTAGGCGTAGCTTTCTTTTGTTTTTTACTGCATCATTAAATCATCATTATTTACTCTAATATATAAATGATTACTTTCATTCTTTAGCCCTATAAAGACCCGATCGACTTTCTTCCAAACTGCATATGGCTTTGATGAATGCCAGCCCCATCTGGTATTCTTGTTTGTGAATGGGACTCTGAGTTTTTCTGTCATGATGACGGATCTGGGAGAAGGCCACATTGCCCGCTGCTCTAGTCATTCACCCCACACGGAGACTGTTCACATTAACTGTATTCATTCACTATTTTCCTACTCACTCATTCATTTCCTATTCATTGCAGGTCACTACGGTAGCATTCGTCCCTCTGTAGATTTTATTCTTTTTGAATATATTAAAATTTCCTTGTTACTAAGTTACCTAAGTTTTGATAGATATGGGTTGAGGAGTTGAGCTCTATTCTGGTATAGATCTGAACATTCTCTACAGACTCGTGCACTCAGAGGTAGAGCTTCTGGAAGGTGATCAGGTTATGGGAACACTAAACTTATTAGTGGATTAATTCACTGATGAGGTCCTGGCTCAGTGTGCAAAGTGCTGTTAGGAGGTGGGGCCTGGCTGGAGGTGGGGCCTGATTGGAGACAGTCTCTGGGGCGTGACCTGGAGGGATACAATCTGGTTTCCTGTTCTCCTTTCTCTCTCTGCTTTCTCTGCTGTGGGGCACACCCTTCCTACCTTGGACTCGGCCAACCATGGACTACTGCTGTAACAGACCTCTCGCCCTTCAAGTTGTAGGGTCAGGTATTTTGTCCTAGTGACAGGAAAGTGACTAATACAAGTATATGTTTTTATTCCTATAGAAAATATACCTTTTTGGTCATAAGCGGGGTAAATTTGTAAGATATCTAAAGTTTAAAAATATGTTGTCACCAGCAATTTTACTCTGCAGCAAATGATGCATTTAAAACATTCTGGGTTTCTAGAGAAGAAAACTATTCATTTTTATTCCAAATGTAAATATGCTAAAAGAGAACATCTTTATTTCATATAATATGAATATTTACGAATTAAATTACCAAAAAGTAAGTTTTCAAGCTTAAGAGGTGGAGGTTACAGTGACGTAGAGCATTTGTCCAAATCCTGTAAAGTGGCACAGCTCTAAGGGTAAATTTTCCTCAGTGAAAAATAGTTTCTCCCCTGAACAGGAGACCATCAATACAATGTCTACTGCAAGTTGACATCTTTATTCTTAAAAGTATTTATGCTGAATACATTGATCCTTCACCTTTGTAATATTACTAAAAATGCTATTAGTTCATTAAGCATTTTAAAAAACCAGAAGAGGACATAGAATATAGTATTTTTAACATAAAAGGGAAGTTGCCTCCATTTGGCTACAAAAGCATCACGCTTAGTGAAGTGAGTCAGAAGCAGAAAGTGAAATATCAAATGGTTTCTCTGATATGAGAAACTGAGATAACCATTATCTCAGGGAACTTAATGTGGAAAATAATGGGAATTGTAGGGTGGGGGGATAGGCAGGGGGAGGGCCAAAAGGAGAGAGGGAAAGCTTAGTTTTGATTTTGAGTCTCTGTCTCTGTCTCAAAATCAAAACTAAGCTTCCCCTCTCTCCTTTTGGAGAACCTTGCCAAGATATGTATGTGCACAAAATGCTCAAGATTGCTGTAAACCTCAAATCTTGCACTTACACATATCAATAAAATGGGGGAGGGGGGAGGGAAGTGGCTGTATGTGTTATGTGTACTCAAAACAATACACATATCAGAGAACAACTCTGAGTATTTTCTTGGGAGTAAGAACATTATTTAATTGTGTAGAGAGATGCCTAGGGTCCTTGTCTTATACTACAGTCTAACTGGTGATTCTAAGAGAAAATATTTAGGCATAATTTAATGAAATATTTTAAGTTGGTAAGATAATGACAATGTTTTTAGACATTAGCACATTTGGTATGGGATGTCTGTATGTACTGTACTGCAAGCGTAAAAGTTAGCTCATGTATGGAATGACTCAGAAACTAAATGTCTGAGTTGCTTTCTCATTGCCGGGACACAATACCTGACCCCAACAACTTAAGGGAGAAAAGATTTATTTCAGCTCACAATTTCAGGAGGTGTTGGTCCATTCATGGGTGGCTGGCAGTGGTGGGAAGAGGGGAAAAGTGCTGCACATAGCACTGCAAGGAAAAGGATCAGGCACTGGGGAGAAGCCAGGGCAGGAGTAGATCCTTCTAGGGCCCCTCGGTGATCCGCCACAGCCTCAGTGATCCACCCAACCGTACCAGGCTTCAACTTCTAACACGGTCTCTACAGATAATCTACAACATCCAGATGCACGAGGCTCTGGGGACATTCCAGGCTCAAGTGAGTCAGTACAAGAGTCCTTTTTGTCTTAATTCATTCCAAAAATATTCACTGGTGGTCTGCTACGGCCATGTACCAGACAGGCAGGCGGCCTCCCTCACCTGCTCTGTGGAGCCCAGTAGTGCACAGGCAGGTCCGAGTGAAGAATGCGGGCAGAGAAATAGATGAGATTTGCAGCAGATGGTGTAGGAGAAAGCATTAGGATGCCACTGGGTCACCAGGGAGGGTTCCAGCATACACCAGTATCCCGTATTTCACTCTGGACCATCCCTGCTTTGGTCAGCATATTATTATCACCCCAGTCTTGGGCACTGTAAGTTATTATTTAAAAATTATTCACTTTTTTTTTATTGTGCTGGTAGTCTTTTGAATTCAGCGGGCATGAGCCTGGCGCTCTCATCATTGGGCCTACCCCTTGCTCACTGGGTTCTTCCCTAGCCTGTGTGAAATGCCTCGGGGACTGGCGTAGCTTTCACAGAGCACATGAGGCCCGGAGTCAGTTCCATTCACCGGGATGGCAGCTATGGCAGTCACCTCTACACCGCTCACACCGATGGCCCCGCTCGCAGCGGGAGGGCATTTGGGTGGGAAGCCTCAGAGAGGTAATTAAGGTTAAAAGGTGTCAAAAGGGCCTCTGATCTGACATGATTAGTGCCTTACACATGGTCCTCATGGTGCTGGCCCATAATCCTAGCACTCTGGGAAGCTGAAGCCGGAAGATGGAAAGTTTAGGCCCAGCATGGGCAACTTAATGACTTAGTGAGACTGTCTCAAAATCAAAACTAATTAATGGGCTGGGGAGGTAGCTTAGTGCAAAGGCCTCGGGGTAGATTGTCAACCCTAGGAGAAAGGATTAGTACCTATATGAGGAGACATTTGAAAGCCAGCATTCCATTGCCTCTCCTGCCCCACTATCTCAACTTCTGTCCACGTAAAGGAAAGGCCACAGGGCCATCTTAGCACATGGCAAGAAGGTGGCCACTGAGAACCCATGAGAGAGTCCTTGCCACACAGAAGCCCTGCTGGCGCCTCAAGCTTGGACCTCCAGCCTCCAGAACGGTGAGAAAGTAAATGTCAAGTGTTCAACCTCTCAGTCTGTGGGGTTTTCTCCCAGCTGCCTGGACAGACTGACATGTGAGTGACAGCTCACACTATGATGCCGGGAGGCCCGTGGACATTAAGACATCTGCGGCCTTTCTGCTTAAAATGGAGCAATGTCCGAGCGTGGAAAGGAAGGTATGTAGGCAAGCCGTTAACCTCTGCGCGTGGGAGTTTGGATGTGCAACTCAGAAGGGTGAGATCATCAGGTTAGGGTTTTCAATTCCACTGGAATTGAATATCTCTGGACCTTAATTTAAAAGGCATATTAATCTCCGAACTTTCATTTTTTGCTAGGAATTTAATAATGGAAGAAGACTGATAGTCAAATAATGGGAATATCTGGGTTATTGGATTTTATTATTAGAATTGCTCTTTTGCTGTAACAGTTTCATTTATTTGGGCTGTAGAATCCCCGGTGAGCTGTTTTGGACAATGCGTCTGGACCACGTCTGGGATGGGAAATTAAACACATTTGCTGTCTTAATACAGCATGGCCTGAAGATCAATGAAGTAACAGAATATGCGCCACTTCAGAGTTTCTGGATGCAAAATGCACACAACTTTGGGGTGATCTGAGCAGGACAGGTGAGGAGGTGCGTGCTCCTGAGGGTGGGGTTGGGCATGCCAGGGGCACAGCCGCAGCCTCGGTCCTCAGCTGCAAACTGGGTAGGGTAGTGGTTCTGGGAAATGACACACATTAAAATAAAAAATGTGGCCGTTATTAATTGCACACATCCTTATTAATTATCAATAATAATAATTAATAACACATTAAAATAAAAATGTGGTCATTATTAATTACATAAAAGTGTCTGTGTGTGACAGTAGTTACCTTAAAAGGATTCTGTGAGGGATAGAAATCTAGAGGTAGAGTTTGGAGCTGACCCACTAGGGGTCCCTGACGGTACCCAGAGATAATGGTGACAGTGCTGCAGCTGGTGGTGATGACCAAGCATCTTGACTTTATACTCAGAGTAACGTTTGCACTACAGAAGGGCAGTAGACAAATACCACAGAAACAAATGCTTAGAGAATGGGGAGCACTAGAATGGGGGGGTCATAAAACTCGGAAGAGTAGAAGCTAAGACCTGCACCACAGCACAACAGCAAGCCTCCAATGAGCTCAGCCTTATCTCCTGCCTCTTCAGGATCCCCCCCAAACCTGTCAAAAAGGAGGGGAACAGGACTACATCGACCTCAGCTGTCCTGCGCCAAACCTGCCACCTCTCTACTTAGCCAGCATGCTGGACACCACCTTGCTGCTCTCCTCCACCCCGCTGTCTCTGTCTGCGCCGCTTCCTACCACGGGAGCCGAGGGCAGCAGCTCTGCAGAGAACCCAGGACTCCAAGTCTACAGGGCATGATTGGAACATACGCTGAATGCATACATAAGCTAACTTACTGCCGTTCAAGGCACATTGTCATGAAACCCCCTCAAAGCCTCCGCCTCACTTCAAACACACTTTCCTCATTGTCTGTGGCACTTTCTGAAGCAGCTCTGGAACTCCTCTTTCCTGAGGTCTTTAATTACACTGTCATGGTTGCCTCCGCGACCTGAGTCTATTCAAACTGCTGATCATTCACTATCATTTTATTTTCTCATGGTGCCAGCCCTGTGACTACGGTGAATGAGGACACGCCCACGTTTTTACGTGCCTTCCTTTCCATTGGATGGGACTCACCAGCAGCAGTCACCGTATTTTTGATGACACCACCTAAAGACACTCAGGAAAGTGGACTTCCGGAACTGCTGCAGGATGTGGCAAGAATGATGGGACGAATGCATTCAGATCGAAGGGCAGAGTTCTCAGGGGGGTGAGTGGCAAAGTGTCTTTTACTGTCATACATTTAAAAATTTAAATATTCGCCATCATCATGTACGTATGATCACTTTTTGTATTATAATTTATATTTGGTCCTTTATAGAAAAATTTTGGCAGATCCTTAAAGTGGACTGTGGGTGAGTTTATGATCCATTATCCACTGATCAGTACAACAAATTACAAACAAAGATATAACCCATTACATTTAGGCGAAATGCCTTTTAAACCTGTTACATAAGCTCCTCTGTCATATTTTATATCTCACTGAGAAATTACAGGTCCTTTTCTCCCCACCTTCATTAAGCCTTCTTCCATCTTCCAGCCCTGTAGCAGTGATAGCAGAAAGACTCTGATTAGACTTGGCAAAACTATGTTGAAGAAAATGCGTCTTCTGCCAAGAAAAGGTTTTAGAACCCTACAGATTCTTCTTTCTTTTAAGTACGTCTTGACAGTAGCTGGAATCTCCCCAAAATAACAAAGGAAACAGAATAGCCATCCCACACCTTTTTACCACCTGGGACAGTTCAGTGGAAGACCATTCTCCCAAGGCGGCAGGGGTGGGGTTGTGGGGGGAGGGCACTTGTTCTGCAATGGGTCGTTGGGCAATAGCTTTGAAAAGGTGGCGGCAGCAGGGAGGGGCACCAAGAGGGAAGCTCCACCTCCTGTCAATCAGGAGAGGCATTAGAACCTGATAGGAACGTGCTGACAGAAGGCGGGGTTTCAATCACTGCTCACCACCAGCTCTCTGCTCATCTGTCCTGGTGGCCCAGACCTTTCAAGGTCGTGGACCTGTGCTGCAATTTGGAGGTTGGAGACCTGAGTTAGAAGATCTCAGCACCGATCTGACCCTGGAGAGCATGTGCTTTGTTGAGAAGCACTGCCTATGAGATCTAATCCAGCAAGCTGAAACACGCCCCCTTCCAGGCCTGTCTGTCCCTCTCCACCAATATCATGCCTGTGGTCTTTCACAGTATGTGGATTTTCAACAACAGCTACTTCACTTGCAAACTACGTGACCTGGGTTATTTAAGGCAGGATGTCATTCAGCAATAACCAAAAAAATGCAATTCATGGTCTCTCCCATGCCAAGCATAATGTCAGGCACGTTGGCACATTCCCTGGACAAGTCCTTCTGCTTTTTCCAAGTCTATTCATCTTGTTGGATGGTAGAATTCTCCATTCAGGAATTCTTCCAGCTGACCCTAGACAACCCCATGCATGGACAGTGATCGTGTGTAGGAGCCTTTACCCTGGAGCATGCAGAACTGGGCCCCAAAAGGTGCCCCTTCTCAACCACAGTCATCCTCCATGGCGCTGGCCTTGGAGCCAGCCATGAACTGAATCCCCTGAAGTGTGAGCCGTGTTAAACCTCTCCCACTTCTGTTCTTGGGTGTCAGATATTTTATATGAGTGACAGGAGAGCTGGCTAGAATGATGATTTTCACTGTGCCATCAGGCAAACACACATGAGTGATGCTGGAGGAAGTCCCTGAGATGACCCGGCAGAGCGACACACAGGCTGATGGGGCTTGAGCCTGCGACCCCGAGGGGCAAGCGGCCTTCCTCAATAGCCCGTTGCACAGATAAACAAACTTTTTTCCGGCCAAAGAGTAAGTATTTTATACTTTGCATGCTAAAAGATGGAGCCAAGCTTCTTACAAAGACACTTACAATCATTTGAAACATAACCACTCGGAAAAGCCTTCCTTTGACAGCTGGGCATGGTGGCATATACCTGTAATCTCAGTACACTGGGAGGCCGAGTCAGGAGGATTGCAGCTTTTAGCCCAGCTTAGTCAACTTAGTGATTTAGCAAGATGCCATCTTAAAACAGCAATGACAATAATTTTTTAAAAAGGACGACTGGGCACATAGTTTGATGCAAAGGCCCTGGACTCAATCCTCAGTACTAGGAGAAGAACGCATCTTGTTGCCAAGGTCCCCATCAAGTGGCATGGGGCAGGGGCTGCCGCTGAGATGGACACCTCTCGTCACCTGCGGTGAGCACATGATACACGGGTTACATGAGGCTTTTCGTAGGTCAGCAAAGAGCTACAAGCCAACGGGGGTCTAACAGGAGACCCCTCCCAAGTAAACGTTACTGAACAATGGGGGAAAAGGTAGGAAGGACGACCGAAGTACACGAGCCCAGCCTCAGCATTCTCAAGTCCCCAGACTGTGCGTGGAAAGTTGTGTTTCTTGTTCAGCGCAGGGAGTGTCAACTAACATGAATATGGCACCCAAAACACCAATGCATTATTAGTTCTCCATGGACATAATCAAAAACAGAAGGTGAAGGGGGAGACAGGAAAATGGGGTGAGAAGAGGAAATAACTATCAGTAGGATATGATGTTTATATGTGCCAAAGCTTTAAGTTGAATGCAACTATTATTATATGATAGCACAAAATAAAAGAATAAACAGCTATAGACGGGGGAGGGCAAACCAAGCCAAGTGAAGAAACAATGAAACCCCAGAGGGAGTTGCTTAGATATGTTGGGTTGCTACAAGCAAGCACCCCAAACCAGGCGGCTTCAACCAGAAAGTTTAACTCTCACGGTCAAAGTGCCAGCAGCTCAGTCTTCGGTGATGGCCACTTCCCAGCTTGCAGGTGGCTGCTGCATTGTCATTGTGGTTGTGTCTTCACATAACAGGGACAGAGAAAAGGAGGAGGGGGAGGAAGAGAAAAGCAGAAGAGAGGAGAGGGGAGGGGAGGAGAGGCGAAGCGATACCTTGGTGTCTCTTCCTACCACGAGGCATCCCTAGCCAGCCGCAGCCACACTGCCACAATCTCATCTAACCTTAGTCACCTCACAGGCCTCCTCTCAACCCCAGCCACACAGCGACTGCAGCTGCCATGTGGAATCTCAGGGGTGCAGTTCCCTCCACGGTCGCAGGTCACTCCATTATGCACCAGAATCTGCACCGGACACTTTGTTCTCGTCCTCATCACCGTGATTCACCAACTCATGTCACTGACTGTTTCTCATCCAACCCAGCTTGGAGGTTTCCAGTCAGAAAACAAGGTCCCTGTCTACCTTCCTGCACTGTGAAGCCACAGGATTCCCAAGGAGCTCACGCCAAAGGCAGCAGCCAGAGTGTCGGGCAAGCCACCTCAAGGAACACAGGCTCACAATCCAACTTCAGTTAGGATGTCTCAGAAGCCAGGGCACTACAACGCGCTGGGAGCACCGTTCCGTCCATGGGCAATCCCAGGGACCTGCCACTACCCACGTTTACGACTGAGCCTCACGTTGGATTCAGAAAGCACAAGCAGTGTCCGAAGAAACAGTAAGTGGACAGGAAGCACAATGCACAGGACGTCCAAGAGCGGGGCGTGAAGCGCCACACTCTGCAATGGGAGGTGGTTCCCACCCACAATCTCTGCACCCACGCGTCGACTAAATCCCACCTCGAGGCTTTGCTTCTGTAATGATGGTTCTTTGCTGTGGGCATTGCAAAGCACTGATGAGCATCCTGAATGTTCTAGAAATATTTCCTTGTTTCTTGATGTAAGAGCATTTGAATTTTACTTAAATTAATTCTGTCACTTTTCTTTACTTAGGTTCTGATAAACTGGTAATCTTTCAGCATATCAGTGTTTTGTGCTAATTTTCCCAATCGGCATCTCTATTTCAGAGAGATAGTGACAAGTTTCCCCAGAAAGAACTTACAAATCCCTTTTCTGCTGATATGCCAGCCATTGGAAAGCCAGATAAGAATCGTAGAGCCTTTGAGTCAGGGAACGTTGAAGGAAATGCAAATATTTATTATCTACCAACCCCCATATTCTTTTTTTGCACAAAGTGCATTTAAAAATTATGACTATCATCTCTGCTACGTGGAAATATGACTTCCAGTGGATAAACAATTAATGTCCAATGCCAGATACCAAGTCTGTGACCAAGGAAAGGACGGGCCTTGCCTGGAGGCAGCTGTCGTCTCCTAAGAGATACAGGTATGTGGAAGACTGCTTCACTCCACAGGTGGACCCGCCCTCCTTCGAGACTCATATACTGTTTCAATGAACACTAACACATAGGCAAACACGAAGGGTGAAGACACAAGGATTTTCCAATCACCATAGTCTAGGGTGTCACACTTACGACGCTTGCGTGGCGTCACGATGCCTGCCCTGTTCTGTGGGCATGGTGGCAGCCCTGATGTCTGCTTATGGGAACTGTAGCTAGGAACATCTATGTGGTTACTAGAGGTGACAGTAAATGTTCATCGTGGGACATTTTAACAAACAGGTTCCATGATGTCACAATCCAAAGGACATTCTCATGCAGAAGAAAAGAAAGCCCTCAGGTACTTTATCACTGTAGAGGGGGACGGCTCCTATTTCGTACCAATACAGGAATCCATTAACAACGCTTCTAGGCACATAAGTGCAAAAAACTCCCAGACTTGCCTATTTTGACTCAGGAAGGCGGGACTGCTCAAGGGACTTCTTGTCCCCGACTCGGCACTCAACACTCGGCTGGTGGGAAATACAGCAAGAACACTGTTCCCAAGTGTGTGCACCAGGGTCCCCTCAGCAGCAGTGTCACCAACACCTGGAAACTCGGCGGAAATGGCTCACTCCTGGGTCTCGCTCAGCCTGCTGGGCCTGCATTCCAGTAGGCTTTTACGTGGCTTTGTGCACACTCACGCTGTGGGCCTGACGTTCCAGGTGGTGCTTGGAAAGGGAGCTAGGTCTGCGACCAAGCTACAGTCTCTCAAGTCCTGTGACCCCCGGGCAGCGCTCACTGCCTGCAGATCAGTTCCCAGGGCCTGACGACAGGACGGTCCTTCTGCAGTGCTCCCAGGGGAGTCCCTGCGGGAGTTGCGAGCCCCTGTGCCCCGCATCTCCCCTTCTTGACTCTGGTTGGGATGGTCAAGAGGGAGTCTGGGCCTCTCTTACTTTAAACTTGCACAGGAGGAGGTTTAACACCTATTGACCCAAGGACTGCCATGGTCCCTAATGTGGAGAGGGTGACTTTCTATAGGCCAACCCCAACGTGCGAGGAGGGTGACCTGTTCAGGGACTCAGACACCCACAGTGACCAGCAGGTGTGCCCTTGGGGAAGGAAAAGGCAGACCACGAGTCAGTTAACCCAAAGCCCTCGACTTCCGGCCTCTGCTGACACAGCTCCCTCCTCCAGAATCCCACAGAACTCGCTCCTGAATTCAATTCCATGGATCCCTGGGTAAGGTACATCACAGTTCCCCTCTAGGTTACGTAGAACATGTTTATCGTCGCATTTGTAGCCATTACTGAAGTGTTCAGGCATGCGCATCACGTGTGTCTGAGACACGTTAACTGCAGGTGCACAGACCAGTCACAGCAAAGCCGGCATCTCCGTTTCCTGAGAATTCTCTCAGGCACTTTACCACGCATGGCTTCAGCAAAGCTCACACGACGCTTAGTTTCTTTTTTGTATCTTTGGGAAATTTACCAAAATACACAATAAACAAAAACTACTACTTTCTATTGGAAAAATAAAAACCAATGTTATAAAAATTGAACACAGAATTTCAGTCATAGTTTGAATAGTATCCTTTTTTTTGTTCAGACTAAATATTTTCATTTAACAATTTAAGTTTTTTGTTTTGTTTTGTTCTCTGTTCAGTAACTCCTTCAACCTAGCGGCTCACAGTGATTTAGTTAACAACAGTGTTTACATGTTTTCAGGCCAATGGTTTCATGTACTAAATTTCATACCGTGTTTTCACACATGAAGGCCAAGTTTCGCATTCGTGATACTGATATTGTTTTGCATTAGTGTGATTTTAAAATTTATCTTATTTTATAGAGATTAGAAGCACTTTCTGGTTTTCTTTTCATTCCCCTTTTATTTTTGAAAGTCTGAAAACAAACACTATGGCTATTTTCACTGAGATGGGTGCTAGTTTAACTTGAAAGCCACCTCTAATTCCAAACAGCCTCCTCCCTGGGTTCCATAAAGACCAGTGCGTGTCCCAGTCATTGACAGTGCGCAGGTGTCTACCTACTACGTGAACGGCACATTTTGGTCTATTAAACTGGAACATCCCCCGTGCTTAGGGTGGTGCGTGGCCGCAGCTGTGCACTAAAGGCCCGGACTGGAACAGTGCTGTCAGCGTGCACTTGCAGAAGAGGCCGATACTCATCAGAACAGAGTGATTTTAAATGAATCTGTCAGTGAGTGTTTTCAACTTAGTTAAAATCAGACTAAGGTTTTTGATTAAATAAAAAACACACACACCCGGATCCGTGATCTGTCAGGATGCTGTCGCTTCAGCAGAGCTGGGTGAAGCCGGACCCTGTGAGCTGCGCTGAGGTTTGGGGCCATGGGTGGGCCTCCCGGGCTGCCGACACGAGGCCCTGCAGGCCAGGGTCCTGGGCCTCTCCCCCGCCCGCACAGCCTGATTCTGAGCTATGCGTGTCTGAGCTGACAACAGTCTCTAAAGGGCTAGGTAATGAACGGGAGCCCAGGATTTGACAGGGCAGCATCCTGTGTTTGTCACCACTGTGGGCAAACGTGGCCAGAAACAGCACATTAACCAATGTTCCCTGATGCTCTGTGCCAATAAAGCTTTATAAAAAATAAAATATAAAAAGGGGGGCTGGGTTTGGCCCAGGAATATTACTTGCTAGCCTCTGATCTAAATTATATTTTGTTCATAAATGGAAAAGAGACCACATTAGCTGGGTATTGTGGTGCACATCTGCAATCCCACACTCAGGAGGCTGAGGCAGGAGGACTGTGGTGAGTTTGAGGCTAGCCTGGGCTACATAGTGAGTTCAGTACTGGCCTAAACTACAAAGCAAGACCCTATCTCAAAAAAACAAACAAATAAACAACAACAACAAAACCCTAAATAAAATAAAATCAGTTGAATAGTTGTATGACTTCTTCTAAATAAACATAATGTAAACATTACACATCATGGTTCCATACATCTTTAAAACCAAGGAAATTCACACATTTAAAAGCTTTGAGAAATGCCTCCCAGATATCCTCCTCTGTAAAGTTAGGTGACGTTTGGTGCCAGCCTTGTCAGTGCCTTCCTTGGTATTCCACGGTCTCTTACTCCCTCAAGATGGAGAAGTTACACAATGTCAGCAAAGCTCTCTTACTTTCCCAGCGCTAGAACGCAACACCTGACACACCTAAGGAGGGAGGGTTAGTTCAGCTCACGGTTTTTAGAGCGTTCAGTCCTTAATGTCCCGGCTCCAGTGCAGAAAGGGCACAGCAGAGGGGACAGCAGGGGACAGCTGCTTGTCCCAAGGCAGCTAGAAGTAGAGCAGGCAACAGCACTGGACAGGATGAGCTGGGGGCCAGGCTAGCACTCAAGGTCACGCTTCCATGACCCACCCAGACACACCTTGGAAAGCACTCCACCACCGGTCCCCAGAATGGATCTCAAAGCTAGGCTTGAAATCTTCACCCAATCACCCAAACACCGAGCGGGAAATCAAGATGCCTGCACAGTAGTGGCAGTGTGCACCCCAAGAAGGTCAGAAGCCAGACTCCCGGAACAGAGGACTCACCTGGACAGGAACTCAGAAAAGAAGAGGCGGACCGGGTACCCATGGCGGAAGATCTTCACCAGCTCCAGCACCCCGAGGTACTGCAGCTGCGCAGACACATAGAAGTGATCGAACACATCTGGCAGCTGGGCGTTGTTGGGCTTGATGCAGTGAACGAAGTGGGGAGAGCACCTCTGCAGCTTCCCAGTGATGTCTGCCAGTGATTTCTGTGGAGAGGAGAACAGCCACTGAAGGAGAGCCCCCAAAGAACAGCCCACTGGCGGAGAACTGGCAAAGGACAGCGAGCAAAAGAGAGCCCCCTGAAGGCCAGTCTCACGTAGGAGAGCCCTCCGAAGGACAGATCACAGTCCAACGGAAAGAAAGCCCGCTGAAGAAGCGTTCCACGGGAGAAGCCTCCTCCTGAAGCTCAGCCCACTGAAGGAGAGCCACTGAAAGAGTCATTGAACAAGAGCCCACTGTGACTGTTGAAGGAATTATGTCAACTTGAGGTGATTAGGAGCCACACCTCCATTAGGATTAGGATCTGGGAACCACCCCTAGATTGGGAATTGAGAACCACCCTGGGTTGGAGTGTGAGGGATTTGTGGGCCGGCCAAGGAGGGAAGAGCTCCCACCCAGATGTGGGAGGGCCAGCGGGAACTCCGACAGTATAAAAGGAAGGAAGAAGGAAGATGGTCACCGCTTCTCCTCTGGGAAAGCTCTCGCCTTCGTAATCGTCTACAGACACTGACTTGCTACATCGCAGATCTCAGCACAGATTTGTTCCAGTCTTGACTTCCGCCTGTGTGCCGGTTGTTCCTCCTCAGTCAACAATCTTCAGGCTCGGGTCTTCGCCATTGATCTTCAAACAACCAAGATCCGCAGCCGACTCTCACCTCAGTGGCTGTCCTGCGGTCCCGGATGGGAGATCTTCCTCACGGCTGAGCAGACATCTTAGACTATCTCTATCGTCAGATTTGTAAGCCTTCCTAATAAATCCTTTTTAAATAAATCTGTAAATTCTGCCTTTTGTGGAACCCAAACTAATACACCCACTGAAGAGGCACCACACTGCAGGACAGCCGGCAAAGTAGAGTCCCACTGAAGGACAGTCCCACTAATGGAGAGCCCTGTGGAGGAGAATTCACGGAGGGAGAGTCCACGGAGGGAGGGCCCGTTCACTAGAGCCCTCTGAGGGAGAGAGGCCGCTGAAGGGGAGCCACTGGGGGGAAGCCCACCGTGACACCGAAGGGAATGCACCCCAGAAGTACCGAGGAGCTCTGCGGTATGAATTTTGATCTTCAGTTCAGAGTTCTGTACCATGTGTACCACGGTACTAGTGTACCATGTGCTTGTTCGCTGCATGTGTGCTGATTTTTTTACGTGAAGGCATCCAGGCTGTCACACATAGAGGAAAATTCCTCCAAGGTCCATACAAACACACTGACAGGGTTTGTTTTTTCTATTTTCTCTCTCTCTGTCCAAGGGATTGAGTCCACAGCCTTTGCACTGATGTACAACCCTAGTGCATTTTTATTTGTGATTTTGAGGCAGGGTCTTACTAAGTTGCTCATTTGCCCAGACTAGGCTCCAACTTGGGACTGTCCTGCCTCAGATCCCCAGAGAGCTGGGGTTCCAGGAATGCGCTCCCAGGCCCAGGCACACTGAGTTTTCGAATGTGGAAGTGTTCCTTACCCTGAGTTGTGATGCTGTAGTGAATGGTGTCCCTCGTTGCAGTCTTTGAAGGAACGGCGAAGTGGCTTTCTTTTTCAATAACTGTAATGGAAAGAGAGAGAAAGAGAGTGAGAACAAATCTATTTTATTCTAATTTTGAGAAAAAAGCCTGAGCCCCGAGTCCATGCAAATGAACTAATACACAAATGCATCCAATGGATTATGAAATTCAAGACCAAATGCTTTTCTGAAATACGGTCTAAGTTGAGGCACTAAAAGAGGGGCATGCAGGGCCACCGGTACTGCAAGCATTTCCAGGGCCGGGCTGCCACGTAGGTAGGGCACCGCCACGGAGCGCCTGCCTTAACCTGAGGACAGACACAGATCTGGACTTGCTGCTTCACCACAGTCGCTACGGAGTCCTGGCTACATACAGTACTTCCTGCTCACTCTCATCAGGAAACATGGCTTGCTCTGCGGCCGCAGGACGCGATTTCACGTTAGAGCGACGTGCTGTTTTGCCGTTGTTAGCTTGCTCCCTAAGTGCTGCCACTCTCCGGTGGATGGAGAGCTGTGATGCTCTTTCTCTCTTTCTCCTTCCTTTCTTTAAATTTTTTTCAACTGCTAAAATGGTTTAGTAAGTTACTCGTCTGTGAAAAATGACAATGAGCTATTTCCTTCGAAGAGTAATTATACATAGCTATTAAGAGGAAAAAAGTCACGTGTCGCAAAGATGAAACAGTAACGGAGATTTTAGAGGCCCGGGCAAAGGAGCCCAGTGGAGGAAGCTGTGGGGGCGGGGGTAACCGATCACAGCCCACCAGCAGTCACGCGGCTGTGCCTCAGAGCTGCACGTGCGCAGACCAGTGCGGCCATTGATCCAAGATCACTTCAAAATACAAAGGTGCGAGAAAAAGGCTCGGACAGGCCGGTCTCATCACCCGGTGCCACTGCAATGGCAATCGGTCGCTGCCTTCCACTGAGATGAGCTGCCAGGCTGGCACGACTAGCAGCGAGTGACAAAGGGGGTGGGGGAGGAAGCCGAGGGCCCACGAGGCACCTCCTTTCTGCCAGCGCAGTGCCGTCTGTGAGACCCGCAGAGCGGGGACACCCTACTTCCTGGGCCCCGGCGCGGGCGTGCCAGGAGCAGGGCAGCGGGACGCAGGGCTGTGAGGAATGGGACGCTTAAGGACTGATCAAACAGATAAATCTCCAAGCCCGCAATGGGGCCCTCAGCTCCCTCTCAGCGCGGAAGAGCTACTGTGAATTGCCTCCCCCTTTGCAGTCCTTTGGGGAAAACACTAATGGCTTCCAGGCCTCGTCATGTTCAGTAATTGAGGTTAAAAATTACTGTTTAGAGGTGTGCAGCGATTTCTGGCACTTGATTTGCAGGATGATTGAGAAAGGAAGGGCCAGAGAGTGCAGAAGACCCCAGGGGCAGACACTCCTGCAGTGTTCCCTTTATCTTTTTCTTTACATAAGAGCAGCCGAGACCGACCAGACCGTGGCTTGTGACCATCCACCTCTGGAATGAGCACATCCAACCCTCTCTAATTCTAGGACCTGCTGGGGAAAGATGCATGCACATGCGTGCACACACACACACACACTCACATACACGTGCACACACTCTCACACACTCACATGCACGCTCACACTCACACACGTGCACACTCATTTACACACACACTCACACATGCGCACACTCACACATGCTCATACACACACGTGCACACACTCACCCACACACACTCACACACACATTCACACTCACACACTCACACACACACACACAAACTTACCAGGCTTCTAAAAGAGAGTCCACTTTAATTATGCTTTTATTTTAATTGGAAAGTTAAGATATACTCCAGCAAGCTGCAACAGCTATATTTCTAAAAAATACCATCGTCAGGAAAGCCTTGCAAATTGTACTTTTCTTTGGCAGTCTTGGTAGACACAAGCAAAAAGCAAACAACCAAAACCAAAAACCAAAACCAAACCCCTAAAATCAGTGACTGCCGCTGGGCACCGGGTTCCCCAATAACACACAGCCCCGCATGTACATTTCTTTGTCAGCCTGACACGGCTCTCCCCAGCATGTTGGGCTCTCCACCACACACGGAACCTGCAGGTTATACGTACACCAAACTCGGGTGAAACAAATGCATTAAAATTTAGTACGACACAGAAGTAAGTTAAAAAGCTATGAATAAATAGTGAAACCATCCTGGCACCTGACCAATAGTCGGTGCACATTAAAGAAACAACAATTTACTGCTGAGAGCCCTACACGCTTGGGGGTGATTGACAGTGGCAGAGTACAGTAGCTCAGTGTCTTCCCTCTGAGTCGGCTGCCCCAAAGTTTCCTCCCATTAATCAAACAAGACAGCGGAGGAGATGAAACGGAAGGGGGACGTCACACTGGCCACTGCGGCTGCGAGCTGTCTCAGTGCTATGCCTCCCCACACTGCTCCTTCTTGGACAGTGGCGCCTGAACCTCAGGTGCCTGCTCATTCCTATAGTTCTTTCCATTCGAACATCAGTTCGCTCCCGTCAGAATCCCAGGCTGTGCTTCTCTTCAGCAAACAGGAAAACACACAGCACGCGCACGGACAGCCACACCAGAACTGCCACGCGCCCACCTTACTCAGTTCCGGGCATTTCTTATGTTCCCCACCAGCAGAGGAAGCCGTCATCTTCTTGCTGAGCAGCGCCGATTTATGTCCCCGGAATTTAAAGGGGGCGGAGGAAGACAGGAGAGATCCGGTTTGAGACAATTTCGACTGGAACAAATGATTGACCACGACATTTTCACTGGCTAGGAGACAAAGGAATGAACATCGTAAGTGCCATTAACATCATTATTTACTCGAATAATAAGCTTGTTCTTCCTCGAGGCGCTTGTGTTGTGGGCAGAAGATGTGGCTGGGGCAGAGGACCGGGAGGCTGCCTTCCAGGGGTCCTGCTGCATTTCCTTCCAGAGTCACGGGGATCTAGAAAGGCTGGCCTGGACTGTCCCCTTCACCTCCCCAGGAGCCCCGGCGTGGGGCGGTCCGCCCTCGCTGTCTCTCTCGCGGGTCTTGGCTCTCTCACTGAGGAACATTCAGCGTTCTCCTGGCGTTGGGTCCAAATCTCACCCCTCTAACCTCACCGGGTCTGTGGCTTCCCTCAGGAATGACAACTTAGGGTTGGGGTGGTGACTGCCTGTCCCTGGAAAGCACCACTCCAGGTAAGCATTTCCTGGGACCCAACCTGTTTCTGAGTAGTGTGCACAGGGGGAGGCCTGCCTGCTTGGCTGTGCCAGCTGTCGGTTGCTAAAGCCGCTTTCGTGGTCTGGGAAGCTACAAAGGTAAAGCAAGCTGACACAGAGTGTGATTGTGCGACGCAGAGAATGTGCAAATAAAAAAGTGTTGCAGTAAAAGACACGTCGCCATCAGCCCCCTGGTCAAACACACTGACACTGGGGTTCCTGCCCCTTGCCGTCAGGGCTATCGTGGCAATTCTGAGTTCCGGCAGACAGTGTCTTTGCTCCTGAGATGTGTCCTGCAGGAGCTCCAGTGGCTTATTCCAGAACAACCCAGGAAATACACACATGTGGGGGTGGCGGTAAAGTGCAGACAGGAGGGGACGGTGAAGGGAGAGAGAGGGATGCTAATCCGAGGGAAGTGCACTTAGGAGTCCTCTCTGTTAATTCTGTCACTTTTCTTTAAGTTTAAAACAAACAAAACAACTAGCTTGTACTGTGGCCCATTTAAATAAATAGCAACTGAACAATTATTATCTGTAGCTTTAACAAGCTTATCTGTGAATGGGCTCATAGATAAATAATGAGACATATTATTCTGAGGGGGGAAAAGCCTGAAGTAAAACTAACGAAAACTAAAGACACCGAATGTGAAAATAAATCAGAATATACAGGACCTAGCCAAGGGCTCTTGGACGACGATGGGATTAGCCGGCCTTCCCCAGAGAGGCGCCTGGCTAAGGGCGTGGCCGCGTAGAGGACGGCTGTGTGCCGACCACAGCCGCTTGTGGGAACTTTCTGTACTGACTGTGCTGATCATTCTCTGAGTTCTTATGTCTACTTCCTCATCTCAGGATGGGTGCTCCAGTACGCAAACATTAAGAGGCAAGTGACACGTTCTCAGCGGTTTGGGCAACACATGTGCACACACACATGTGTGACAAGCACACATATGAACATGCACACACACACACAAATGGGGAAGATGGGAGAAAGATAGTTGGGGAGGAAAAGCCTCCCACAGGTTCACAAGTTGCAGCCACGACTGCCATCTCCGGCTTGTAGTGTGGAACAGAGGAGCAGCCCTGGCCAGGGGGCCCCACAGCGTCCGGTGCACGTGGGGGGATAGGCCCTACGGCACCCACTCACATCCACTTGGACTGTGCATTGCTGTTCCCACACTAGAGCAACACGGTGGATTCATGGACATTATGACGATCGCTCACAGAGACTCAAGTGCTGATTCTCCAGCCGTGCGCAGAAAACATCTGCCCCATCCTGTATCAACATGTGAGAGGCAGGAGGCCCACAGCACGCAAGCAACAGTCCTGATAAACACGTATACGAGCACACTGTACATTTTGTTCTTTTGTTTAGAATTAAACGATATTCACTTGAGTTTTTTCTTGGAACTTGTCAACAAGTACACAGACATACAAAAGAACACTAAAACACAGGCACTCTGCAAGCAAAGCTGCCACGTCACCTGTCGCCAAAGCCTCATTCTGTACCTGTGTGTACGCATGTCCTGCCGCCATGAAACACAAAGCTAAGGACGTGTCCACTTCCCAAACACGCCTCACGCTCCTTCTCCACAGAGGGCAACACTCACGGAGGAGCACGCTCGCAGAGACAGTTTGATTATCCACAAAACCAAGGAAGACTTTTTCATGGCCGAGAATAGAAATAGTTCTTTCAACTATTTCTTTTTTCACAAAACTCCTGTAGCTCAGGATTTTTACCATCAGTTTCAGCTCAGTGAAGTCACAATAGCCAAGAGTTCCGAGAGGCCAGCAGAGAGCAGGCCTCGGGCAAACGCCGGGCCACAGCTACGTCACTGGGACTGTGGCTGCCACACTCTCCACGTCAGAGATGCTGCGGACACCACCTCGGATGCACCGGGCTGCTTCTAAAGGCTAAGGACTGTCCCGTGCTCTGAGTCCGACACGGGAAAGTGGCTCCATCTCCTCTGGAGCCACCGAGGGCACCAGGGATGGCTGGCTTTAACTCATTAAGAGGCTTTTGGAAAACGTGGATCACTGGAGAGCTGCTATTAAGGAAATAATTACCAGGAGAGACAGAATTTTATATACACACATGTATGGAGTGCGTATAAATTTAGTATATAGTTTCATATATAGTATGGAATTATAGTCAATATATGTGTCTACAGCATTAATGAGCACTAAGTAGAAGAAGCCAATAAATTTATATAGGTAGATGTATAATATATATGTATTTATATACATGTATAAATTTATATAGGTAGATGGATAATACATATGTATAAATTTATCGGCTTTTCTTACCTAGCGGGCATTAATACTTTATAACTGAAAGTGCATAGGAATAAAACACTACCCCTAGACATTCCAGCGTCGTCTGAAGTAATGAAATTCACCCCACTGCGGCCTACATAACTTTGGAGTCAGATTCATCTTCATTAGTCTTCGCAGAAAAACCTTTTTATATTCCTACCCTAAAGTAGGAAAGGTGTTTTACACCCCCAGCTGCTAAAAGCTTAGTTATGTTACGGTTTCCACCGAACTCCAAATTAAACTGTAGCCACCGCACAGCGCAGCCGGCCCAGTTCTTCCTATTCTGAGCAGGAGAAGCGAAAGGCACTCCCATCAGCCTTCAGCCAGCAGCGCACTTCACAGGAAAATATCCAAAGGCACGGAAACAAGGGATCGGTGACACTTTAACCAGCATGGGGGAGGTCAACTTACTTTTCATTACAAACAGAAGATTCTGTGAAAGAGAGTCTTTATTTTTTTCAATTGCTCCAGCAATTTCATACATTACCTACAATAAGAGAAAATAGCACAATTACTAAGGATTAATCAGGACCATGAAATATATTCCTTTAAAGTGTAACTCAACTCAGCTGAAGTTGTAAATTATTCATGAAAGGCGCGTCTTGGGGTCTCGGCATTCCCATTACACGCAAGCTCAAAGCCACGCTCTGCGTGCTGCCATCTACGCTAAGCTAGGGCCGGCCCCTTGTGCTGCTCTGTAAGGCTCTCTCCTGACCCCTGCTTTTAAAGGCAGACACTGGGGCTCACGTCCATGCTGACTCTCTAGTTCCCTTTCTTCATGCGCATGTGTGTGCATGTGTCGGTGTGCGCCTGTGTGTGCATGTGTGTGGTGCTAGGGATGGAACCCAGGGCCCTTTTCACTATCCCAAGTAAAATTATTTCTTTTAGACAAGGTTTTGCTCTGTCATCCAAGACGATCCTGGCCTCTGAGCAATTCTCTTACCTCAGCCTCCCAAGTCCAACCCATTTAAAAAAGTTCTATGTCATTTTGAAACACAGTCTTGCTAACTCACTAAGTTGTTCAAGCTGGGCTTGAATTTGTGATCCTGCCTCAGCCTCCCTAAGTGCTGGCATCACAGGCCTGCAACACCATCCCTGGCTCCTGTTTATTCTTGAGGACTCTTACCCTGAAATCCCACTAACCGAGGTAGAAGAGCTCTGGCACCTTGCAAGGGAAATGTGGTGTCACCTGGAGAGAGCCCATGGGCTCCTTGTCTGTGCAAAACAAGGGAATGGAGTAGACACAGAGAAGCCACCAGTCTGAGTATCCCGGTGGAAGGCTGCATGATTCTGGCCAGCTGTGACGCCTACGTGTCCTCTAAATCTCAGGCAGGAAAGTCTTTCTGAGCGCGCACTCCCTGCCGCCAGAGAGACCAGAACAGCCAGAAATATACAGGGACCTCTGGGTTCCCAAGGGGTCGGAAGACTAGTGAACAGGAGAACCACAGCCTCTCAAACGCGAGTGAACTGTGGTCTAGCTGTCCAGACTCTCCTGGGCTGGGCACACAGGGGGCCCACACCAACTGGGGAGCTGCGTATCAGGTTCATGTGACATACCCATTGTCAAGCACATGCCACTTTCCCCAAAGTTCTCGGTCATAGGATCGGTGACAGAGAGTCCCCAGCCAGCTTGGGGGCCCGTGCACGTGCTGAGCACATGTTCACCCCTCACCTCTCCCTACAACCTGCCCCTCCCCACACACACACACTCCCTGCTTCCCAACATCCCTCTTTGATTTTGCTCTTTCGCTTATTTATACTTTGGGTTTCTCAACGGTATTTCACTTTCTGTTTCTGTTTTATTTCACTTAGTGTAATGTTCTCAAAAAGAGTCTACACCAAGTATCTAACAGGAGTGATCAAGCCTTTCAGGGGCCCTCACAGAGTCACAAGAGGGGGCAGAGTACACAGAGATGTCGCTGAGCATCCTGCCATGCACAGGACAGTGCCCCCAGGGGGAACCACAGCTCCCAGCATCCCCAGCGTTGTGGTGAGAAGCCCCGCCCAGGGGTCTGGCTTCTCTGTGCCTGGAGCAACAGTGCCAGAGAGGTGGAGGGAAGGGCAGCGTGTCGTCCTAAGCCAAGCTGGATCTCCGTGATTCTGGCCAGCTTTTTCCTGTCCCAGAGTCCTATTTTTCAATGGATAAAATGAGAGTAAAGAATTCTTTATAAAGTTGTGAGGTAATATACGTAAAATTTCTTTAAAGAGCAAAACAAAAATTTCTTCAAAATGTAAAATATTATAAATAGCATGTCTAATCTCTAGAGAGGGGCTTACGACTCTACCACCCAGCCACGCCCACATGGCTCCAGAGTTGACAGTTGGTGACTTTAATTTGCTTCTGGAAAAACTGAAAGGACTTGCACTGGCATTCTGCTGACATCCTTCTGAGCGTGCCAGCCGTGACCATCCACTGGATGGCAACCAGGTGCTGGTCTTGGGTGGCACTGCAGTTGTGTGGAGCAGGACAGGGCATCTGCTAAAGGTCTTGTCCAAACTCCCTGATGCACTTCCGTCTCCATGACCTCACACAGTCTTGGAGCAGGCACCAGGAAGCACATGGACTGTGGAGCAAAGCTCGGACCCTCATCTCTGCCACCTGTGCTCTCCGCCCCTTCTCCTTCAGAGCTGGTCCTCCTTGGCACAGGGATCTCTGGTCCTTTCCTCCGTAACTCTCTGATTATCTCCTCGTCCTGATCCGGTGAGGCCCCAGTGCTATGCGACCCATGTAGCTAGCCAATGTGGCCAAGGCACCAACAACATTTCTTGTCCCGTGTCACAGCCGAGCATCCCCAATCCTCCCCAAAGGCGGAGGTGACAGCGCAGTCCAAGTGTGGTTCAGTGTCCTTTGCATCTGTCCCAAGTGCGTGCTGATCCCCAGATCCACCCTGCCTGGCTGCCAAATGCCTCCCTATTTCCCTGTGATAATACCATGTTACAAGACTCGCAGGAAAGGAGAAATTGGTTTGCCTCTTTTTAAACTTCCAGCTGCAGATCTGTCTCTTTCAGTAGAAGTCTGTATTTCTCATGTTCAGGGAAAAAAACAACCTTAGACTCTCTCCCTCGACCACCCCTCGGCTGACCCTTCCTTTGTAGGACGGCTGCTGTGCAGATCTTCAGGGTCATGACCGTGCGCTGCCTGTGCAGCAATCTTCTTTCTTTCAGGAAGTTCTTCCCACCCATCCTCATTTTCCACAATGATTATCTTCACCCTAGTGAAAGCCATCAGTTGTGATTTGACAGGCAGCTAATCTGATTGGCCAAACCCTGGATTCTTTGGTTCGTGTGAACGCCGCTGCTGGCTGTACGCGCCCACTGACAGCGCCACTCTCCCCACCCAGAACCCCTGGGCCTGTCGCGCAGCACACTCCTGTGTGTGGTTCTAATCGCAATTCTTGTTTTCCCCTGAATGCTACTCTAAGGATTCCAAAGGCACGTGCCGGCACGCGCACACACGTGTGTGCACACATGCACACGTGAATAGCTGGCCTCCTGCTTCCTCCGAGTGCACTCCTTGCGTCGCTACGATCCTGCCTTCACCCTGCTCTGAGATGACCTTTGTGCTAAGCGTGTTCCCAAGGGCTCGGGGCTGTGCCTACGTGACAGTCAGCTCAGCCCCGTGGTGACCCAAAGTGCCTTCCTCCGTGGGCATGTGCACAACGTATTTGATGAAACGGACAAAACACGTTTGTTGTGTTATGACTAAATGTAGCGTAAGTCAACTGTCTGGTGAGCCTGTCAGTATCAAGAAGTCACAGGCCTTGGGGATTTCTAACCTAAGGTGTCCTGGTTTACACACCTAGGGGAACCTGAAGCTCTTCCACTGAAGCTCACGTTTAAGACCTCCTGTAGGAGACCTCAAGTTGCTGAACTGCCCAGAAAAAGGTGTTTGACACAGAGATACATGCCAGCATCCAACAAAGGCTGTTCATATTTGTAGTCAGCGTAATTTAACAAAATTTATTTGATTGCTAGGGTATTTGCATAAAATTAATGAGTCATGAAGCCAATGAACTTAATGGCTTGTGTTATTGGCAAACTCCTGAAGCTCTTCTAGTTCTTCCTTGAGGGTTAAATCACGTCCCCTGGAGCCCCCAACCTGTGAAAGCTTCTGATAATATTCACAAGATAGAACGGCTGTGGTGCTCCACTGCCAGCTCAATATAAGTATCAGGCACTGCCAAAGCTGCCCAGTCATTTCACCATTGTTAACAGTGTGGTCAAGTGACCATGATGCATTGCAGAAGGTGGACATCATGGATTCCTAACATGTAGCTCTCAACCATTTTCTCTCTGGTGCCAAATCAAAAATCATTTATTTCATCAAGGGTCCCAGGGTATCTTAGTGGGAAAATGTCATTAGAGACCCCCATCTGGACCATCTGGGGGGCCCAGCAGTGCACTGTTACTGGATTAGCTACAGTGTTTAGGTACAGTCAGAGGACACAGTGGGAAACACACACACACACACACACACACACACACACACACACACACACAAATATGCATACACAACATGCTTTCATGATTTATTTAAAGAGGAAATGCAGAGGGATTCCAAGTTTGATTTTTAACCAGGATAATTTTCTCAATCTAATGACATCTGATATTGCCCTTGTTGAAGGCAATCAGAAACTTCAAATAAATGATGTCCATTCATGCCCCCTTATTACACATATAAATAGCATGTGCCCGCCACCTTCCAATATTCAAATTGATTTTTAAACTTGGAGACAACTATAGATTCACACGAAGGTGCAGTGCACAGTGCAGAGAGGTCCTGTGTGCCCGTGACCACCCTCCCTCGATGCTGACATCCTACGGAGCTGTTGCAGTGGGGACACCGAGGCGACGTGAATTAGTGTTTACATCTGACCTGGCCAGTTTCTCCCCGGCCCCCGGTCTCTTCCTGTGGTACTCTGAGTTCTCTGTTCCTTTTGGGTGACCTGTGTGTCCACTCCTTAGACACAGCCCTTGAATGCTGTGACCAGCTAGCATGCCGGCGGGCCCAGCAGGCTCAGTCCTCCCACGGAATTCTTCATAAACATCTCTGCAGTCATTTCAGCGTCTTCACCCACCATGTACATTTTTAGAATAATATTGCAAGTAGTTTTTCTGCACCTATTGGTGTTATTACTAAACTGGTGGTTTACTATGCTGTGTTCCCATCTATGAACAAGGCACGCCGACCCCTGTTTTCAGAGCTATACCTTCCGTCAGAACTTTGGGGTTTCCGGCAGCACATTTTCTACATTTTTGAAAAGATTTTAACCTAAGTATTGCATTGTTCCTGAGAAACTTTCAATGTTACTGTATCTTTAGTTCTACTGCCCTTACTACTATATAGAAATGCGATGTTTTTTTTTTCTTCAATGATGACTTTGGGTTCCATGACTGCTGAACGCGCCATTGACACAAGTTTGTTTCTTTTTGGGATCCGGCACACTGGCATTTATGTCCCACATAAACAGGAACAGGTGCGTGTCTTGCTCTCCAATCTGTCTGCTTCCCGCTTCCTCCTCGCCCCGGTGCACCTGCCAGGACTTCCGGCGCAGCGCCGCGGCCGAGCTGTTCTCCTCGAGCTGGGGTTGCTCCTTCCGCGCCTGTTTCGGAGTTAGGTCCTATTGTGCACGGACGGATGCCGAATTTTATCAAATGCCTTTTATGCATCCATTGATACGAGGAGGTGGCTTTCCTCTTTAGCCTGTTAATAGGATGGATCATCTTGATTCGTTTTCAGACACTGAGTTGGCTTTGCACTCCTGGAGAAACCCACTTGGCTACGGTGGGTAATCCTTTTTATGCGCTGCGGAAATCTGTACACTAATATTTTCACAGTGTTCTCGCATCTATACTCACGAGGGATTTTTACCACTAGCTGTGTTGTGTGTGCAACACAAGTGTGAGGAAGTGTGCGTGTGCTGCAGTCTTCGGTTTTGGTATCAGTAACACAACTTTATAACAAACACACTGGGCAGAGTTCTCACTTCTGCTTTCTGGATAAGACTGTGTAACGTTGGTGCTAATTTTCCTTTAAACATTTGGTAGAATTCTCTAGCAAAACCATCTGGAACAGGGAGCTTCATTTTTGAGCGGTTTTAAATTACAAATTTGTTTCCTTGATAGGCCTATTCAAATTACATATTGGGTGAATTGAGGCACCTTCAGCTTCCTGAAGCCCTTTCATCTAAATCAAGGACTCCTAGGGGAAGCTGGGGCGGGGGGCGTGCCTCTGGATTTCACTGACCTCCGCCTGTCACTGGATCTACTTCCGGCTTTATTTCAATACTGGCTACCCGGTCTTTGCCAATCTTACTAGAAAGTTACCACTTTATGGATGTTGTCAAGGGTCAACCTTTCACTTCATTGATTTTGTCCTTTTTCCTTCAATCTCACCTATCTTGTCTTCTGTCTTTGCCTTCTGTTGGCTACCTTGGGTAAATTTTGTTCCTAAATTCTTGATGTGGAGGCTTGGTGTGCTCATTTCCAGCTTTTTCTATTTTCTTCTATTTGCATTTAGTGCTCGGTTAACTGTATCTCACAAATTTAATGTTGTGTTTTCATTCTCATTCAGTTGAACATATATACATACATACATATATATACATATATGTATATATATGTATATTCTCATTCCCTCAAGATTTCATCTCTTGCCCACGGATTGCTGCTTAGTTTCCAAGCATCAGGAGATCTTCCCGTTAGGACTTTCTTGCTGATTTCTCGCTTAATTCCACTGTTGTGAGTAGTCCTACTTGGTACAAGTTCAGTTCTTTCAAATTTGTTCAATTTTGTTTCATGGCCCAGTATATGGCTTATCTCAATACACGTTTTACCGGTTCTTTAAAAAAATGAGACTGTTTTTCTGTTCGCTTACGTGCTTTATAAACATTAAGGAGACTGGCGCAGCTGGCTCGGGGTGTGGCACAGGTCTTCTGGGTCCTTGTGGGCTCCTTATGCAGCGTCTGGGCAGGCGTGAGAGCAGCGGCGAAGTTCCTCACGTAACCTCTGCATGCGCAGGCTCCCTCTGGTCCCATGGGCAGGGAGAAAGGGTCTGCCATCTGCTTCCCTGTCCCTCCCTCAGGCCAGGACCTTATTCCCCCTCAGACACATACAGCGTGAAGTCTCATCACCGCCAGGTGTGGGCAGCACCCCAGCTCTCTGACAGGCCCCTGCCAACCCTCTCTGGCTGTGGGATGACCAGCTGGAGGGGTTACCTGCTTGCCAGGGAGGCTGCCTCCTTCTGCAATGCTGCCTACTTGCCCCACCCCACCTTACCTCAGACCTGACCTCAGTGGTGGGGAGGGAGAGGCACAAAACGCAAACCCAGAAGCTTAGCGGGTGCTGAAAATCAGAAATGAACCTGTTCTTTTTCGAATGGTGCATACAAAAAGAAAACTATTATTTTAACAAATATAACCTAATTTAAAAAATTCATAACAAATTAAATGGCCATACTTTTCCCACAAAAATTATCTGCACCAAAATAATACCTTTTTTGGTCTTAAATGAATAGATGACATTGATATAAGTCGATGTTTTCTGGGAAAACAGAATCAACAGTTTACATACTAACATTTGTATGACAAGGCTGGGCTCCGTCCTCGGCCAAGGGAGACTGAAGGAGTTCAGTCCTGGCAGTCAGGTGGCCAGTACCAGAGACTCCAGTGTGATCCCGAGGGCCTGAGAGCACGGAGGGGGCGCAGAAGGGGATCCCTGTCCAGCCCAGTAGGCAGGGAGGGACAAAGCTGTCCTCTCCCCTTGGTTCTGCTCAGGGTCCCCAGGGTCTGCCAACACACCCCCACCAGGAAGGCAGATGGGACCTGCTTCACAGCCCACCAAGACGGAGCCTGGTTTCTCGCAAACATTCTCACACATCCCCAGAAACATGTTGGCATTTCCTGCATTAATCAAAAATATCTATTTATCTTTAATTAGCAAGGAATTATTGTGTATATGAGTGGAGCACCATGTTTTGCTTTGATCTAGGTGTACACAGCAGAAGGAATTGGTCATGCTGAGTAACTCCCATTGGGCACCAGTGGCTCAACCAAATCCAGCCACACAGGAGACGATCGAGTTACACAGTGACTGGTTCAAAGAGAGCGCTGACTGTGGTCAAAAGACACACGGCCACAAGCCCGCCTCAAAAGCTCTCTCTCGACCTGTTGGTCTTGCTCCTCTTGAGGCAGCTCAGTTCAGGAAGTCCTCTTCCATGAGTGTCTGTGGGAGGTATGACCCTAAGTGCCACCCAGTGGAAAGGCAGGCTCCTGAAAACAGGTGCCGCACCCTCATGCACCGTAGTCCCCAGATCTGCCCCTGTGTGGCTTCAGGCTCTTCCCCCAAGTCCAGCTGACTTTGAAACGGAAAAAAATTTGAAATGACTCAGGACATCGAGACAGCCAAGACACGGCAACTAATGACAATCAGGAAAGAGGATGACAGCTGCTGCAGAAAGCGGCCGTCACGACGGGGAAAGTATGTCTGAAGAGGGGAGGAATGTTCGGAGAGACATTCATGACACTGTGTGTTTTACTGTAAAAAAATTAATGGACATGGGTATGCATATATCTCTGTTATATGTTGTTTTGGTCTCTTTTGGATATAACTAACAATAGCAAAAATATGGAAGGCACCAAAATACCCATCAACAGACCAATGGATACACAAACTGTGGCATTTATACACAATGGAATACTACGCATCTATAAAGTCCAACAGCGTGGAGGCCTTTGCGGGCAAATGGAAGAAACTTGAGAACATCATGCTTAGTGAAGTGAGTCAGAAGCAGAAGGTGAAACATCAAATGGTCTCTGATATGAGAGACCCAGATCACAACACCTATGGAACTTAAGACGAAAGACAAAGTGAAACGGGGGGGTAGGGTGGGGAGGGAGGGAGGGAGGGGTGGATAGGGGGAGGGAGAAAAGGAGAGTGGGAAAGCCCTTGTCACCTTAACAAGACATGTATGTGCACAAAATGCTCAACTCCATTGTAAACCTTTAATTTTGCATGTATACATATCAATAAAATGTGGGGAAAAATTAATGGAAACATTCACTGTGTCCTTGGTCATACTTCTAGGAAGGAGCGCTGATGGCCTCAGGTTGAGGAAGAGGTCATTACCCTCCGTGTCCACCAATAAGCCTACCCACCACTCCCGGGCCTTGCTGTGATCCCCACCTGTGGGGCTGGAGAAGTCGCACCCTGAAACTTCGAGTCATCTTCCGCCTGCTTACCGCTTAATTCCACTGGTTTATACACACTGCAGTTTAATGACTTATGAGGCTCATCAGTACTACACTGAGTTAGGGCACTAAGCCCAGGCCTTCCAGAAAAACAGTGATAGATGCGAGTGAACCTCATCTACATAGATTTCTAAAATGCCCTCACTGCAGATCATGTCGAGCATATGGTACCAAAATACTTAACCTTCAAAGGGCTGGGAGATCGTTGGGGGGAAAGACTGCACCTGGGAACAGTGAGGAAGAGAGCTAAGTCTAACCTTACAGTACGTGGAAGCTTAGGAAAACTTGAAAACACTGCTCCAGAGAGGCTGAGGCAGGAGGAGGCTCCCAGACCAGCCTCGGGGCTTCGGGGACTTAGTGAAAACCTGACGCAAATAAGCAACACCCAGGAGCTGGACAAGGAGCTCAGTCTGAAGGCCTTGGGTTCGATCCTTAGTACCACAAAACAAAACAACAGAACAAAGGCAAAGCAAACGTCGGAAGACACGAGAGCAATACGGTGGAACGCCACCTCTCGCGTCTTTTTCTCAATGATAGCCAATCTTGAGTTCGTAAATCTGCATTTAATGTAAAATCTAATTTTGGCCGGTGTGATGGCACATGCCAGTAATGCCAGCACTCTGGGAGCCTGAGGCAGGAGGATCACAAATTCAAATCCAGTCTGGGTAACCGTGTAGGGACTCAGAGAGATTATGTCTCAAATAAATAAAAATAAAAAAGACGTTGGGACACAGCTCTATGGGAAACTGTGGGTTCGATACCCAGTACTGCCAAAAAATATAGTCCCAAGTGTATAAGCTGCACTGTTAAGGAATAGGGATTGCGCACCTTGTGCTTGTGATGCTGGCCCACTGTGCTCTGCAGACCACGGGCCTCGCCGGCCTCCCTGGTTTATTTCAAGATCACTGCACTGGGGAAGGAGCCGGCATGAAACCCACTCAGAGTGCATGCCTCATGATGCCAACTCCTTGGCAGCTGCCATGGCGCCTCCAGTGCTGGACTCCGTGCCCTCCCTTTCTCCCCCAGCCTCGCAAAGGGCGCTGCTTCCTGCTCTGGGCACCCCCCGCCCCCCGTCTCTGCACTATTCCTGTTCATTTTCTTCTCCTTGTGCAACTTCTTTCATGGTGCCCAGCCCCCACCACTGCCAGTTCTTTGCTTTGTCTACTCCGGTCCTGGGCCTCAGTCCCCACCTTTCTACCTGCTCAGCAGCTCCAAGGCAGGCAGAGTAGACGGCATGCTCAGGACCGATCGATTTCCGGGAAACAGAGAAATAATCTCTTGAGAGAACCATGGAGCAGGGGCAACGGTGCAGGCCCTGAGGGGACAGTGGCAGAGCATCACAGCAGCTGTCCAGGACCGGAGACAAGGGAGACTCTGCCCTTCAAAAGAAATCCCGTGCGCAGAGCTGCTGACAGTGGATCTCAGCACACATGGCCGGGTACAGCTCTCAGGCTAAAAAGGAAGACAGGAAGAAGCATGCACAGGCCTCCAGGCGTCTTACGTCATGGCCCCTCAGGACCCCGCAGCTGTGGCCAAGCTCAGGAAGTTCTCGAAGGCCACCAAGCAGTAAGACCTGCAGTGCCAGGTTTGTAGGCGAGCTGTTGGTGGTGTGACGGCCAGAGCTACTGCATGGACTTTAATGGGCCATTACTTCCCTCCCTATTTCTCTTGACCTATAGGGGACAGTGTCTGTAATTCACATGTAAAAGCTATTTAGAATTCCATCATTTTGTATAGCCTGCTGGCTACCTTATAAGGCAACAGGAGAAGGTCAAGCGAGTTGCTAACCCCATTATGACAAAATTGAAATATTTCTGACACAGAGATCTACATTTCCACGTGGCCGAAGTGCCCAAAGGCCAAGTTCCTTTGTCGAAGCCCCTCAATAACAGTTTAGGACCGTAGTATCCAACTTTTTTGATACCAAGAGATGATTTAATAAAAGACATTTTTTTCTGTGGATGGGAGTGGGGGTGGCACCAGCATCACAGCCTCAGCTCCCCCTCAGACTGCGGGCATTAGATCTTGTAAGGAGCATGCAGCCTAAATCCCCGGCACGTGCAGCTCACAGTAGGGTTCACACTCCTATGAGAACCCAATGCCACCTGGTCTGAGAGAAGACAGAGCTCAGGCTCTGAGTGATGGGGAGTAATGGTGCAGGCAGCTGAAGTGTCTCTGCTCAGTGGTCCACAGCTCATCTCCTGTGGAGGTTCATACAGAGGCTGGTACAGGTGCATGGCCTGAGGATTTGGGAATGCTAGTAGGCTTAGAAGGTGGGAAAGTTACATGTATTGCTGTTGGTGTTGGTACTGGATTGTGTATGTGTGGACGTGTGCATGCCCGTCTACCTGTACCGTAGGCAGTAGATACACCTATGACCACAGCCAGTGACTGATCAATCTACAGACTGTGTGCCAACTTGTGTGCACAGCAGCGATTGCTTCATTGCTTTGATGGCCTCTGATTGCGACCCTAACTTATAAGTAAAGGAAAAAACGCGCAATCACATAAATCTCAGGGAGTGTACCTCAAGACAGCGAGTGACTTTATCTCCCTCCAGTTACAAGAGCCATCATCAAAGGACAAAAGGTAACCAGTGCTGGTGAGGAGGCAGGAGACTCTTACCCATAGCTGGTGAGGAAGTAAATTAGTATAGACCTTGGAGAAGGGGGTGAGAAGCCTCCCCAAAACACTAAAAATAGGTCTACCATATGACTGGCAATTCTACTACCAGGCATGTAATTAAAGCAGCCGAAGTCATCTTTCCAAATAGACATTTGCACTCCCATGATGCCTGCAGCAATGCTCATGGTGGCTAAAACATGAAATCCATCTAGAGCCTCCTCAGTGGATGAACAAAGAAAGTGGGGAAGACAGACATGACGGAATACCACTCGGTCATAAAAAGAATGACCTCATGTACTTTGCTGCAACATGAATAGAAGTGGATAGAACTGGAGGTCACTGTGTTAAGTGAGATTAGCCAGACACAGGAAGATAGGACCTAAAACGTTCATCCTGCAGCAGAAGGAAAGGAAAGGGTGGCCACTGCAAGCGGGGAAAAGCAGGGGTTGGGGTGCAGAAAGAAGTGTGACAAGAGACACGAAGTCCCAGCATCAGCAGGGGAGCCAATTCTCCATTTCGATCGAACACTAAGGTAATCAGCACCCACAACCTACGACCTACTTCAGAGTGATGACGAGTGTACGAAAATCCCAACATATGAAATGGTAAACATCTGAAGGGACAGAAATGCTGATGGCCCTGACTTTACTGTCACCCATCGTAGAACTGTGTCTGTTACCATAGTGTGCCCCAAATGTGATGCCTGACGATCTACAAATACTGCATGCCCCTTAAATCTCTCTCTCTATATATGTCTATATCTATATACATATAGATATATATGTAGGCAACAGGAGAAGGTCAAGCAGGTTACATACACACACCCTTTTGCGGCCCAACCTCTAGGTCAAGAGCGGGCAGGTGTCAGGGGCCCTCTCTAATACCTGCACGTGGCCCCACTAGTGAGGGGCCATACTGTGCCTGCTGTGTGACCCCAGGAAGCAGCACAGAGGACAGGTGGGTGGCTGTCAGCTCTGAGCAGCACACGGAGGCACAGAGTGCAGATGTGTGACAAGGACATGGGGACAGGTCCTTGTCTCACCCACAAACCACAGCAGTGCTAAATCTTTCCAAGGAGCCAGGCGAGGGGCTGGGTTGGGGGGGTCTGTGTGCAGTGAGCACCAAAGCCCAGGGAGGAGATGCGGACTGTGCCTCCCCACTGTGGAGGGAAGGATGTCCTCTCTGGGACAAGTGCAGACACTCAAGCGGCAGGTGGCCCTGACCACCTGCGGGTGGGGGTGTGGGAAAACACATTGAACACACAGGACAGACAAACTCCTTCCTGTTCATGGTAGCCCATGGAGACAAGGCTTGGTACGTAAGAAAGTGCCTGAGGCCACGCCACAGTGCCTGTGTGGAGGCACATGGGTTCGCCACTCTGTTAGGTTTGCTGTTTTGACTGCTACTGAGAACCAGAAATTCTTAATGACTGACTTAGGTCTGGGATCACCCAGAGAAGCACACACAGGCAGCCCGCCCTGGTGCCGGAGCTGTCCAAGTCCTGATCCACTGTGAAGGGAAGGGCAAGGACAGGGAAACAGCAGGCGAGGAACAAAGACAGGGATGGTGACGGAGTCCTCTGGGCCATGCCTCCAGCAGGTACGTGGTGAGCGCAGGTGCTGGGCAGGCTAGAAGTGCTTCGAAACGAGAAAGCCAAGCTCACGCCACCACTCGGGAGACCTAAGCACACTCTCACAGGTGGAAGCACCTTCGGAGCCCTGCTTTAGGCCTGTCCCTAACAAGTCAAATCAGAACAGCTCAATCTCCAACAGTGTTTCAAGACAGGCAGAGGAAGTGGACGGGTTAGAGGTGGTCAGTGGCCCCTGGGGACAGACTCGCCTGCCCTCCGCGGGCATCAGAACTGATGCGACCAGCACAGAGAGGCTGCTGAGGGGACAGGTGGCGAGTGTGCCAGGGACTGGAGCACAGAGGCGGGGATTTGGATTTGAGATGTGAGTAGGAAAGACGGGAGCTTGTATTTAGTGAACACCAGTTCATAAATCTGAAATTGTCTAAACTTGAAAAAAACCCCATCATTTTGAGTATTGACAGGACAATCAAAGAGTTTCGGATTTTGATGCACTTTATGCATTTTAGTTTTTTCATATTTGGGTTGCTCAGCCAGGAAATTCTACGGGTGTTCCAAGATCTGAGCTGGTTGTCATTGTATGTACCAAATGGTCTCTAATTTCAGAACTCTGGGAGGCTGAGGCAGGAGGATCACAAGTTCAAGGTCAGCCTGCATAACTCAGCAATTTGATGAGACCTTGCCTTAAAATGAAAACTAAAAAGACAGCCGGGGATATAGCTCAGTGTAAAGGCCCGATGTTCAGTCCTCAGTACTCCAGACAAAAAATCTGAAATCTGAGGTTCCTCTGGTCCTAAGCATTTTGGACAAAGGGCACTCAATGTGTATTCTGGTTTTACCGTGAGCTAAAGAGGTGGCACAGACATAAAAGCAGTTTGATCTGCTTCTCTGAAGTGAGTTGAGCTGGGTTAGAAGAAGGTTCAGAGATGGGTATTGAGACCCCTGTGAGAGAGCAGGGAGAGAGGGCACCTGGCCGTCACCCTGCCTGTGACACTGAGCCACGAAAGCCACTCAGCTCCTGCAGAGCCCACCGCCACAGCCCGACGCTCAGCACGCCAGGAGGCTGACAGGAGGATCACAACCAACCTTGGGGAAATGTAGCGAAGGTGTAATGATGCAAGACATGCTCCTCAGCAAAGAGGGGCCAGGACTGCGGGATGACAACACGCAGACCTTGCAATACACTTGGGGATTCAACCCTGCACATCCGAACTTCCAGGGGGACTAGTTGTAGCTGCATAAACAAATCCTCGTTTTTGGCAGATGTAAGCGTGTCTGATTGTGTTCTGGTCTCTGCCAGAGGCTCACTGCATGGGGCGGTGGCCCCTTGCACGGAGGGACATAGTCTGCACTGACCGCCACACGCTCAGCAGAGGCTTCACTGCTTTCCTTTTCTATGAATTGATCCCACCCGAGATTTTCCACGTGTCAGCCAGTTAAGGAAGAAAGTTGCCATCAGGAATTAATGTCGCTTAGCATCTTTACACGGTGACACAGAAACCTAGCCCAGGTGTTAACTTGATGTTACCAGCGCTGAAATGTATGACTGCCTCGGGGTCACGATCCCAGTGAATCCAAAGCTCCACACTGATGGCCCTCTGTCTGCGCACGACAGTCAGGATGCGCTGAGACTTGGGAGGGCAGGGAGACGTGCCCTGGCTCGTCCGCAGCCAGCCCAGCGGCAGCCTTTGGGCGTCCTGGTTCTGCCTGGCCTGCTGAAGGTGGATGGTGGGCCTGCCGCCTGGAGTGGATTGCGAGGAGCTCACTGGGTTCCTTTTTAGTTTCTAAAACATCTGCCCAAGAGGTGAACAAATACAGATGTGATTGAAGCTCTTTCTGTGCCAGAGCAAAATCCCATTGTCCAATAACCTGTAATAGCATCAGCTTGGCTTTCACCGGACAGATCGGATCACTCCGTCTGGGGATTCTGCCGCAGGAAAGAGCACAGGAGGTGGGAGCTGCTCGCGACGAGACTGCCTGCTGTGTCATTCCATTTAGAGGTCTGTTCCAGAGTCGCCCTAGTACACTGTGTCTCCCACACACCCTAGGGCGGAGACCAGCAGAGCAGCTGGTCCCGGTGCTCCCTGGCACACGGGGGATCAGGACACTGAGGGGCCTGACCGGGGTGGCCCTCTCTCACCACAGTGTCTGCATTGACAAATTTAAGGGTGGGGCGGCTGGTTCTAATTAGCCTAAGCACTTCAGGTATGTTTTTGTCCTTGATTTTTCAAATGTTATAATAAACAAAAATTTAAATGAAGCTTCAGTACTTACATATATGTAAGCATATAACATATATTTTTATGTGGTCAAAGAGTGTTCCTCTTTCCTCAAAAAGCTCAGGGGTAAAAACGACCAGCCACAGGTTGAATACATCTGTTAAAACCATTAAGGAGATCAAGAGTTTTCCTTCCTAGAGAGCCAGGTCACAGCAGAAGTGTAAATAACACGTAATTTCCAGAGACACAAAAATTCAGGATGGCATGCCAAATTCTCAAGGAGAGGAAAAAAGCCTGGGGTTTTATGGAAGGCCCAGGATCGTTCCTGCCCCATGCCATCTCCAGCTCCAGTGCCTCAGGAGCATGGCTCCTGTGGACACCTGTGCAGTGAGGGACAGGAGCCACCACCAGGCACTCTGTGTTTGGGATTACAACCTAATCAGTAGGGAGGTGGCTTAGGGGTCTGGGGAAGAAATTTTTGTGTGTGTGGTACAGATGATCAAGTGCAGGGCTTTCACAGGGAACTAAATCTCCAGCCTTTTTAAAATTATTATTATTATTATTATTGATTTTAAGACAGGATCTCGTGAAGTCACTAAGCTGCCGAGCTCAGGGTTAAACTTGGGATCCTCCTGACTCAGCTTCCCAGAATGCTCAGATTGTAGGCCTGTTCTACTGATGCCAGTCTGGAGAAGCAACTGTTAAATATGATCAACTTCATCCCCCAAAAGCATATCTGCCAGCTTACTATGGCAGGGGCTATAAATTTTTATTCCATCATAAAATTGTAATACAGGATATATATATATATATATATATATATATATATATATATATATATGCACGAAGATTTTAATTTTCTTAAGGGAAATAATATTAGAAGGATCTTTCTCAATGTGCAGTAATATTTCACATACTCATATTCTCACTTAAAATATTAGTTATAAAACCAATGATAAAGAATAGAAGGTTTCAAAAAATTCTTTTTCATCAAGATACCTTGTCCCCCAACAGCTCATGAGCGTGTTGACAAGCACGCTCATGCCACCATGACACGAATCAGGGCACTGCTCTGTGCTCTTGCAGTCAACCTCCTGGTGTCCACAGATGAAGGAAAGTTTGAGCTTCCGCACTTTCCTCATCTTTCAAGTGTGACAGGGAAGCAAGAAGACACCATCCCATAACTGGAGGGGCTACAGCTGTCCCCCCTGCCAAGAGGTCGCAGTGATAACCCTGGGCTTCACACAGCCAAATGTTCAAATGTGATCTACAAGGCATCGTTTTAGGGGATGTGTGACCACTTATGAGACACAAGAGAGAACTTCCCTGTACATGAGTGAGACATTTACCGGTTCCTTCATCCCAGAAGGTCAAATGGCCTCCCAATATTCCTGTAGGAAAACATGGCCAACTGGCGTGATGACTCCTGAAATATTTCCTGGGTTTTCAGTATCTCTGAGCAGTGAATTCAAAATTTTGCTAGTTGGGCCCATGGCCAAGGCCTGTAACCCTCATCGCTCTGGAAAGCTGAGGCAGAAAGATTACAAGCTTGAGCTCGGCCTGGATAATGTATCAACTAAGTAAGACCCTGTCTCAAAATCAAAAATAAGGACATGGGCTGGGGATGCATCTCACTGTGAAGGCCTTGGGCTCAATCCCCAGAGGTAGCCCCCACCCCCACACACAGTTGCCAGACACTGTGACTTTCCTGCACTGCAGGCTTCCAGCTACTGCTGGGGAGACAGGACTCCCATATTTGAAGCAACTTGTGGAGAGAATGACCTCTGCACTCCGTGCTAGGCCCCCATTTAACCTCCAGACTAAGTTCACGTCACAGAGTCACACGTCCCCACGTGGTAAGTTCCCTGGGTGCGGCCACTGAGGGTCCTCGTGCTTCTCAAAACACTGGTGTTCAATCTCTAAGCAGCCGGGAGCAGGTTAGGGAAGGCAACACTTCCCCTCTTTCTACCTCACTCTACAAAGACTTCAAGTTCAGACAGAACTTTTGGAATGTCACTCTGGGGTGATGTGGGGTGAGGGAAGCCCAGAAAATGGGGAAGACAATGGGACGAGGCCATTCCTCTTCCTCCTCCTCCTCCTCCTCCCCCTCCTCCCACCCACCTCTCCCTCTAGATACTTCCTGTTGGGTTTAGAGCCTTTCCACAAAACCCAGGGTGATGATCCCATTTTCAAGTCCTCAACCTAAGAGATCACATATACGAATATGCTTCTCTAAACTGGGCTGTGTTTCCACTTGAGTCGATGACCTGGGCACATTTTCAAGGTCACCACTCAGCCCTTTACAATACTTACATGTCTGTGGACATAGAGCCTAAATGTAGCCACATCCCTCTGGGAAGAGCCATGCCAACCTGCCTTTCCATAAAACCCAGGGTGATGATCCCATTTTCAAGTCCTCAACCTAAGAGATCACATATACGAATATGCTTCTCTAAACTGGGCCGTGTTTCCACTTGAGTCGATGACCTGGGCACATTTTCAAGGTCACCACTCAGCCCTTTACAATACTTACATGTCTGTGGACATAGAGCCTAAATGTAGCCACATCCCTCTGGGAAGAGCCATGCCAACCTGCCACAGGGGAGCCGCCCAGGCCAACCCCAGTGGGTGAACGTCTCAGGGCCAAAAGGAGTAGCTGCATCCTAACCACATACCTTCCAGCAAAGACATGTGGCCTCGGAACAAGCAAGGACACAGGTACGCATGCCACACATTTACTACTTCAATCTTGGCTGCTTCAGATCACTATGATTTCTCCTGATCTGTTCATGTTACATCAAGATTTAGCAACTTTCAAATGCTATTTCCTACCAGAGTTGGTTTAAAATAGCCTTAATGGAAATTCAACTCCACGCTAGAGTCACTGTCTTTTGTCAAGTTGTAATTCTCCCTCCCTTCAAGATCTTTTCAATGGTCAACAAAATTAGACCCTATTCTGGATGAAATGTTTGTCATTTAAATCAGTAGCCAAAGAGCAATTCCTAAAACAAGTTTTCCCACAAATGAGTTAATATTTGCTAACACAAATAATCAACTAAAAAAACCCCCAAGCCCTGCAAGCTGTCTTTAATTCAAATCCATGCTCACTAATGAGACCTCATCTATATTTCATGCAGAGCCTCTTCCCATTTACTTTTAAATATTTCTGTAGTGGAGATGGGAAAACACCCCCTGCTCCTGTGAGCCACGAAAAATTGAAACATGTTTACGAAAGATCTCCGGCTGTAATTCAAATAATGTTGCTTAACACTTCTAAGAGGACCTCTGAGGCTCGACTTCGCAAGGCTTCAGAAGCCCGGCTGTGTCCCAGCTAGACTTAGGGGGCAGGTGAGCCCACCAGGGGGTGCCGGGCATCCCCACCATCACCCGCAGC
This sequence comes from Ctenodactylus gundi, assembly GCA_004027205.1. Taxonomy (NCBI): domain Eukaryota; kingdom Metazoa; phylum Chordata; class Mammalia; order Rodentia; family Ctenodactylidae; genus Ctenodactylus; species Ctenodactylus gundi. The sequence continues at coordinate 186,555 of PVKB01001734.1, read as the reverse complement.
CCCTCGGATGTTCCCTGAGATGAAATACATTTTCACTGAAAGAACCAGTAGGCCGACATGTGAGGAGTCTGCGGTGGTGAGGGTCACTGTCCAGTTCTTGCACCTGGACAGAGGGGAGGCTCTGACCCAATCCCAAAGCACAAGGCACCGCCGAGGGCCCCCTGGGGCGGCTTCATGATCCTGGACTGTTCCGGACTCTTCTCCCTGCTGCCCCAAACTGACACGCAGGTTGGTTTTCCAATCACCTTTTTCTACCAGTCATGATTTACAAAAGGCAGAATATGGCAGGTTTTTTAATGCAATAATTGCTCAAAGTTTAAGTTCGTGTAACTACATCTGATGACTCAAAAGACACGTGGCTGACATATTGCCACAAATTATGTGCAATCCACACTGTAACACATGGACTGTCCTCGGGGTCCTTTGGCGAAGACTCATTAGAACATCTTACTGAAATGAAAGATTGTTATAAAACCACAAAATGAACTCCCCTATGAAAGGCTTACTTAAACAGCACAGGTGTTTTCACAGGCAACCACACAACTCCACGGGGCTTTGCCACAGAGCAAGGGCACGTCCCTGTAGTGCTTCGTTTCTAATAGAACTCAGTAAAACAATTCCACAAATTTGAAGTACTACTTGTTTTCCTCCGAGTTTTTCTAAAAACAATTAAAATGGCAATGGAAACTTTATTAACCACTAAGAATAATTCTTCAAATGGAACATAGACAGCCAGGGAGCTGCGATCCCAAGCCGCATTTCCACTCATGCTAATGCACTTTGCTTTTATTGAAGATCAACTTAAACTCCAGTGTACAAGACAGACTTACGGAATGGGTTAAGTACACAAATCTACTTATCAACGCGTCCCTAAAACTTTTTGAATATAATTTCCTGAATTCATTACTCCTCTATGAAAAATTACACATCATTTCTACACACTCAGTAAATGTTTACTAGGAAGAAAAGCCGTCCTGGTGACTCAGGCCTGAGGTCCCAGGAATCTGGGAGGCGGAAGCAGGAGGATTGCAAATTCTAGCCCAGCCTGGGCAACATAGTGATTTAGTGAAACCCTGCCTCAAAATCTTTAACTAGGAAAAAAACAAATAAACAATGGGCTGGGAATGCAGCTTAGTGTGAAGGCTCTGGACTTGATCCTAGCACACCACCCCCCTCATAAAAGGGGAAAAATACAGAGTAAACATTTGAACACAGAATTGGACGCTTGCTATTTATAGAAAGAGCTGTCAAAGGCCACGTCTCTCAAATACAACAGAAAGCTGTGGACTCTCCAGGGGCTCCTCGGACTCCCTTCCCCACAGCCGTTCCCCTGTGCCCTCCACAGAGGTCGTCGCTGGCCTGGCTGCTCTTCGTCCCCACCTTTCTGCGCTACATCCCATTAATCACTGTCCTCCCCAGTCCCCGCGCTCCTCCGTGTAACACCAGCGAGCTGCACGCTCCCAAGCACAGCAACACGTCCCTCACGCCAGCTAGGATCTCTTATTCCAGCACCCAGCGTTCTCAACATTGTGCTAAGATTTCCATGGGAAATCCTCAAGTTCAGAGTGTCTGCTGTGGAGGCCCCCACTTCCGAGAGGCTGCGGCCTCCACGATGTCTGCTGGGCTAACACAGTGCCATCCTCCCAAGAAATGTTCCCTGTCCTGCCCGGCACATCCGGCCACGGCCTGCTGGATGCCGCCTCTCTGCCCCAGTGCTGTTGCTCAGATGAGACCTGACCCAACACTGCCAAAGCAAAAGTCTCTTTTTTTTAGATGAATGTATCCCATATTGCTTTCTCAATGTCTGCTGTTATTTTTTCCTTCATTCCATTCCTCTCTCCCTAGGGCCTTCCTTCTTTCTCTTCCTTCTCCTTCCCTCCTTCCTTTACCTTTCTTCATTTCTCTGTTGCACTGGGCACTGAGCCCGGGGCTTTCACTGTGAGTGACCTCCCCGTCACTTTTTCTTTTCATTATGAGGCAAGGTCTCACTAGCCGCTGATCTGCCCAGGCGGGACTCAAACTCGCCATCCTGGCTCAGCCGCCCAAGTGCCGGGAACACAGGCGCGTACCTCGCAGAGCAACTCCTCACTGTTACTATTACGTCTTAGTTTTTCTCACTGTTTCATCCTCCTGATCTTTCTAAACATTTAATGAGCCAATAGCCAGGAGGTCAGCCCGCAGTAGTGCATGCACAGCTATTCCAAGTCCGACAGCAGCAGCCTTTCCAGACATCCCCCTTGCTGCACTTTCTGCCCCTGGGCGAACCCATGGCCTTTCCCACGAGCTGGGGGCCGAGGAAGAGGGGCACATCTGTGTCACATGTTGCTGTGGACGTGGAGTGGCACTAAAGCAAATGCTGTGGGCTGGTCATCCGGTGCTCCTTATCAACACATGTCCTGTGTGATGTTGATGGATGTGCAGTGGCACCTCTGTCCCATGTGGTGCTGATGGCCATGGTGGAAGGCACACCTGTCCCGTGTGATGGGGGTGGCTGTGGGGGAGTGGCACATCCACCCCATACGATGGGGGTGGCCATGACTGCGTGACACACCTGTCCCATGTGACGTGGGTAGCTGCGGTGGAGTGGCACACCTGCTGCCCTAGTTGCCTCACGTAGTGTGGATTGTGTGTAATTTGTGGCAATATGTCAGCCACGTGCCTTTTGAGTCATCAGATGTAGCTGTGTCAGATGCTTCCCAGACGCCTCCTCACAGGAGCCGACTGGTGCCGGTGCTCACCCTGCGGAGCTGCGGCCCGTGCGAGGCATGGGACCACGCCTCTTCGGCTTCTTCCTCTGCCCACACACACCTGTCCCACAAGTGCTATCTCTGGGCAGACAGAGGTGACCCCTGGTCTGGCCACTTGCTCTTTCGATGCTGAGCACCTAGAGGCAAGCATGTCACCAGAGTAGTGCCAGCAATGGCTGGCCATCAGAAACAGGTTGGCCGGAGGCTTTTTTTTTTTTTTCTTTCAACATATCTAAGGAAAATACTTTAATGCTAAAGGTGTATTTGGATAAATGAGCTATGATGCGCAGAGTTCGTATTATGAATGTTTTCCCAAAGTTTACTCCAGCGTCGTGTGGGTCAAGTGCACAGCTTTTAGCTACATGAAATGCCAGCTGTGGGACTTAGCAGGGTGGTCTCACCGCGTGCTCCCATCACCTGCAGGTTTTAATCTTTCACTAGACTAAAAGCGAATAGATTGCAAAGGTGAAATGCTGTGGGCTGGTCATCCGGCTTTCCTCATCAAAACAACATGTTCTGAAGTGCCCACACCGGGCCAGGCTGAGGAGGGCACGCGTGTGATCCCAGCCCTCAGGAGGCTGAGACAGGAACAGCACAAACTTGAGCCCAGCTTGAGTGACCCAGCTGCTCAAGGAGACCTTCTCTCAAAATAAAAATATGGTCTGGGATATAGCTCAGCGCAAAAGCATGGGGTTCAATCCTCTGTCACAAAACCAAGCATTCCTGACCCCTCTGAGGCTTGTTTTTAGGACCTGCGGGTCCTGGATGCACGTCACGAAGGCGGCGATCTGGCCACTTACCCGCCCGGCGTAGTGCATGACAGTGAAGGCTGAGCCGGGCCCTCTGAGCGCAACGTTTCCGTTCCCGTCCTTCACGGGGGAGTACAGCGCGTTCGTGTTGGACGATTCTAGAAGGCCCTGGAGCTTCTTTGGAAGGTTTGCTCCAGAGGACCCAACTGCTTGGCTTTCTTCGTCCAAGAGACAGAGAAACCCTGACGGCTTCTGAAAGAGACGTTTCGTGTGGGTTTTCTGCTACCTAGGTCTGTTTCTTTGTTATTATTCAATGCATGCTCATTGTATTTGTATTACAGATAATAAAAAAGATTCAAGACTAAAGACTATGTGTGATTCCTGTGTGCCCCTCCCCGCCGCCCCGAACAGCTCTGAATAAGACAGGTGTGCACAAGGCCGTGGCAGGACGGGCACACATGACACAGGGAGAAGTGTGACACAAGGCAACGGAGGAATCCGCTGGGAAGGGCGACCGGTGGCAAATGATCTGAAGCAGCTGAATGGTACCATCTAGAACAATGCTCCTACAGGTGAGTCTCGCCGGCCTTGCGTCTCAGTCGGCAGAGACCAGCTCATGCACCTGGACAAAGGGGGGAGGGGGGCTGTGACCCAATTCCAGAGCATAAGGCACCACTGAGTGCCCTCTGGGTGACTGCATGGTCCTGGACCGTTCAGGACACATTGTGTTACAGTGTGGATTGTATGTAATTTGTGGCCATATGTCAGCCATATGTAGCTGCGTGCACTTAAACTTTGAGCAATTGTTACATTAAAAAACCTACCATATTCTGCCCTTTGTAAATCATGACTGGTAGAAAAAGGTGATTTGAAAACCAACCTGCAAGCCAGTTTGGGGCAGCAGGGAGAAGATTCCGGAACAGTCCCAGGATCAGGAAGTGGAATTGGGTCACAGCCTCCCCCAGAGAGGTGTGGCTCTGCAATCCTAGCCCTCTGGCAGGGAAGAGTCCAGAGGACTGCTGGTTCGAGACCAGCCTGGGCAACTTCATGAGTCTCTCTTTCAAAAATAAAATGAAGGAAAGGCTGGGAATGTAGCTTAGCGTGAAGGCACTATGCTCAATCCCAGTACCACACACACACACACACACACACACACACACACACACACACACAAAGTAAAAAAAAAGAAATGCTATTTGCATGACAGATTTTTATTTGTTTGATGGTGATACCGTGTCAACCTTTTTCATTTGCACAGAAAGGTGTGTAAAAGCTGCCGATGGTCCAAGCCTCTTTGTAGTGGTTAGGATCTGGAGTGTCCCCCAAAAGTCTCATGTATTTTAATGTTATGGATTGTTTACGGAGCCAAGTAATGTTGGTGGATTGGGGTCTGGCCTGGAGGGGTGGATTGCAATTGTTGGGATTAGGGGCCTGTGAATTAAGACTAAGGGCGTGTGAGTTAAGACTAAGGGTGTGTAGTGGCCACACCTTCGATACCCGGATGCAGGAGAGACTAGGACTGGGACTTGGACTAGTCTCGATGAGTCTCACTGGCCTGCGTGTTTGTGATGTCCTGAGAAGCTGCCTCCACCTCTCTGCCTCTGCCATGTACTTCAGTTGCTGCCGGCCGACCCTGAATGGACTGTGACCATCTGAAACTGTAAGCTAAAATCAACCTTTCCTTTCCTAAACTTGTGTGTGTCAGGTATTGAGTCACAGCAACGAAAAAGTAACTAAGACACTCTCAGATTTAACCAAATGTCATACATGTGTGGAGATGCCTTCCTGTCAAGCCTTGGATTCTAGAAGCTTTGAAGATAATTCAAAACATGTGTTTCATAATATTGTTAATCCTAGATATTATTTTATAAAGTATAAATTCTGTATATTGGGCACTTGTAACTACCAAAAAGAAAATTTTAGTCATGGTGAATGCAGCATGTTAGGTATTTTTGGACCAAAATGCTCTAAAATTTCTTGTCCTTTAAATGGCATTCTTTCAAATGTCCCTTTGGAAAAAGATAACTGGACTCCTCCGTAATTCTGAAGGATCACAGCAATGCTGCAGACTTTCACAGAAGAAGCGGCCTCAAAAGCGAAGCCCTCAGAAAGAGAACTCTTTGTCTCCAGCACATTTAAATGCAAGCATCCTGTTAGGTATCTAATTACGTTATATGAATACCTGGAAAAAGAAATCCAGAACCGCAGGCTGGTTACCAGGAGAAGGGGCTGTTTCCATGGCAACCCCCTCCTGTACACACTCGGTCTGCTCTTGAAGGAAAAGGACTTCGGTGATGTAGCGATGCATCTTCTCGTTGGTCATGTTAACGCAGAGCTGTCGCGGGGGAGAAGAAAACAACAGGCCGGTGACGCGTGGGGCTGCAGACCCGCTGGGACACACTGACTCGGGGGCACTGAGACCCACGAGTCCGTGGAGAGAAAGTGCTCAGCGTTGGCTGAGAGGCCAGAACATCGCTGAACGTCACCTCATCTGACTGGTCAACTTAAGCGTTACAAGCCAAGTCTGTGTTTGTCATGATGTTAGCGCAAGATGGAGGGAAGGATGTGGGGAGACCGATGGGTGGGAAAGGGGAGAGATGCTGCGGTGGGGGTCAAAGGGAAGAGAAGAGGGGAGCCAGTGGACAATGACATGCATGGCCACAGATTTCCCAAGTCACATGTCATTAACACAGAAATGAATCCACAGTGTGTACACACTGAAATGAAATGCAAATTAAAAATATTTTCAAAAAGTCACTAGAAAGAAGCTAGCATATTAAAATACCAGAAAGTTTAATTACCGTATTAACATACACACCTCGAGTCTCAAACATTTCAGCATTTAGAAAAACTATTTTCAGAAGGAAGATTTGTTTGGTTTCTTGTCAGCAAACAAATATAAAAGTAAGATTTGCCTCGATGGGCCAGGGAAGAGCTCTGCTGGCTGCCCGCCTCCTGGCTCCCCGCCCCCTCGAAGCCCTCCAGCACGGCGCTTCCCGAGGGACAGGGCTGTCAGCAGGGCACCGAGGAATCCGAGGTTCCTTCTTAAAGTAGACCTTTCTCAGCATTAAAAACATAAAATTTTCTTTATCCTAAAATATTTTTTCAAATTAAAAATATCCACTAACCTCTACCCAACAGGAAACGTTACTTCTATTCTAAGCTACTTTCCCACCTTCCTGCTTCCTGTTTAAGTAAGAAATCAGGGCGGGGGGCGTAGCTCAGCGGGTAGAGCGCGTGCCCCGCGCGTGCCTCGCCAGCACGAGGCCCTGGGTTGGATTTCCCAGTGCCACATATGCTAAGCCTGGTGGTACAAGCCCATAATCCCAGCACCCGTGAGGATGGGGAAGGAGGAGTGCCAAGTGTTCAAGACCAGCCTGGGCTACACAGTGACTTCAGGACCGGCCTGGACTACGGAAGAAAAGAAAAGAAAAAAAGAAAAGAAAAGAAAAGAAAAGTCACAAGGGACTTGTCTCTGCTCATCTCAAAGTTTCCCCCCATTTTCCCTTGAAACTAATAAATCTTTTGTCCCGACGACTTCACCCAAATGGTGTGGCTGGAAGTCACCGGGGACACTGGTATTTCTAAGTTCAATCTTCAACTCCTGCTGCAGGACGGGCCCGGATCAGCCCAGGACCTCATCTCTCTGTGTCTGGGGATCCCCCCTTGGGGTCACTTGCTCCCACAGACCGCACACGCCTCCACTTGCTCCCTGAGCCACCAAGGCCTCATCAGGATAGGTCTAGGATCAGTTGGACCTACTTGCTGGTTTTCGTAAACAAAAACAACTGATGGATCCTCCCAAAGGAAACTGGGATCATCTATAAGGGGAGCCATATTTAAGACTGCATTTAACATGAAATACGGGTTGATCACAGTGCATGTTTAAACGAACATTTTAATGGCAATAAAATTAATTCTCCTTAAAATATTCCCCCTCCTTTACAAGATGTGACCCAAAGTCCCACAGATCTTGCTGACTAGCCTTCCAACAGAAAGGCAGGCTCGCGCCCACCGCACACAGGGGTCTGGCACCTGGCAGCTTCTGGCTCGTCCTTAAAGTCAAAGAGACTGTGAAAGGGAAACATTCTGAGTGGGTTCTGGCCGTGGAGGCAGCCACGACAGCACATCCAAAGACCCTCAGGAAGGAGGACCCCAGAGCTGCTCCAGAAAGCGGCAGGTTTGGGCGTGTTTGAAGCCACTGGAGGACTTTGAGGAGGACTCAGGGCGCTGCGTCTTCCACGGTAGTACTTTTTGTACATAAGCACACATGACAGTAGTGTTTTGTTTAAAGTTGGCTCTTGTATTTCACTGGATTGAATTCGGTGCGGCTGAGTTGGTCCACTGGTTTCACCAGCACAGGAAGCCATGTATGAACAACACAGATGAGGCCACAGCAAAGGGAAGGCCCAAGGGTGCTGTGCTCCGAGTCCCCGCCTCCCTCCTCTGGTCCAGACAGGCTTCTGGCAGCCTGCTACACCACTGCTAACAGGACGGGGCTCCCGAGTCTCTGGATGGAAGAACCCTGGTTTCTACTGTCCTGGCCAAGTGCCTGTGGGTCTGCAACAGGCCTAAGCTGCCACAGCTCCTTCTGTGTTGGGGGACCGTGGCGTGCCTCCTCGGGGAGCGGGGCTCTCCATCATGCCCAAGCACTGCACTGCGCATGGTGTCCTTGGTATTCCGGAGACACTTTACATTATTCTGTCTCCCAACCAGAAGCCAAGTGTGGTGGACAGGCCTGTTAATCCTAGTGTTCTGGGAGGCTGAGGCAGGAGGATCGCAAACTTGATCTCAGCCTGTGCAACTGAGAACTTAGCAAGACCCTAACTTAAAATAAAAAAATAGAATTAAATACAATAAAGGGAAAAAGGCTGGGGATGTATTCCATCTGAAGACCCTGGTACAATTCCCAGTATTACCAAAAGAAATCCCATTGGTAGGATTCCTGCTTGAGAAGATGGGAGCAGTCGTGGTCTGGTTTTCTGTTGCTTGTTTTCTTATTAAGGTGGTTCTTGCCAGAACTAAACCTGTATTTGTAGTTGTAACTGGAGAGAAAGCCACTAAAACACTGAAGACACATGTAGTTTGGGCAGAGTATTAGTCAAAATCATTTGGATGTGATGTTTACATGAAAAGAATCTTCCCAAAGTTTGCCTTTCCTTATTCCACGTGGTCCAAAGCACTCGCTACGGAAAGTAAAGTCAAAAGCATAGGTGCTCTCCTGGGGACCTTCCGCACGCCCAGCCAACGTTCCTGACTGACACAGCCGCTGGAGGCGCCTACGCAACGCACCACCCAAATAAACAATGGCTGAACTCGAGCTCTGCCACGCTTGACTCACTGTCACGTGACGAGCGTGCGTGAATGCGCACGTGTGGGAGTGTTACTCCCAAGCAGAGGAAGTTTCCACCGGTGCAGCCACCTCTGTATCAGGACGCAGTGCAGTGACAGCCTGCTCGAGCGGTCTAGCTCTGCCACCAGTCCTGGTCAGAGCCGCCTGAGCCCTCTGACCTCCTGCAAGGGGGCTTGGGTATGAGTGAAGGGTGAGTTTTCCACAGCGGTAATAACATTATCGAGTATCTGCCTTATTAGTATGCGTCCTTGTCTAATTAAAATACATGCCCTGTACATTACGTGCTGCTGCCCACAGGCTTAATAACCAGTATTACAAGGCCCTTGAAAACGTGCGCTGTGTGTAACAGGGCCTCATAGCTTGTCCAGATGGCCCGCCATTTGTTTTAATGACAAACTTAATTTCTTGAGTAAATTTTTACCAACTGCTCTCCTTTTATTTTTATTACTCGGTGAAATAAACTTGAAGCAAAATATAATACAGTGTGACATGTGAAACACAGAATTGAGGTAGAACGCTGATTACCGATGACCCCAGCAGGGCAGCACCTGGCCTCAAGCAGTGGCGCTCTAGCCTGTCTGGGCACTGGTTGACCAGGCGTCTGGGTCTGACCCCAACCCCATTAAGCTGGAGCAGGGCCCACGCCCCGATGTGTCTTCAAAGCTTTGCTGGTTCCTCTAAACGTAAACATGACTGGACCAAGTCAGAGAGCGGAACTGGGAACACGTGACCCGTTAGTCTGTGTGCTCGGTGATAGTCTACGTATGAGTAAAATGCACTACAGCTGAGAGAGAGATGGGGGTGGGGATTTATCACATACAAGGTGCATACGTTGAAATATGGTGAATGTTTAATTTTTGGATTACAGGACAAGACACAGCGTCATTGATCTCCCCCAAACTCCCGCCGGCTCAGGTATGCCAAGCCCATCCTTCTCATCACTTTCAGAGGCCATCCTGGAAATTCTCTTTCCTGAGCATCTCTAGTCGTGTCACCATGGTGGCCTAGACTCCAGCAGTTCAAGTTTTCCCACCGTGGTCCTTTTGACTTTAGGGAGGAGCCAGAAGTCTCCTGATGTCATATCCGGTGAGTAAGGTGGGTGAAGACACTCACTACTTCTATTTAACTGAAATTACCACGAAATAGTTTAAATCCACTTCGGACAGAAGGCAGCCATGCCAGGGTGAGTAAGGCCACCTGGGAGAGGACTCGTGGGGCTACTTCAGAACGCGGCCACACGAGGGGGTGGGACGCATGGGCACGTGTCCTCTGGCATAAGACTTTTTACAGTTTGAACATTCACCGTATGTCTTGATCACACCTCATAGGTCCTGCAGAATTCTAATTGTGTGAGACACTAACAGCGATCAGGCTGAGGCCTGCTGGGAAGCAAGCAGGGGCAGGGAGGCGTCCACCTGCCAAGGGGCCAAATGGATATTTATGACGTCACTTTGGCCCACTCAAAGTTGTCAACATAAGAATCAGCATGCATTCAAATAATCACTCCTACTGTGACTGCTGTCTTGGCTGGGAAGGACACTGCTTGTGCCTAAAATAAGCTACTTCAATAAGCTTCTATGAGGAACTTTCCAGGGCCTTTAATAAGTCAAGGGCACCCTGAACCTCCACTATAACTTTTTCTTTTTTTCCCTTTGGCAAATACAGTTAATTTTATTTCTTCCTTTCAAGTCTTATGCCTTTTGTTTTGTGCAATTAACTCATATTAATTATACATGTGAATGGGTTTCAAGTATTCATGCCTTTTAAAATAATTCACTCCCATTAATTACGCAATGGCTCTCCCTGACGTTTCCACACAAGCGTTTGTCCTGCTCTGATCGCATCTGCCATCTTTGCTGCTCCACTCTTAAGACCTCTGGGCACATGGGGTTGCACTACGTGCTTCCCTCAAGTAACGCGTAGTCCTGATAATCCCTAATTATCCTCGCTGGATGGCCACATGGTGTCTACCAACTGGTGTCGTGGCACGCAAACGTAATTCCAGCACCGAAGGAGGCAGATGCAGGAGGATACCAAGCTCCAGTGTTGCCAGAACAATCTGGCAAGATCATCTCAAAAAAAATTTTACAAAGCAAGTGCTGGGATGTGAGTTAGTGGTAAAACAGCCACGGGTCTGAGGCCTAACACCGTGAATACACGTGTGTGTGTGTGTGTAAAATGGCAGGCGGGGCAGGGGCTGGGTGAAGGGACAGCCCCCTCCTGCCAGTTGGCCATGCTTCCTCAGCAATCTGCCTCGTGAAGGCTCGGTTTGCTTCTCTCTGGCTCCATCTCTCTCTCCAGGCCGGAGAGAACCACCTCCGCCTCTGTGCAGCCTCACCCACAGACAGGCCTGCACCGCGTGGGTCTGCAGACTCCAGGGCACGGCCCCAGGCTGTCGCCTGGACCCTGGGATTCTACATTTTTATTCCCTTACCCTGCTCCTTTCTTTTGGTAGATTTTTGTTTCTTAAAGGAAACAAATACCCTTGGCCGATGATTTCGCTTCGATACTTTCATATTAATGTAAACAGATGTAAGCAAACACACGCAGCCCTTCTCACACACGAAGTCGTCTTCTCCTATGGATCAAAACTCTGAGCGCTTCTTTTAGCTGTTCTGTTACTTAGAGCAACACAGACTCATTAAATACATCCAGCATTGGGATGGATACATTTTATAGCCAGGTCTGCTTAAGCATAAATAGTTGCTACTTGGCTAGTCTGTTCAGGCTGTTACCACAAAACAGTATGAATCAGGAAATGTATAAACAGTGAGGATTTATGTTTCAAGGCTCTAAGAGCTGGAAGTCCCAGGGTCAAGGAGCCAGAAGCCTGGTGCCTGGAGAGGGATGTGCCCTGCATCCAAGACGATGCCCTCCTGTCTGCTCTAGAAGGAGAAGCACGTGGCCCCACGGTGGGAAGCCTGAAGGTGGCACCCCAGGGCTCAGTCCCTACTTGGAGGCTGCGGCACCTGTCGGGGCCACACCTATGAACACTGCTGCTTCAGCATGAATACGGAGACAGCCCCGTGGTTGCTGGATGTGACCCCTACAGTACACGTGTTGGCAGCTCCACCTCATGTGGAGGTGTGGGCAAATGGGACCCTAGGGGTGCAGTGGTCGGAGGGGCTCTGCCCACGTGAACAGGCAATGCTGTCATGCCGGCAGAAGGGAGCTCCTCACAGAAGGAGCCGGGGCTCTCACGCCTTCCCTTCTTGTGCCCCAGCAGGCTCAGGTCTCCTCCCCTTGGCAGGATCCCGGAGGTGAGGATGCCCCGGCAGACACCAGCCCCCCAGCAAAAGGTGCTGGGAACTCTCGGCCTTCAGACGGGTGAGGCAATACCCAACCAGTCTTTGTAAATTACTGAGTCTTGGGAATCCAGTGATGTCACCACAAGGCAGGCTGAGAACCAACCGTGCCAAAGCTCAGAGCACGGCATTTGAAGTTCAAGTTCAATGGACTAATCTTCAAAGACGAAACACTTGTTGAGCTCATTGCCAAGGGCAGCATTTGAAGGGGATTAATGCAATGTGTGTGTTTTTTACTATAATAATTTTCCTTTAATTTAAACATCCGTTGTGGTTTTTGATCCCAACTTTGTGTATTGTATAAATGGTCTTTCTTTTGGTAAACACTAGTACTATGCCTGGATTCATTAATCATTGAAGCCTATAAAACTGACTTCGTCTAAGTGTAAGTTCATTCTTTATTCACAGTGACACTGTATCAAATTATAATTACAGTTTAATTTAGGAAGAACTAGCACCCTCTGAGCCCTGGAGACCATGTGTCTGATACTGTCGGTTATCTTTCCATTTGTTACGTTTGGTCTTTCAGAAACATCCTAAAGTCCCTTCGCTGAGAATGAGCACTACTTACTTTACTACATATTTATTTATTTTGCAGTGCTTGGGATTGAATCCAGGACTTTTCACGCAAAACTACTTCCAGTCTTTTTTAATTTAAATTTTTATTTTATTTTGAGACAGGGTTTCACTAGGTCACTAAGTCGCCCAGACTGGACTCAAACTTATAATCTTCCTGTGTCAGCTTCCCAGAACGCACTAATGTATTTTAACAATGGCAAATATGTCTTTTCTCTCCCCATTACCTCTTCTAACAACTGATTTTAAAACATGCTGGTGATTTCACCACTGGCTGTTCACCCCGTTCTCTCACTGCTTGTGGTAGCGGTCACACTCGCTGCTTGGGGTTTTCTAGATACTTAAGCACGCGTGGAAGTAGGAACCCTTTCACTTCCCTTCCCATTTCTTCTCTGTCTGTCTGTCTGTCTGTCTGTAGTCCAGGCTGGTCCTGAACTCACTGTGGAGCCCATGCCGGTCTCCAACTCACGACAATCCTCTTGCCTCAGTCTCCCCATTACAAACCATGACTATAGGCGTGTACCAGTGCCAGGAAATCAAAACCATGGCCGTGAACTTGCTAGGCAAGTGCTTGAACCACTGAGCTGTGCTCCAGCCTGAGCCCCTGTCCACCTCCTAGCTCCACGCTGCCCTTTCTGTCCGTGTCCTGGGAGCGCCGCCACCAAGTTCATCGCCCTCTTTGGAATTCGGTGACTGCCCAGTGCCGGAGCAGGCCCGGAAGGGAACTTCCCTTGGAGGTTTTGGGTGCATTTTAACAGCGCTAGACGTCAGCTTTATGTAACGTAGGCCGTGAGAATGGATGAGGTTTAGTTATTTCACAACAGAGGGTGAAGCAACAATGATGTAATTATGTGATTAATTAAATGAGGGTGACAATTGTATTGTGGGGCTAACATGCCTCCCTCACAGTACTGCTGAGGTAGGGAACCTCGGAAATTATTTTCACCACGTTAATAATCTGAGAAATGGTTCTGGGTAGAAATGACTCATTCAGAGTTCACCGTGGTCTGAAGTGTCCGTGCCATTCCAAAGTGCTGGTGTTGACGTTCTAACCCTGGAGCCGTGGGGCGAGGAGGCGGGTGGCTGCAGGCCTGGAGGGCTCTGCTGGCGCGAACAGGATTGGTGTTCTCAGCAAAGAGGTGCCAGAGAGCTGCCTCGGCCCTGCCCCCAGGTGAGGATACAGGAAAGGCTCCAGGTTCGAAGATGAGCCCACAGCAGGCTGGGCCATCAGTGCCTCGTGTCTTGGGCCTCCCAGCACCAGAACCGTGAACAGTAACTATCTGTTCTTTGTAAATGACGGGCCCAAATCAACCCAGACGGTGGCAGAGAAAATGGGAATGGAGTTTGCTGTGCCCTGAAATGAATTCTCGTTTAGGAATGCCACACTTGTCCGTTTCACCTTTTTTTTTTTTTTTCCCCTTTCGTCTTCCTTGTTGCAGTACTGGGCATTGAACAGGGGATGTTTGCTCTGAGCTACATCTCCTGCCCCTTTTTATAATTTATATGAGACAAGGTCTCACGAAGAGGTTAAACTGCCCAGGCTGGGCGTGGACTTGGGATCCTCCCACCCCAGCCTCCCACAGGGCTGCCATGACAGGCCTGTGCCACTAAGCCTTGTACAGCCGCAGGAGGACACCGGGGTGGAGCTGGGGTTGCAGGCACCCCATCGCCTCGGGAACGCCCCTTCTGAACATCTGCCTGGCACCTCACAGGAGCGCAGAACTCAGCCTGCGCACGCCTTTATCTCAGAGCCAGAGGAGCCCCTGACTCCGCCACAAGGATTCCTTTACGACTTTGTGCTTCTTACAATTTCAACTGGAAACGTCTGTGCTAAGCTTCAGGTACACACAAAATGCTGTGCCAGGCACATCAGCTTCCGGAACTGACCTGCTAGCGAAGCGACTACAGCACAGCAAACTCAAAACAGAATAAACTAAAAATCTCAAAACAGACTAAAACAAACTCACAACAGAATAAAACAAATATTTACCGAAGCACGAACATCTTCCTGGGTTTGATTTGTTGAGCTTTTTGTTTGTTTTTGAAATTTTGCCTTGGAATGGAAAACGAGGAAGCCACTTGGGTCAGCCACGGGGGACCAGAATGCACAGCGCCCATCCGTGGCCTCTGAGAGGAAGCTCACACGCCGACTAAGGGGACTTTAAATTGAGTTTAAGACTTTTGTTACCAAGAAACCAACTTCATCCTACTAAATCACTACTCAGTGGTATTGTGCCAGGGGCACAGGGAACCTGCTAAGAACCTGGGCTTGGTTTTGTTGTTTCTGTTAATCAGTATATATATAATTCCTTAGATTTGAAATAAAAGTCATTCCTTCTTTCACATAAATCTCAGGATTTAAGTAATTCTGAAATATAGTCTGTAAATATTTAGCAAAAAGAAAGAGTAACGGATTTACACAGTTGTCACACAGTAAACACGTGTAAAACGTCCTCCACAGTCAACGCGCCGGGCTGGAGCCGAGCGTGGGCAGGCGGCGTGGGAGGGAGGCAGGTCCCCAGCCAGGAGGCGTCCTGTGGCCCCTCCCTCCCTCCGTGCTCCCTGGAAGGGAAGGAAGCACCAGCCCCTGGCACACCAGAGTGTGACGCTTTCTAAAGTGAAAGTGTGCAATGTCAGTTGGATCCCGGGCAGAACCTGGCCTGGGCTGACAAGGGCCCACGCATGTGCCTGGCACTTGCACCCCCGTGTGTCCCGCTGACCCCTGACCCCTCTCGCGGCTTCCTGCAATGCTCGTCACCAGTTTTCTACAGTGGGCAAGGGCACATGCCAACAGGTCGTCTCCTCTCTTCCACTCAGGTGTGACAAGGAACCATAGGGAAAGAACTTCGTGAGTCCGGGGGCCAACCAGGCCCAGCTGAGCTCCGGGGGAGGCCGCCTGGGCCAGGGCGGGGCAGCAGGCCCCCTGCCAGGACCCCACGGCCTCTGCAGGTGCCACGCCTGCCGCACAGACATGGCAGCTCCGCATGTGTGGGGGTTGGGGGTGGGCAGCAGCAGCTCAGAGCTGCGTCCCCTTGCAGGGCTCAACCTGCTGTTAGGCAGGCAGAGTCAAGGCCTCTGGCTTGTCACTGTGTTTAACCTCACAACTCCGTGAACCCAATTCTCATGCTGATTTTATAAGTCAGGAAACCAAGGCTCACTACCGATTCTTCATCTTTGACAAGAAGACGCGCCTGCTAGTAAGTCACAGAACGGGTTTCAAAAGCATCCCGTTTCATTCCCTCTGCAGTGTCTGAAGAAAACTCTGCTCCACGAAACACAATTTATATTCATATAAATTATAATTTATGATCATCTCTACTTGTACGAATTATAATTTACGTGAATATAAATTATATAGAAGTGTTCAGCAGCATATAAATATAAAATCAAGCTAAACAACAAACCATAACAAATTAAAAATTCTCCCCATGTGTCTTGCACTTGTAATTCTGTGACAAAATGTAGCTTAAAAAAAGCGAAATCTTCTTACCCGCACTTTTACAAGTTTACTTTTCTTCTCTGCTTACCAAGGCGGACCACATCCCTACTCTGTTTTTAGGTATTACCTAATTCCGTAAGATTGCTCGTGCAACACTATTAAGGTGTCTAAGCAGTCGGCACTTCTTAAAAATGTCATGAGCTGTGGGAGGATGAACAACCTCCACTGTTTCTCTCGTGTGTTTTGGTGAGTTTCTAACCGTTCTACGTGTGACGGTCGCATAACGTCCACGTACTTGCAGAGATGAATCTACAAGTAGAGACACGCGTGATACCTGACTGTCTGGCCGGTGTTTCCGGATACTTTTGCTCGGATTTTAATGTTCATGTTCTCTGTACCCCTCGCTTAATTGAAATTGCATCTCCCTAAGCACAACTTGGATTTTCACCTTGCATTTTATTGTTTATTTATCTTTGAGACAGAGTCTCTTTTCTGTAGTCCAGGCTGGGTAGCCCAGGCTGGCCTTGAACTCAAGACAATCCTCCTGCCTCAGCCTCCCAAGTTCTAGGATGCAACCATGCGGTGCTGGGGAATCAACCTCAGCCTCTTTGCACTTGTTAGGTGAGCATTCTAGCCACTGGGTTATGCACCCAGCCCCTGTGGATTTTTTTTTTTTTAAAATAAAAGACTCTTTTAAAGTCTTACTATGAGGCCAGGCCCAGTGGCAGTGGCCTATCGTCCCAGTGCTCTGGGAGACTCAGCGAGGCAAGAAGATCACAAGTTTGAACTCAGCCTGAAGGATGAGCTCGGAGTGTGACTCAGTGTGGAGGCCCCGGAGTTTAATCCCCAGTGCTATAAAAACAAAAAGAGACAAACCAACACCAACGACAAAAACAGTGCAAGAGCTAAAACAATATAATTTTCTATAGGACCACGTAAAAATGGTGAATCATCCACAAACCAAGTATGGTAACTGACAACCGAGAGCAGAGTGCTCCTGCAAACTCCTAGTCAGACCTAACCACACTCATCGTCTCTCCTGCATGAAGAGAGAGCTTATGCAGCTGAGAAAGCAACGAACTTTCACAAGATTTCAAAAGAAAGCCACTTACTTGTTCAAATTCATTCTTTTGAAATTCTTCAAACCCAAAGATGTCCAGGATCCCCACGTCCAGGCTCTGCGTGCTGAAATGAAACAACACATGAAGATCAAGGGTGTTCGGGAGCTCTACACCCTCAGTCCCCTCCATGGCTCGCGCTTCGGACGAGCACTGTCCCTTGGGACTGAGAATCTGCAGATCACTGCCTTAGTCTTGTGGAAAACTCTGAGTGTTAGTAAAAACAAAAACAAAACAAAAACGTTTGCTTTAAAAGCTGTGGGTCAAAGGCATGTACTGTCACACAGACATATTGCTTCTGAGTGTAGGTTTCTAGAGGTTTAACACCTGCTGCCCCGAACCAGGCCTGTGTCCCCCGTTAGACTGGACCGTGAGCCTGTGTGGTCTTGCGCCTGAGCGTGCTGGCGGTCCCCACGTCTGTCAGGCTCCACCAGCAGCGACCATTGCTTCCTCCTGCATGGGCAGTGACCCCAGCGTGCCCTTGGGGGATGGAATCAAGCCACTTTAAAAGTTACACACTACACCTCCACAAGAG
Source organism: Ctenodactylus gundi (assembly GCA_004027205.1). NCBI lineage: Eukaryota > Metazoa > Chordata > Mammalia > Rodentia > Ctenodactylidae > Ctenodactylus > Ctenodactylus gundi. Next base: position 168,733 of record PVKB01001734.1, on the reverse strand, counting down.
TTCTTCTCAGCCAAGAAGAGAGAAGTGAACCTTTGAAGGGTCATTCAGATCATCAGTGAGCTGGGCAGGCCTGTCATCCCAGCGCTCTGGAAGGCTGAGGCAGAAGGACCGCTAGTTGGAGCCCACCCTGGGCAATGTAGTGACTTCGCGAAATACTATCTCAAAGAGAAAGAAAAAAAATTGTTACTTGGTGTAAGCTGTTGGCTGTGGAATGACTACAGTCTATTGACAGCCTCTGCTGCCTGAGTCCACAGGGTGAGCGAGCGCAGAAGATGCCGCACCCGCGACAGTGACAGTGGCTTTGAACACTGGCACCCCAGGGGAGGCTGGGTACCGTGGAGGGGTTGGTGGACGGGTATGTGCCGAGGTTGCTTCCTGTAAAGGAAGCCTTGGAAGACACGGGCTTCCAGTCACCTCCGACAGGAACTGGAGTGTGTGCCACTCTGTGTCCCACGTCCCCGCTCCCTGTGCCAGGCATAGGTCCAGCGTGGGTCCTCGCCTGCTGCTGCCACTTCCTCTCCACTAGCTTTGTCCACGCTGCGGAACCACATGGGTAGTGCTAGGTGGGTGTGGGTCTCAGGTGTCCCCCAGGCGCCTCCTGTGCTTGGATGTAGTAGGACACCTCTGGAGCCATGTAGCTAAGAGGCAGGGCCTGGTAGGAAGGGGCGGAGCCCTGGGACAGGCCCTGGCAGGGCGGCTCTGCCCTTCTCCCGCACTGGGCACCCTGCCTGCCACAGGAATGAAGAGCTTCTCTCCTCCACCATCCACGTCCATGGTTGCCGGCTGCCCGTGGATGGACGCTGTGGAAACCGTGAGCTAAAGCAAACCTTTCCTCCCTTAAGTAATGGATGTTAGATATTCTGTCCCAGCAATGAGTGAGGACGTCGGAGAGGCAGCCAGTTCTGCGTCTGTACCTGTATTTTGTTTTTCACAAATGGGACATTATTGTGACACTTTGGGTTGTAATATGTCACTCAAATGAACTTTTTTTCCTTTAAAATGTAGAGTGAGGGCCCGAGATAGTCTGCCAGGCAGGCTGTCTGTTGGATACTGTGGAAATCCAAGCCTCTCAGGCAGGGCGGAGACTGCCTGACAGCTCTTACTCCAAACGTCATGGAATAGGAGACACCAAGCGGCAGGAAGAGGCAGCTGCTGCCGGTCTGGGTTGCTTTAGTTTTTTGAAAGCAAACCTGAAACCTCTGTATCCCCCATAAGGTGCCCAGGTAAACTACGTGGCTTCACGTTCAGGCCAAAGGGGTACAAGAATACAAATGGGGTCCTTTGGACACTTTCAAAGCCATTAAACTCCTTTGGAGGATGAATAGTACAAATAAAAGTAAATCTCTGCTGGTGATAAGCATTACTTTAAAACACAGTTTTCTGTGGTACTAGGAATCAAGCCCAGGGCCTTCCCACTAAGCCACAGTGATGAGCTTGTTTTTATTTTTGATTTGAAATGGGGTGTCTCTAAGTTGGTATCCAGCGGGGCTCAAACCCGCAATCCTCCTGCCTCAGCCTACCAGGGTGCTGGGATTACAGACCTGCACCAGAGGGCCTGGTTTACTCATTTTTATAGTTATTTTTGTTGTTGTTGTTGTTGTTGTTGTTTAAAATCTCTGGACGTAGCCATCCACCTTTAGTCTGACGTCCTCCACTCCCTCCTGCCACCCCCAACAACGTGCCCAGAGTGGTGCTAGCGTCAGCGTAGCGTGGAGTTGGGGAGGAATCTGGTCTTTGGCGTTTTGTGGGCTCTACAATTCCTTAGTCTTGGGAAGAAATCCTGGCTTGAACACTTCTTGAATACCTTTGAGGGAGTCCCTTAAATTTTCGGAGTGGCAGTTCCGTCCTGTATGAAAATTTGGTAAGGACAACCTGTCCGCCCACATTGTGGCTAGAAATGGCAGTGACAACATTCCAGGACAACAGCTGGTGCTCAGTGTGCTCAACGAGTGAAAACTGTACTAAAAGAAGGTTATTTAAACTTACTAAGTAGGTCAGAATGGCTCAATAGCAACACAAGAGGTCACCAGCCACATTTAAAGGTCAATCTCACAAAAGTTGCAAAGAAATATAAAATTTAAAATCAAGACATGGAAGGTATTTTCCCTCAACGGTTTGGGAATTTGAATTGATAGAGTGTCCTGAAAAAAAAGGTATGTCATATAAAGCTTTGGAATGTTTTTATCCCTTACTCCCTGTCGCGTGGCTTGTAAGTCCTACATAGTGTGACACAGGACTCCCTTCTCATGGTGGTATGTGCACATGTATGATTCTGTCCTGTGAGGAGTTACAAAGGGAAATGTCCCTATCTGGGGTTGAAAATGACCTGCTCACCAAGAACTGTGGCAGTACGAGTCCACACGGTGAGACATCACTCGCACGCTTCAGAGCTCGAAAGCGCAACCGCTCCACGTTTCTGCGCACACGCCTGCACTCGTTGTAACTCTCATTTGCAAGAGATTCATGTGAGTATATACATAAAGCACCACAACAAACAAGGATCATATGAGCCTACCATGTCATTTCCTTACTTTTCTAAAACTATAGATAACATTTATGTTAATGGTTACACTCTTAGTCAAAATGAGCTTCAGCGGGCTGTTTAATATGATGTCACTACTCCTGAAGTTACATGGCAGTTACTAAAAAGGGAGGATACGAACTCTACTAGGTAGAGACACGGCTATGCCTTTATCCTACCTGTACACAAAGGGCATGGGGCAACCAGAACCTCGATCACGGCTGCTGGTGGTTTAGCTTAGACCAGGGTTTGGCTTTGTCTGCTCAGGCTAAACACATAACTATCGACTGACCCCAAGCCCTTCTCCTGAGCATGTGTCCAAGAGAACAAGAACATATGTCCAATAAAATATATGCATGATGATATTTAGGACAGCTTCTGCCATAGTAACAAAACCCTAGAGACCACGCTAGCATCTGCCAGTGGTAGATTAAATAGCTACGTGGCGTGAGGCAGTAGCATCTGCACACACCCTGCTGCAGAGGCCTGCGCCCAGGGGCACGGCAGGAGGCGAATGCTGCCCTGTCCAACACTGTGCAAGCAGCTCCCGTGGTGGACGCCGAGCCAAGGAGTCCTGCGCTGTCCAGGAGCGGAGAGGGGCCCTGTGCCCTCCTCCTTGGCCTCGACACACCACAGAACTTGTGTCGTCACGTAGGCTACATGTCCTTGCCCTCTCGCCCTCATACACGAGTAGTGTGAATACAGCGGTGGGTGATGCTGGTTAGAAAGACGTAACCCAAACTCCACCTTAGCCCAGGAGGAGTTTACATGGTCCCCTGACGGGTGTGAAGGCCCACCAAACTACACTACACTCCCAAGCGCATGCTCACTTTGACCACAGCTCGGCACAGGGAGACACTGCCACTCCGGTGCTGCTTAGGTGAGGAGCACTGGGACACGCATGGATTTGGCACTGCCACCGCCCACGGGATGTCAGGACTGAGAATCCCACCAGGGCCCGGCTACTCCACGGGGCTGGAGCACAAGGTCAACAGAAAGACGGCAGCAGGGAAGTGACAGAGAAGATGTCTGAGAGGCCCGGAGCAGAGCAGAACCGCATGAGAACCGGACAAGGGTGCTGCCTGTCCCGTGGCTGTGCGCTGGCACGCCTGAGACTTGTTTCTCTCTTCCCTGCACTGCGGACGCCTTCTGGGTCTCCCTGCTGCTTTCTGAAGGCATAGCTCCATTTCTGACATTGGCCTCCAGATCTCCAGTTCCTTGGCTTCTGACATTGACCTTCCCTGGTGATGCTCACTGGTGACCCTCCTTAGCGACCCTCCCAGGAGCACCCAGGCCTTTTGCTGTGGGCTGGGGCTGCGTCCTCGGTCCTTTCTGTTCTGCAGCTTCCAGCTTCTTGGGCCAAGCAGCCACTGGGTCCTCTGGCGGGAGAGTGCACACGTGGCCACCGTGGGCTCTCACGCCCTGGTCCCACCTGCCTGGGAAATCCCCACGGGCAGTTCCACATGTATTTCCATTGATTCTGCTGCTCCCGAGAACCCTAACTAGCATGGAAGGTCTGGGGATAAAACGAGGTGGACTCAGGAGCTGCCGCTTCCTGAAGGGTTGCAGAACCCACAAGTGTCGTAAGGACAATTCTCAGGACAACTAGCTCTTCCAAGGGGTGCCCTAGCACCTTTCCAGCCTCATCCAGATGCCATGTCTTTGTGGGAGCTGCGTGAGGCACTGGCTGTGGACCGCTCAAGCTGGTCTCTCTCCACGACAGGAAGCCCCTCCTGGGATCTGTTACATCAGTTCTATGAACACAGTGGACCCCTCAGGACACACGGGGAAACACTGGCCTGGTGTCAAGCAGCTTATCCCTTCCCTGGTCTTGCTATGAAAGTCAGATGGTAAAAAGGAGGAGGAGGAGGCTGCGGTGGGGATGGCGGGGTAGAGAAATAGACAGAGAAGAGGGAGGTCGCGCCCAGAGACAGGCAGGCTTTGTCTCTAGAGAAACGACAGGGACGTTGCTCTGCAAGGCAGGCGTATCCCGGGTCCATGCCCGTTACGTGATCATCATTTGCCTTCACTGCTGCGGTGTAGCTCCTGGCCTTGTTCTGACGTGCGCTTTCAACCCAAAATGCAAAGTGACGGCAGCCTAGAGGAGGGTTTCATCGGAAAAGGAGGGTTCTGATAAAAATGGAAGAACACGTGACAGGAAATCATTTCAACCTCAGCTAATCCAGTCATAAAACTGCCAGCATGCTAGACGTTATAAACGACGGTGTGGTCTGATCCACCCGAGAACAACCCGCGGCTCTGCTTTGTGAACGTGACTGACATTTCCAAACACAGCCTGACCAGGAAGCAACAGACTCATGGGTCTTGAAATGAAACGCAGCAGAGAGGCACGCCAACTCAGCCTCCATCTGGAGGCAAAGGAGATGCGACAAACACACTTTCAAGGACCGAGAAAATTAAGATTCACAAGACACAAATGTTTTACCAAAGATTTCATTAATGTTAAGTGGCAGGCTTAGAATAGGAGTCCAGACCTTAGCTTGCTAGTATCCTTTAAAAATATTAAGTCCCACATAAAAGACAGAATTGCCATACTCATACACGAATGACCCTGTACTTGGTCCACGTGCACAGGCACAGAACACTGACTATGTGCTGCTCTCACACACAGATGTGGGCGTGGCTACAGGCCACCAGCAGGAAACCCACTGCCCATGTGCGGCTTATTAACAGTTTGCTAATAGAGTTCCCTCTGCGTTTCATAATGAATAATGATCTTCCAGCCCAAACTGTCCTTCGTTGCTTTTTACTACGCATCTTTCACAGTGACTGCGGCTGTGGTCTGAACCTGCGGCAGTGCCGAAGGCGACAAACAAGGAGCTGAGGGCACCAGGAGGCGCACGTGGGCTCTCTGGCCACTGGGAAGTGGGGACCGAGTTTTTTGATAGTCTCAAATGTGAACGAAACAAATCAAAATTAGTGGGTCCAAGTAGCTGCCACGAAATTAATTAATAAGTGACCAGTAGCATTAATGCCGTTGGGTAACCACTGTCATGGGAAGCAGCTTTAGAGATTCCTCAATAAACAGAAAATAGATATTGCATTTGTCCAGCTATCCCTCTTCTGGGTATCTTTCCCAAAAAGCCATCCTACCACAGGGTTTCATGCATACGATACAGCAGCACAACTTACAACAGCTGAGTCTGGGAAGTGGCTGACATGTCCATCACAGATAAAGAGGATGCGGTGCACACACACACACACACACACACACACACACACACACACACACACTGGAGTACTACTCTGACAGAAAGAGAGATAAATTTGAGTCACTTTTAGGGAAATTGATGCCCCTTGAAACTATCCTGCATTGCGAAATTAGACATAGAGGGTTAAACAGTGTGTGGTTTCTCTAGTATGAGGAAAAAAGTATAAATAAGTAAAAGAGCAAAATAAAAGAGTGACAGCAAGGCATAAGGAGCCAGATCTGGTGGACAGAGAAAGGGGGGACGTGGGGAAGGGAAGTCACGCGGGTCGAGAAGGGAAGTGCACGCACACCAATCCCTCAACTCGAATATCGTCACCAGTGCTATGTAGCACGTATGCACACAAGAAAGGAATAATGGCGGAGGACACCGTGGGACTCAGAGACTTAAAACCTGAGTATTTAGTTCTTGCCAGTCTGTGTGTTGGCGTGGGCGGCCTGACAGGCATGAGCAGGTTTAAGCAGGTTCACACACCCACCCCGCAGCTAGCTGGCTACTGGCTGGAGTGACACAGGTCTCCCCTCTGCTCTCCAGTTGGTCAGCTGGGGCTCGCACACATGGCAGGGACCCTGGTCTGAGGAAGCAGATTCAGACAAGGGTGAAGTGGTGGCCTCACATCTCTGTACATTCTCGGCCTGAGCCCAGCTCAGCTGCAAGGGGGAGGGAGCAGGCACTACGTCTCCACAGGTGAGGATCTGTGTGGCTCATACAGGGCCAGGGTGCAGACAGGAACGGGGCTGGGACCATGGACTGCGATCTTGTGACTCTGCTCCTGAGCGTGGCTCCTAAGCTAGGTTTTGGTTGTCACTCACTACCCTCCCAACCATGTCAGTAAATTTGTCCCCAGCATCTAGCTCTGCCCGGCCCTGATGCCAGAGAGCCGGCCACCAGGCACCAGAAGGCCGGCTATGCTCAGGGCCGGGTCACCAGCGCGAGTACTTCACTGTGGTGACGTCACTGGAATAAAGGGAATACTTACGTGTGGAAGGGCTAACTCAAAATGCTTTTAATTTTAAAACTAAGCCTTTCTGCCATCGCTTTTAAGGGTCTTCAGGGGCAAGGGCATTTTTGAAGAAGCTGGATTTTAAGTCGGGAACAGCAGAGCTCGCAGGCCAAATCCATCACTTCCTTCCCGTCCACACCAGGAAGCGTGAGACATTTATTTAGCCTTTCTGAGTTTTTCTCACTGTTAAAAATGGGAGAGAAGGACACGGTCCCACGGCTCGTCTCACATGTCACAGCCCTGAGCTCTGAGCCGCCCTGCCTGTGGGCACCGTCCAGCAGATGTGACCACGGCAGCTTCCCTCCCACCGCCCGCATACGCACGCAGGAGGAACCCTGCCTCAGACGGGGTACCTCTGCCAGGAGGACAGGAGGGAAGTCCAGAGCTGGGGCTGAGAAACTAAAGATCTCCTTGGGTCACAAAGCACACCCTCCTCAACCAGACAATTGTCTTTTCAAAAGCAGAACGATATTTGCATAGTGGTGCAGACCATCCTTCCTAGTGGCCTTTGTTTATCTGTTTGTTTCCCAGGGAGGGGGGGGGCGGACTTCACCAGGAGCCAGGATGTGGGCTCCGGCCCTCCCTGCTGAAAGGCTTTGCGGCTTTCCTCAGGCTGTGCCCAGGTGACCGGCACTGGGCAGACCCTCAGCACAGACTGGGGAACCTCACCAAGGACACATTAGGAAGGGTAGGAGAGACCCCGGATAAGAAGGAGACAGAGCGAGGTGGCCAGCAGGGCCACCAAGCTTAACCTTCACATGAAACACATGTGCTTCTGTGGCCTCTGCTTTCTTAGCTCAAGAAACAGCAGAAAAGTGGAACGCTAGGAGGCTTTTATCAGCCTTCTAACTCGTTCAGTTGTGTAGATGTCTCACTGGAATGGTTGACTCTCAAATAATATTTGTAAATAGCGTAAGAGTCATCAACATGACTATTCTGTGCTTCTAAAAATGTCATATTCTCAGAGATCAGATAAATCTATTTTCCACCCACATCCTGAAAATAAGAGATTTAAGGCAAAAGCACATAGCTCTTTCTTAGTTAAATGGAACATTCAATTACTGAAGCAATTTTTTCACAGAGATTATGATTAATACTTACACTTAAAAAACATTTTGTCTATAATATATGGTGATTTTTATAATAAGAGTGGCACATTTTTAACCCTTCCTTTGCATTCATAATGTGGTAATTTTTTTTTTAGCATTATACTGTGCACAATGTCTTGGCACAATCACAATACTTATTTATTTCACCAGCTTGTGCTAATTGAAATAAAAAAAATCTCACAAAATAATGAAAAACAAATACACAGTTGCACAGAAAAAATTTCAAGCTCTTGAGGAAATCATTATACATACAAGTGTTTTGTAAGGAAACGGAGCAGAAGGGGAATTATTTAGAAAGCAGGTTTTGTCTCCGATATTTGCTAAATTGCGTGGTTTTGGTTGTCATGGTTATGAGCAGCATGATTTAAATCAGTCTACACAGAAATAGAAGTCACTCATCGTCTATTCATAAGAATCAAAGAAATCTCATTATTTAACGGAAAAAATGCCTCAGCTCTGAGGGAGGGGGAAGCGCCGAGTGCGAGTGCAGATTACCTTCTGACAAACGGCTTGTTGTTTTATCTCTGAAACAACAGAAAGACAAAATATTTAGAACCAAACAGCAAAGGAAGTACCACATGGGAAACTGCGGACGACCTTAGAGCTGCCGAGGGTGCATCACACCCGCAGGGAGGGGAGAGTCCGCGCAGAATGGGAGCGCAGCCCCCTCGCTGAAATTCTGAAAACAGAAAGTTGAAAGGAAGCACAGGAAGAATATAATAGATGAAACTGCAGAAACGGGTAAGAAATAGGAAATAAATAAAACTAGAAGCTGCAGATAATGTACAGATGAACAACAATAAACAAAAAGTGACCCGATGAGCCGGACATCAACGATATTGGGGGAAATGTACAGATAAACAATCCCAAGAACCCAAGGTTATCAAAGGACAGTTAGGATATGAACGGAAGGGTTATAAGCACTGACTGAGTGGGTGAATAAGCTTAATATTTTACAGTGTTTACGTTTCTAGAAAAAACGATGTCACTCGAAACTAAAAGCAAGTAACCTTATTAGAGCCTTGCTATTGTTTCACTCCTGGAGGATTTTAGGTAGATTTCTTTAGACGCTAAGTGACTACATTATCCTCGTTTGATACAAACTATTTCAGAGAGAAGAAAACTAGAAAGCTACTCCACTTGCCTGTTAATATAAATTTGACAAAAATAATTGTGTGAAAAAAATCTCATCTCAATAATAAAACAAATACAAAGCAGACCAAATAAAGTTTACAAATTAAATGAAGAATTATTTAACATGAAAGTACAATTTGCTCCCCTAATCAGAGAAGAGGAAAAAATTGCTGTGGTCTCCCTGACAGCCCAGAAACACTCTGGATGGAACTTGGTGCCCACATAGAACAGTGACCTTGAACAGCCCTAAGCAAGCACACTGCTTCATGGCAAACCTTTAGAGGAATTATCATTAATTTGGAAACAAGTCAAAAGATCCACTATAATGATGACTTTTCAAAATTGCATTTGCAGTCCTAGCCATAGTAATATATGAAGAAAGACGAAGAGAAAAGGGAAAAGGATCATTGTAATTTATATTAAAAAGTAAGAATTCAACAGGAAAATTATTAAAACTAATAACAATCAGCAGGGGCTCTAGAAATGAGGCTAACATAGAAAAACCCAAGATTCATCGTTCCAGTAAACAAATTAAAATGTAAAGAAAAATGACCCTGGTCGCAGCAACACAGAGGATCAAATAATGTTGTGCAGTAAATGGATGAGAATAATCACAAACGGTATTAAAGGCATACAGGAGTTCGTGGAACTCGAGAATAAACAGCTTACAAGGGGCAACATGCCCCATCTGAATCTGCAGATGTGTTCTAGTCAACATCCCAAAAGAATATTTTTATGAATAGACCAAGTGACTATATAAAATTCATATATAAAAATAAAGATCTAGGCATAACCAAGATAAATACAATGAGAACTTGTTAAATGAACTAAGTCATTAAAACAGTATATTATAGATACAGTTTTATTGGAATTAATAATCAGAAAGGGAATGAGCTAGTATTGCTAATAAATTGGGCAGTGACCATTGAATATTTGACAAAAGGGCAAAACCCTGTCAAGTCTTTGTAGACACAGTAAGATTCCTGACGTGTTAAAAATCTAAAGATTTGAAGAAAAGTCAGATGATCCTGGCAGGGGGGAACAGTGTCTGTGACAACACTTGAGTCACGCCACCGTAGGTGGCGGCGAAAAGCTCTCTGTGCGTGTGCGGCGTGTCCCCACCCTGCAGCGCGCAGCTGTCGGGCAGAACAAATTCATCTTTGCTCTTGATGAGGCAAATGCAAATTAATGTTCTCCCGGCTCCGTGCCCCTACACACACACCCTGGGAAATGCCTACACACGCATCTCAGAGGACACACCAGAGGAGGCGGTACAGCACAGCTACAACGTTCCAGAAACAGGTGAGGAGAGGCAAGTTTCCACCCGTGGGGAAAGAGAAGGGACTGGCGTGGGTTTCTGCTGCCTGGGAATCAACGGAGCAAAACAAAGGAGCTACGTGTGTTGTGCTTAATACAGTTAAGTCTCAAAGACTGTGGCGCTAGCGAGGGACACGTGGGACGGGCGCTGCAGGCTGGCTCTTCTGGGATTCCACAGGGTGCTCTGTATTTGTGATGAGAAAATTAAAAAATGCCTTACTGTAGGGTATGCAAAATTGATTATACTGTCACCGCTGGGGTAGGCAGGGCCGAGAAGGAGCCGTGTGGGAAACGCAGGAAACTTCACCTCATCGGCCTACAGCCTGAGGCCAACGCTAGCGGTAGGGGCAGGAAGCGGGTGCCTGGCCCCCACAGGTGTCTGGAGTACTGAATCTTTTTCAAAACACAGTAGAAGAGGACATATGATGAAGAAGGCTAAATAAGCACTGAATGGAAAAAGAAAAAAACACAGAAGTTTTTTCCTATTCCCACAAATGCACAGCAGGTGTTTTATTATTTGATGAGGCACTTGAAAATTAGTAGTATGAATCCATTTATCAGGAATTAAGTATTTTCATTATAATTAACACAGTAATGCACAAATTGTGTATTTTTTACCGATACTTATTAACTGATTTGTAGATTTGTATATTATTCTTTCTTGCAGATATTTTATAAATAGTAATTCCCATAAAAAGTTTAAGCTATGTGTATGTTTAAATCTTCATGACAATTTCAGTAAGGAGCTGTAAGGGAGAGAACTGGCCCTAACGCATACAGCGTTCGAACTGAGGAAAGGCCCTGAGCTTCAACACCAATGCGCGACGTACAGACGACATGAAGACCACCAAGGGCTCCCGCAGGTGCGCAGCGGGCCATGGAGTTACACGCGTTCTTGGGGAAACTAACTTCCAAACGTTTTTTAATCACGGTAGCAGTAACAAAACGTGCAATGTTCAGGCGACTTCCTTCTGCTCTGCTTTTCTGCCACCCACACTGCCACGTGAGCCTCAGGCGGAGGGCATTGTCATTGCTCCTTGGCTGTGATTCCCAGAGCGCGAGGAGAGGCATGTGGTCTGGTGAAAATATGTAAATCCATGTTAATATTCCTGGGCTTTGAGTGGCCACTGAGCCCCGCCCCCTCTAGGATGTGCGGGGGTCGGGGAGCGGTCCTCATAGTTTCGGACTATGGGGCAGAATGTTCCAAAGAGCAGGCAGGGCAAGAGCCAACGTACAGCGGGCAGAGGCTCCAACCTGCTCCATCTCCTGCGGAAGGGTGGGACGCATACAGCCAGAAAGCGCGCGTGGCTTCTTTTCCCTAAAATATTCCTCAACTATCCAGCTCCACAGTGTCCACGGTTCCTTTTGGCCTTCCTGTGGGAGCAATGACACCTGTCCGCCAGATGCAACCCGGTGGGCAGAGAGAACCTATCCACGCCCTGCCTAGGCTGCCAAGCCTCCGAGGGACACAGACCAGTGGCTGCAGCCCTGGAAGACAATACTCTTCAAACTTTAAAAAAACACACTGTTTACTTCGCCTTTTTTTTTTTTCCAGTGCTGAATATTGAACCCAGGGCTTCATGAATGCTAGATAAGACCTCTACCACGAAGCCACACCCCAACCCGATCTCTAAAATTTTAAAGTTAACTGGCCATGTTGACCTCAATTCCTTACAAAAGATAAACGAATTATCCTTTTGTGACAATAACAATGTATCACTATATTGGCTGCTTCCTAGTCCTTTCCATGGCATATCACATTTTAAAAAAAACCTTCTTGGTAAGATAATTTGAGAACAACATAATCAAAACGATCATGCAGTCTCTCTCTCTCATACACACACACACACACACACACACACAGAGAGAGAGAGAGAGATATAGAAAGAAAGAGAGAGAGAGAGAGAGAGAGAGAGAGAGAGAGAGAGAGAGAGAGAGAGAGAGAGGTACACATCTGATTTTAATTTTGGGCTTATACGATCTGTGAAACACAAGAGGGAAGTCCCTGATGGCCACACCTGCTGGCGGAGCCTCTGAAGCTGCAGGTCTCAGACACGCACAAGGCCTTTGCAGAGTATGATTACACTGTCATAAATACCAGCATCTCAAAGCCTGAGGCACACTAGTGCATCTATTTGCTACTCTACTCAGTAAGCATGGAAAGGGTTTCATAGGAAGAATGAGAAATATTTGCTACAGGAATAATGCCAAGTGCCCCTGTATGGAAAGAAAAAAAAACAAATGAAAAATACACAACCAGAGGACAAACATCACATACCCACACAAAACAACTCTACAAGATGAAATCTGAAACCTGAGAACTGTCATCAGCTGCACAGCAAAGTCTTAGCAGGTCATCGGTACATAATCCAGAAGGTGTTCCAAATGGCCTACCTCAGCTCCAACCTCAGCCCCCAGGTCTCTGGCTTTTTGTCCCTAGTGGACAAGGTCCTTGACAAATACCTGAAATATCTAATCTATTAAAAAGAATGTTACGAGACAGACAAACATGCCTGCTGTCATTTGAGTGTTAAAGTCCTGGATTAGTCATCTATTGGGAAGCATCTTCCCTGGATACTTCCCAAATCATAAATGTTATCTAAAATTTAGAAAGAGAATTCCTTAATTAAAAGAAATCATCCATAAATCATTTAAAAATGCTTACAACTTAAAAGCCCTCAGCATACCAGGAAACTATCAGAAATGTAGAGGATGTTAATTCAAACCTTATGGACCTCTTTAATACATAAATTAAGAAATGATTGCAGTCCAGGTATATGGATTTTGGGGGTAATAAGGAAGGTCAATTAATTTCATAATTTATATGGAAAACTGTGTGTGTGTCTCTGTGCACATGTGTGCGTGTGTGTGTCTCTGTGCACATGTGTGTGTGTGTGTGCCATTCACCACATTCACAACTTGGACTTTGGCCTAGAAGAAGATTGAGAAACACTGTAATATTTCATAACTGTGCTAAGTGCTACGTGACTGTCACAATGGAGACAAATGGAAACTGTAAGAAATTTGACAATCCACATGAGTGGCAACATATTTTCTTACATTTAACATCTTTGGAAATCCAACAAACGTGCGCACACACCACCAAATGAGCATCCCACCTCACTGCATGTGAGTGAAAAGGCAGAGTTCGGAAGGGAAGAGAACAGACAGCTTTATCCATGGGCCCAGGTTAACTCATCCTTTTCTGAGTATGTCAAAGTGGATATTTGGAAGAGGATCATTAGACAAATGCTGATTTTCTGAAGAAAAAAAATGTAGAAGGGTCTCCTTTAAAAAAAACAGTCTGCAGAATCTTTCAAGGCTTCCATTACTCTTTTCTCTACATGAAATTCTTAATCCCCAAGTTGAGAAAGAGTAGCAAGTGTCACTCAAGGAGGGGTACACTTGGGAAGATCGCCAAGCTACTGCTAACATGTTCGGAGCGGATATTTTCTAGGAACACTTGGACCCAAGTGGTCTCTCGGATGCTGCCAGCACTGGGCTGAGTGGCCCTTCCCCCATGTTCAGAGAGGGTCTTCAGTGAACATCCCTCAGACACAGTGATTATTCAGTTAATGATATGCCAATTTGATCGAATTAAAAAACATCAAATTAAGAAAGCTAATTTTTGGGTGTGCTTAGATGGGTCATAGGTGTATGACCTTGGGCATCATTATATGGGTCTGTAGCCCTGTGACCTTGAGTACTGCATATGGTCCTAGCCCCATGACCTTGGGTGGTGGTATGGTTTGTGACCCCATGACCTTGGGTACTGTGTATGGTCCCGGTCCCCTACTCTCTGGCCTTGTTCCCTCATCTGCTTCCTGGCCACCATGAACCAAGCTACTTTGCTTTACCAACCTCCACATGGTGCTCCTGCCTTGAAACCCATAAGCCATGGACTGGGTTCCCTGGAAACTCTGAACCAAACTAAACCTCTGGAACCTTTAAGTCATGGCTGCTGGGTATTATGACCCAGGGACAGGTAAGCTACTACTTCAGAGAGTGAGTGAGTCGCAAGTTTGGAGACCCTGGGACCCTGTGTCCCACTGCCAACTCCTATAAATCCCCATGTTCTAGGGCCACTTGGTGAAAGTGCTGATGAAACTTCCTGGACCACAAGGCAACTCCCTGTTCCCTCATTGGTATCCCAGCCGTTGAGCCCTTCTGCCTGTTATTTAAGTCCATATCCCAGGCAGGCTGGGCACAGAGGGGTGGCAGAATAATCTGCAAGATTCACAGGCATTCTGTTTCTGCAACAGCCCTGTTTCCTAATGTATAGTCAGCCTCGATCCATGGAGCTAGTGGGTGCACAGATACCGGGGACAGGCACTGCCACTGTCATCCTGAGAGCCTCAAGGCCCTCTTCTTCTCTGGCCTCACGCCTTGCTGCCAGCACTCCACACCACACCCCTCCTTGCAGGACACGTGCTGTCCGTTCCCCAGCCTCCCTCTGCAGGACTCGGGGCCAGAGTTCTCCCCACATCAGGACCAGCATCTACCACATTATCCTTCTTGCCCCAGGACCCCCTGGTAACAGTGCAAACAGCACTGTCCCTAAGGCATGTGTGCACATCTTTGTAAAAACTGGCCTCGAGTCAGGCCTGCTGCAAGCACATCATACCTGTGTCAGACAGAAAGACGCGTGTAGACTGACTCATGTGAGTCCATGCTCACTGTCCCACACAGAGCAAACCCCAGAAAAACAGCTGAAGAAACCACCCCCACCAATCCTGAGGTCCGGAGATGAACAAGGACATTTCCACTTCTAAAGAACAGAGAGTTCCCCTGACTCGTCTCTCTCTCTCACACGTGAGATTACTGCATGAAATCGGAAAGGAAGACTCGCACCGTGTCTGGGGAGTTCATCATCTTGGGAACTGTCTGTGTCTTCACAGTCATCCCGCCATATAAATCATCTCACATAACTCCGAGTCTTTCTGCCAGCCAGAGCCACTAGTATTATTCCTGCCACTGTACCCACTGCGCCAGATACTGTGACAGCAATTTTATACGTACCATCTCATTTAACCTTCAAATGACCTTGGACCAAAACTATTTTTCTTGCAAGCAGATGTCATGCCAATGGGTAGCTCGCTAAAGCAGAATGCATTTAATCATGATGCTTATAACTGTTCCGGTTTAGGTCAGCTAAAGTATCGTAAGAAAACAACAGAATCACTAAGAAACTGAAGGATCTGTAAAAAAGAAAACCACAATATTTTTGGTATATTATTTCAACTCAACTTATTTTGGCATGCTAGCATGCCAAACTGTGCTGCCCAGAAGTGTGAGCAGGGACCAAAATGAATGCCACATGAAGGAATGAATGGACGTGGTGCCTTCGGTTTCCCTCTAACGGGAGAACAGCAGCGTGCCCGGCTCCTTTCTGCTCCATAATGGAGTATTAAACCTCCTTTACGTCTGACTTTAGCGTACTGGTTCTGAGGGTATTCCTTACAGCATAAAGGGAAAGGCTCCAGGGTTATATTTTTTAGATATGTATACTATATATATTCAGATATTTACGTCATAATAAATATATAGTATTTGTACACATATACACTTATATATTTTTCATTCATAACTTATGAGATGAGCTGAGATATACACAGGTCTGGTGCCTAAAGACATCTAGAGAACTTTCGCAAGGCGGCTCTAGCCCTATACCAGTCCAGCTATTTGCTTGCAAAACCTTGACCCAGGTTTTACTTTAGGCAAAATTTAAATTTAACGTTGACAGTTGAATCTTGATAACACACGGGGTCCTGGTATGATCAGACCCTTGTATGAGCTAGGTCCAAATTTAAGAGTTACAAGAAATCATGTATTTTTTTTTAAACCTAAGTTACTACTCCTGCTCCCTCGGTAAGGGACACTGGTCACGCATCTATTTGGCACATACATCCTTTACTGGCACTGTGTCGCTGGCGGGGTCCAGCGATGCAGATCTACACGCCGTCAAAGAGAAAGGGCCAGCTTTCGCTGTCTCTGTGGCCAAACAAGCTTCCACTATCCGAGAGCTGAGAGTCCTCACCTCCTCCCCGGGCCCTGTGTCCTGCCGCAGCCAGACCAGCAGCCCACGCGATCCTCTGGAATGGCAGCCGGCTGCCACCCAGGCTGTGCATGGGAGCAGGAAGAGGTCTCAGACTTGGGACACTTGGGACTTGTGCTCCAATCCTGGATGTCTGGGAACTTACAGAATCAGGATTGATTGAAAAGGGAGCAGAAGCCCTTAGAGCGCGGGGGTCAGACAGAGACCGCACCATGCTCTGCCTAAAGAGGGAGAGGGGATACGGCGGGTACCTCGTGATGCCAAAGGTCATGTGTGATTCATAGGAGCGTTGTCCGAACATGTGGCCCTGTAACCATACCCCTGAGTGCTTGTGAACAATGCAACATCGTGTGCTGTACCTTTCTGTAATACTGTCACAGCACCGCTTTTCAGGTCACAGATAATTTTAATGCGTCTCTGCAGCTACTTTTTCAAATATTTCAATGTTTGCAAACTTAGTAGCAAACCAGTGCTCAAGAAACGATGGGTCTTTTTAATCTTTCTTGCGTTACTCAGGGTTGACCCCATAGCCTCATGTGCGCTAAGCCGGCGCCTGACCACTGAGCCACAAGCCCAGCCCTTACTATTTTATGCTGAGACAGTTCTTGGTGTGTCTCCCAGACTAACTGCAAACTTGCGATCAGTGCTCCTGTCTCTGCCTGGAGGAGCTGGGGTGGCGATGGGAGTGCAAGCAGTGCCTGGCTGGCTTTTCCATTTGGAATAGAATATTTAGACATGGCCGACCACTGTCACAAAAGGGAAAAGAATTTCTCTAATGATGAGGCACAGTGTAGTGTGAGGTCCGAACAGAATCCCGCTCCCATCTCATGGGGTTTGGGATAACGCCACAGCTCTCCACCCCCTCTGGGCTCTGACGGGCCCAGAGGCGACGTTGGTTCCTTGGGAAGCCCCAGGATTGTGCTGTTCCCTCCCAAAGGAGCGAGTGCACCCTAGCAAAGGCCGGTGGCTGGGCCCACGGTTCCCTAAAGGAAGAAGCAGAGAATGGTGTGGCAGAAATACCCTTGGGACTATGGCGGTCCGTAGGCAGGTGACACAACGCACCATTGGACTGAGAAGCTTACCAGTGAAGAGACTGGAGGGTTCCTCTCCCCCAGGTCCATCCATGGCCACCTACTTTCTCTAAGAGATCGCCATGGAGCTTAAACAAAGGCCTGTTTACTACTATCGTGGTCACTGGGTTCAGCTGACCATTCACAAAGGTGTTTGCTAAGAAAAATAAAAAGTAAGCTTGCTCTTTTCTCTTTAGAAATGATATGATATTATTTAAGTCATATTCAATATTGTTAAATATTAACAATTTGGTGTGAACTGATGGGAAGCTTCCAATAAAACACACGAGTCTTTCATATATCTGTAACCAATCAGGTTCGGTGCCAAGCTTTCAAAAATACTACAAAATGGAGCCCAAAATTCATCCAAACAGGAGCTCAAAGCCTGCCTGCCTCCCACTGTATGGATGGCAAGCATGTAGGTCAGGCACAAGGGGTGCGCCACAGTGCCGGAGTCCTGGCTCCAGTCGAAAGCACCAAGGCCTGAGTGTCTCCTGGTCTCGGAAGAGCAACTTACACCCCTCAAGCATGGGAGAGACAGGAGCTGGTGGCTTCTGCTTTGACTACTGCAGGGACTGGGCAGGCGGTGGACCAGCTGGTCTGACTCCACAATGCAAAGGCCACAGGCAACTTGGTCCCAGTATGGGCTATGTGTGGCTTTGAGTATTCCCTCCTTTTCTCTGTTAATTTCTCAGAATACAGGTGTGGGCAGGCTCCCCTCAGAAGCCCAGGAGAGTGCTGACATCTTTAACCCTGAAATGCCAGGCAGGAAGGGGCATGGCAGGGAGCAGTGGGGACAGGTGCCTGACAAGGCACATGGAGAGCAGGGAGGGGCAATGCCAGCCACCGGGAACAGAGGAAGTGACAGGGGTAGTCCTGTGCTTGTGCCACGGTAGTTAGGACAGTGAGTTGTGTGAACATGGCATTCCCATAACATTCTTCATTGCAGAAGCCAGAAAATGATAGCTTAGAGCAGACTTTCCTGAACGTGATTAACATACAACAACTCTGGTTTTTTCTCAGAAAAAGGAGGATTGGAGAGAGAACAGGAAAGGCAGATGTAGCTCCTGAACTATAATAAAACATTTTGGTGTTTTTTTTTTTTTAACAAGATCTCCCCAGGTCTAGATCATGCACATGAACTTTGAGAACAAGAATGCTGTGAGCACTGTAAGTCATTATATTACTGTTTGTGTTTGGTGATCTTATTATGATGATGACCAGGTCATCTGACCTGCTCGGATCAAGTCATTTTGGTTTTAGTATGTTTCAACTTCCTCTTTCTCTTTCTTTCCTTTTTCTTCTCCTCCAGGGCCTTCACAATCAGCTGCTTCCCCAGCACGTAATTTTGCTTGTTTGTTTTGTTATCTTTAGACAAGTTCTCACTAAATTGCTCACTGGTCTACACTGGGCTTGAACTTGGGATCCTCCTGCTTCAGCTTCCCAGAGAAATGGGATTATAGGCATGTACCATCATGCCCCATGTGTGTTTCAATTTCTAATACAATCTGACCGCCAAGCATGGCCCTGGATTAGGAGGTGGGAGGACTCCCGGCCTGGCCCTCAGCGTCAGGACGGACAGCTGCAGAGATGGGAAACTGCAGAAGCCTGTCGCCGGAAGCTGTTCACGCGGTTCTCAGTGCTGTGGAGAAGACATTTGGTCATCGTGGTTAACTAGTTACCAAACTTCTCCTGCATTATACCCTGGGGATCGTATAGAAATAAACCCACCTGGAATCTAAGGAGTACTGTTTTCAGCATATCATTATTAATTATTAATATGTCCCCATGTTACTACAGTCCAGGGAGTGAAAGCCATCAGTCCCAAAACAGACATGCCACCTGTCTGAAGTTCCCTTTTCTTCCCTTCATAACTTGTGAGAGCAAGAGTTTGAGTGTAGTCCCCAGCCTTGCAGGCATGAGGGACGGCCTTAGCTGAAGCGTGCTCTCCCGGGGACGAGGACGGGTGGCGCTCCCAGGCGTTCCGCAGCAGCTGCGGGAGGATGGCTTTGAAAGGGCGGCAGCAGGTGGGGAGCAGGGGGTGGAGCTCTGCTTCCTGTCAATCAGAAGCGGCGTCAGAACCCACAGAAGTACAGTGATGGGAGGCGGGGCTTTGCATGCTGCTCACCCCCCGCTGGCTGCTCACCTGTCCTGGTAGCCCAGTCCTCCCAAGGCCACTGCCAGTGCCACTCCAGAGCCTGGAGACTGGGGACACCGTTAGCCTAAATCTCATTTTGTGAAATTTACAAATAAGACGATAGTGAGAAAAACATGTCTATCTCATAAATTTTGATGTCCTTGACAAGTTAACCTGTGGTGGGGGCTGGAGGAATAGCTCAGCTGTCAAAGTGCTCATCTAGCAAGTTCAAGGCCCTGAGTTCGATTCCCCGGTACTGGCACCACATAGACTGGGCCTGGTGTTGCACGCTTGTAATCCCTGCACTCAGGAGGCTGAGGCAAGAGGATTGCCTGGGTTTGAGGCCAGCCTGCGATACATAGTGAGTTCAGGACCAGTCGGGACTACAATTGAGATCCTGTCTCAAAAAAACAAACAAACAAACAAACCCAGGAAAGGTGGAAAATAGAAGTTAGGGTTGCTGAGATAAGGAAGCTGTCTCTGAAAAACTGAACTTTAATATATTAAACCACTTGTAATTTCCCACTAATCCCCTTCCTCATCCACCCACTCAGTAGTGTTGTGGTTTGGATCTGGAATGTCCCTCAAGAGCCTCATCCTGTGCACTGTTGGCAGGTGGGGCCTGGCTGGCAGGGGCAGAAGCTTGGAACCTGACCTGGAGCGGTGGGTGCTGGTTCCGCCTATCCTCCCAGCCTTGGCCCCGTTCTGCCACACTGGGAGGATCTCTGTCTCTGGAGCACTGGCTCTGGTTCCAGCTCTGGCCCTGGCCCTGGCCCCAGCCCTGCCACGCAATTCCACCATTTTCTAGCTGCCCACCAGTGAACAGATAGTGACTTTCTGAAACTGTGAGTTAAAATAAATCATTCCTCCCTAAAATTGTACACGTTGGTTACTGAGTCACAGTGACAAGAAAGTAAGACAATTAGAGGATTGGGAACGGATGAAACCTCTGTAAATGTACATAGTAACGTGGTGGCCGCGTACCCACAGGAAGGGAAACCCTGCTTTCTATCCTGTTTCTGCTGTGTTCTCTGTTTCTGTCTCTGTCTTTCTTTGTCACTCGGTCTCTCTCCCTCTCTCCCTCTCTCTCTCTCCCTCCCTCCCTCTCTTTGTAGTCAAAAACCTAGGTCACATATAAATAGTCCCAATTACATCAATTTAAGACTCTTAAGATTTAAATGTCAAATGGAAATTTTCTAACAGTTTCTGTGTGCAGCCGGATTTATGTATCAGTTGCATATTAATTTTTCAATGTCAATTTCAGCAACGCTGTTAACAGTTTTATGCAAGGTTGATTTGGAAGATTTAGCACATTAGGATCATTCCCTGAATAATCATAATATGTATAAGGAAGTCACAAATTAATTGATAAGAAATAATAGCAAAACTCAGAGTCCTGATATTACTGGACACTACAGCTTCAATCCGGAGCACAGTGTGGCTGCCCTCAGATCACCAACTTATGGGGGCATGGCTGACCAACGTGCAGTGGGATTTTATATGTGTGAGACTTCATAAGAATTTTAGTGTCTCTTTGTCCTTGCGATCTTCTGAGCTGTTTTTTAAAGAAATTTCCCATTGTTACATTAAGTTTTAATGTTTTCGAAGAAACCTCTCAAGGCTTAAATTTTCAGAAATTTGGTAAAAGAGCCTGCATGGAAAATAAATCCTCAGGTTTCACTTAAAGACAACTATGTGTGTCAAGACTTCTGGATGCAATTTCACCTTCAGCCGTGTGTTCAAGGTCATTATTAGTGATGCGACCCCTACAAAGTGAGCCATTGACAAGATGCCATGGAAATCGATAATCTGTAGAAGATCAAAGAGCCCTGAAAAGCCACTGCTTAAAAACGATCAAGGGTATGAGTCCAAATAATTGCCACAGAGACTCTTGGTCCAATAGTCCCCCAAATAAGTAAAGAAACAAATGGGAGAATTTTATATGCCATTGAATTTGCTCTGAGACAGACCAGAGCTACTCAACAGGCTCCAACACTACAAATCCTCTTAGGCTCAAGATTCCTGTTCTGTGCTTTTTGCCGCCCTGGGGGCCACCGTGGCCACCTTCTGAGCAGGGATGATCCATCTGCGTGTGTACACTCATTCATCATGGCAGGCGGGAGGGCTGGCAACGCCATACAATAATGGCTGATGACCTTGGGATAATGGCACATATGAGCGAGGTCGAACTTTTGGGCCACAGGGTGACGTGAGGCTCCTTGGAGGGCGGAGCCTCTGAGGGGCCTGGAAGTGACCTGGGCCAGGTGCATGCGACCTACCTTCTGGGCCCTTCTTGACCATGCAGGCAGCAGTTGATAGCGTTCACCAAGAAGCCAAACAAACGGCTGTACAGGGACTTGGCCAAGAGATCCCGGTAAAATTCAGCCACCTGGATTGTGTGCCGGCGTATTATCAAGTCTCCTGAAAAGGTGGAAAGACGAAGAGGCTTCAGGACAGTGTTTCCTTTGTTTAGAAACAAACAAAGCCACGCCAAGTGCCCACATCTTGAAAGATGGTAACGCACTGCAGTATTACCAATGGGAGTCTGCTGGTTGGCATTGAAAATGCCCCCAGGTGAGTGTTAGCTATGCCACAGCCTCATTCTTTGTGGGAGAATGTGAACCGGAGGCTTAGACCTGCCTGCGGGCGGGGAATTTCCTCCCAGAGGGCCAGTGTGTGGCAGCATCCCTCTGAGCGTGATTTCTCCTAACAACCCACCAGCTTGCCACCGCATCCTTCCAAGGCATTTGGAAGTCTCTCCATCAGGAAAAGCAGGTGCAGTTAATTTCCGTAGTTTCAAAGGAAATGGTCAACTGAACTGGGGGTCTTCAGTTAGGGAGCAGGAGTGGGCCTTCAGATCGAGACTTCTCTGCCTTTCTTGGGTACAGAATCGAAACCTTGGAAGAGAGATTCGTGGACGAGAATAACAGACGGCAGAAGAACCCAGGATGGAAAGAGTGAGGCTGATGGGACCACGCCGTCCTCGAACCCTCGCCCGAGTCAGCATCCCTAGGGCCACGGGCTTGGCCAAGGTGGCCGATGGCTCATCTCAGGGTGATCTGGGAGCCGGCACTGTGGTGATGGCTGTGGGAATGAGAGTCGAGGGGCTACCAAGCAGCTTGAGGTAGAAGAAAGGGAGACGAGCTGCTGCCCGGGCTGAGCAGGGCCAGCACCCCAAAGCCACCAGGGAACCGCCAGAAAGCCATGAGGCCAGTGCCACGGAAGGGATGTACCACAAGGCGGCAATGCAAACAGGCATGGCTACTCAGGATGCGGAAGCGTCGGAGTTCCCAGAGTCACCACGGTGAAAAGTTCTGGCAGGTCACGCATGCGGTGGGAAGGGGAAGGTAACGTGGATGGAGGGGCGTGCACATTTCAAATCACAGATAATAACAGATAGCTTGATTTTGCTCCATAAAGGCATGAAAAAGAATGACATACTTGGAGAATGTCAAGATGCAATGGTGGCTGGGTACAGAGATGCTGGCGGGGGGCAGCAGTTAGTGTGACCCGAATACGACAGGCGCTTCCCGTGCCATCCTAAGGGGAGGAGCTTTCACGGAAGAACATGGAGTATCCTTGAAAGACTGCAGCCTCCGTGTGAAAATCTTCTTTGTATCTCACGGAGACCACTTCTGAAGCCGTGGGAACGGAGCGCGACACGACACCAGAGTGAACTGAGACCTGTGTGAAGGTCCTCGCCACCACCTGGGCACGGGGATGGGGGTGGGGGTAGGGAGCAGGGGGCGGGAGGGGGCGGTCCCAGGGCTGGCTGCCATGGGCCGGCTCCACTCAGGGGAGGAGGGGCAGGAAGAGGTGCTTCAGGATGACTAACGGAAAACCAAGGAGGTGATGGAGACGTTTCTAAGTTCAGGAGCATGAAGGGGAGCTCTAAGAGCAAGGATGAGGGAGGCAGCATCCGCTATGCAGCGAACACCTGCTGCTGGAATGCACGGGGACAGTGGGAAAGGACTGAGGTGCTTAGAGAGCGAAGACCAAGGTGGGAAGCTGAGGCAGGAGGATTGCACATTTGAGAATAGCTTCAGTAACTTGCAATCTGTTTCAGAGTTTAAAAAAATAAATAACGAGTGGATGAAAAGTGCTGGGAATGGACCTCAGTGTGAAGGCCTGGCTTCGCTCCCCGGTGCACCGAAGGAGAAAGAGGAGGAGAGAGAGAAGCAGCAGATGAAGAGGACAAAGATCTGGCACTGTGTGCACAGTGAGTTCTCACAGTCACGGTAGAAGAAAGGTCGTAAGACATTGATTCAACAGCAAAGCACTGAAGTGTACGGAGGAAAGCAGTATCCTGCCCACTGAGCAGGGGGGCGTGCAGCTCCCAGAGCCACCACAACAGCCTACAGAACAAGCCTGTGGCCTTCAGAGCGCCTGTGCGCAGCCCAGAGTAGCCACGTACACGCTGCAGAGCAAAGGTGCACAGCCCAGAGTAACCACGTACACGCTGCGCAGCGACCGTGCACAGCCCAGAGTAAGCATGTACATGCTGCACAGCGGCTGTGTGCAGCCCAGAGTAACCATGCACATGCTGCACAGTGGCTGTGCACAGCCCAGAGTGACCACGTACATGCTGCGCAGAGACTGTGCACAGCCCAGAATAACCACGTACAAGCTGCACAGTGACTGATCAGCCCAGGGTAACCATGTACACACTGCACAGCGACTGTGCACAGCCCAGAGTAACCACATACATGCTGCACAATGGCTGTGTGCAGCCCAGAGTAACCATGTACATGCACAGCGACTGTGCACAGCCCAGGGTAACCACATGCACGCTGCACAGAGACTGTGCGCAGCCCAGAGTAACCATGTACACGCTGCACAGCGACTGTGCGCAGCCCAGAGTAACCACGTACACACTGCACAGCAACAGTGCGCAGCCCAGGGTAACTACGTATACACTGCACAGCGACTGGGCTCAGCCCAGGGTAACCACGAACACGCTGAACAGCGACTGTGCGGAGCCCAGGTTAACCACGTACACGCTGCACAGCGACTGTGTGCAGCCCAGAGTAACCATGTACACGCATAGCCCAGAGTAACCACGTACACGCTGCGCAGCGACTGTGCGCAGCCCATGGTAACCATGTACACGCTGCACAGCGACTGTGCGGAGCCCAGGTTAACCACGTACACGGTGCACAGCGACTGTGTGCAGCCCAGGGTAACCACGTACATGCTGCACAGTGACTGCGCAGCCCACAGAATAACCTCGTCTGGCCCACACAAGAGCAACATGTCGCCTGGAGTCATGCAGCATGCGACTCTGATTCTGATGTGCCCTGGCCTGTGGATCTGACATTCCAAGTTACCTAACCTCCTCACATCTTAGCGTCTCATCTGTCAACATGGAAATATTATGCCCACCTCATGACGATAAGTGAGAGACCAAAAATTACAACACTTCGGGCACTAGGCATGATGCCTGCCAGCTCATAAATGCCCAACAAGCAAAGCCATCATCGTGGGCAAGGAGGCAGAGTGGAAGACAGGCTCTGCGCTGACCAGGGCGGGCCAATCTGGCAGATGCAGGATGATGTGCCTCCTACGTGAACAAACCTTCTGGGACTGACGGTTTGTCTTATGAAGGTGACAGATTAGGTGGAAAGGGTGGCCGGTTAATCACAATGACCACTCAGGAGCATAGCGGGCTCGCGATAGAGAGCTGTAGCCAGGGACCACGGCTCCCACCCTGCTCCTTGCTTGGCACTGAGCTCACAGAAATGGGTCCACAAGCCGTTTAATCTCTGTATCTGAGAGAAGACCTGAAGCTGCCCCAGGACTCAACTCACATTTACCTTTAAAATACTGAATATCAGTTGTTAGTGCGGACGCCAGTTCATCTGTTGACACCTGCAACATTCCAGCCACTGAAATTAAGGCAACATTAGAAACACAGAGTCAGCATCCATTTCTTGATGGAAAGCACAGGTGTCTACGGCTAGTGTGTGAACTTTGTATATGGCCGTGTCAGGATGTGTGTGCATCAAAGAAAAGAAAGCCCTGTGGTAATTGTCAACGCCAACTAAAGACCATGTAAGCAGAACATTACTAGGCTTTCATGGCCCTGGTGCCTTAAAACGTAACAGGCTGTCCTGGCTGTCCTCACAGCCGGTGTTGCTTTTCTCAAGTAGAAAATCGCCTTGATGTAGGTGAAGATAACCTATTCATTGACAATCTATGGTGTTCAGTTCTTTCAAGAAAAAGAAAAACAAAAACCCAGGAGTTATTAAGCAAGGAGATTTCAAAATGGGGGTGCGGGGGACCTTAGTGGTGGCACCTTTGAAGGGAAGTGATTATATTATTTAAAATTGTGTAGCTAATACCACACCTCTTGGGTGCACTGGGCAGAAAATACCTGGAACGTTATTGACAGAACCCAAGAACGGGCCGAAGTGTAATGTGGGGAGGGATTGCGGCCAATCACTCGGGACGTTAAAGTGCGTCCCCCTAACCATTTCCCTCGGCCGGCCAGGTTTTAAGAAGGAGGAACAAACAAAATGGGGAGGTTTCCTGCCCTTCCCGGAATTCTCCAGAGGATCTGCTCGCCCAGCTGGCTCTTCTGGACTGTGTCGCCCTCTGCTGGCCATCGTCAGACTGCAGGTGGCGTCAGGGCGGGACCCACTGACCTTGCTCCAGGAGCCGGAGGTCAGAGACGAAGGCTGCATCGGGGTCTGTCAGCGTCCGGAACTGCAGGTCCCCGAGGTGCAGCGCAGCTGCCAGAATCACGAAGAGGTTCTCCATCTCCTGTGCGCGTGACAAACGGAGAAAGGGAAGAGGGTGCTCAGAAGGAAGAGGAGGCCGATCCTCCTGGTAGCCGTGGGGCGCAAGCCCTGCGCGACTGCACCCCCGGTCCCCAGTGTCGGACGGGACAACTCCTAGTGTCTGCCCCCAAACCAAAATCTCACAGTTCAACAAGCGCTTCCTCTAAATCCGCGCCTCTTTCCTTCAAGTATCAGAGCCAGAAAGCGACGCCGAGATAAGGGAGTGACGTTCTGATCAAAACAGACATGTGGACAGCAGTAGGGGGCAGAATCGGTGATCGGCACGGGGGCCGGGTGGCTGAGGGTCGCTGGAGAGGCCAGGCGGGTCAGGCCAACGCTGGAGAGAGGGAGGCAGGTCACGCGACAAGGTGATGAGGCTGTGAACTGTGAGGGCCTCCGTCAGGGGACATGCCTCCACGTCACCACTCCGGTGGGTGACGCAGCCCATGTGGCGGAAGTTACTGTTTCTCTCTTGTGTGAGGAGACTGGCTGTGCCGAGGGGAATAGGGTGCACTCCGCCCCACGCGCTGCATGGACACTCAAGGCCAGGGGTGTTGGCAGGAGCCACCTCCGATGGAAGGCACCGGCTGCGGGACGGGCTAGCGGAAGGAGGGAGGCTGAGGCCCCGAGACGGCGGGGTGGGGGGCCTCACAACTGGGGCGACCGTCCTCCTGTGGCAAGAATAATGGTCGAGGAACCAACACGGGACAGTGGCGTGGCCACTCCATCCTACAGGCCATCGTTTGGAAGTGTCACTTTATCACACCGGCATGGAAAATGTCCTAGGAACACTCTTGTCTGACTCATAAATATGCACTGAAAACTATATTTTCCTCTGCACTTCTGTGAATTTCTTCTGTTTTGTCAAAAGGCAGGATTTTACAACATTTTGTGTGTTTAGGGAAAGGTATTCTGGGAATTGAACCAAAGGCCTTAGCACTGAGCTACATACATGTCAGCCTTTTTAAAATTCACTTTCCTTTCCTTTCCTTTCTCTTCCTTCCTTCCTTCCTTCCTTCCTTCCTTCCTTCCTTCCTTCCTTCCTTCTTTCCTTCCTTTCTCTCTCTCTTTCTTTCTGACACAGGGTCTCACTAAGATGCTACACTGCCCAAGCGGGGCTCAGACTTGCAATCCTCCTGCCTCCGTCTCCCAGAATGCTGGGATCTGAGGCATGGACCACCACACTTGGATTGATCTGATTAATTTTAAGAGAGAGCACTGACAGCCACTGTCTCTCAGTATTTTCGAGAGTCCATGCCTTCGACCTGGCATTGCTCAAAAGCATGTTTGCTCATCCCCAAATCACACATCAGTGTTTGGAATTTCACTCACTCTTGTCTATGGAAGGGCATTTTCCCTAACCTCTTAAGCTACCCAGCCCTTCTTTTTCCTTTTCGATAATCCACGTAACTGTCCATGGAATGTTCTCAAGGCTGCAAGAGAAGTCCCCGTGGATAGTGGACAGGTGGACAGGGAGAATTTGCACTGTCCTGCATACAGTTTAGTGACAGAGACATAGCAGTGAGGTAGAACTATGGTGCACATTACGGTATGACAAGGGCTAGGACCCAGAGAAACATGAGACCCGCTGGGAGCAGGGGAGGCTTCATTTTCTGTCTTTAGTTCCCAGCATCCCCTGTCATCCTGCCGGCCTGGACACAGCTGGGCATGCAGGTTAGAGCTGGAGGGTTTCTTCTGAGCGTAGGACCACAGTTCACATTCTTGTGTGTCTAGACTCAAGGCCTTCCGTTGAAAGGCAATGGGCATGGTCTGTCTCCCAAGTGGAATAATTGTCACTATTCTAGTCTCTTTAAAATAACAAGATGAAGGGGTGAGGGTCATGTCTGTTCTCAAATGCAGATGTGCCTTTTACCAGAAAGGCACCAGGTTCCCTGTGAGTTCCTCAGGTAGCAGGTGTATGCTGCATGCCTTGCCTTTGAGGATCCAACCTGCATTTTCAAAGTCCCGTTTCCAAGCAACTGGACGTTGGTAGAAGGGTTCCCTGCCCTGTCTGTGCCCCTGATTCCTACAAGGGAGGCCAGGATTTCAGGCATGGAGGGAGGGAAGCAGCAGCCGACGCAAACACGGGACCTGAGGCAGAAAGAGGCAGGCACACGGGGCCTGGGCAGTTTGAGCAGAAGGGCAAGGTGCCATCTGATCGACACTTTCAGAATTCCAGTATCTGATCAGAATGGGTGGGGTGGCAGGCACAGCACTCAGTGATGTCACCGTGGTGAGTTCCCTTCGTAACCCGTCCTCACTGTCTCGTCCTGAGTGTCTTTAGTGGTTTTATCGTGGCGACTTTGATGCCCTGAATTGATTTAAAACATTTACTTTTAATGGTCATCTTGATGCCGGGAAAGACCCAGAAGCCACGTAGTGCCATATGGGTGAAGAAAGCAGACGAGGACACACCGCCTGCCTTGCCATGCCCGCCTTCCTTGGCGGTGTCAGAACCAGCTCGGATGTATTCTGCATCGCACTTCAAAAGACACTCAAGAGAGGAGGTGGCAGGAGTGAAGGGGGTGTTCGAAGCGAGAGGGGATATTTTTGGGGGTGATTGAGTCACTGCGTCTTTTACGACAATACATACTTTTACAAGTTAATGTTCACTGTGTATTGTGATCACTCTGTGGTTTGCTTAATCTGTTCATCTGTTTCTTTGGGGGAAGGGCTCTTTGCCACCAAGTTGAAAGGACATTTGCTCTGGCTTCTATATGCAGGTTTGTTTCCTTGGGCTCCTGTCCCTAAAACCCTCCACGTGGTCTCTGTCCTCCACCCCACCTCATGAGAAAGCACACTCCAGGAGGCAGGGCCTGGACCTTATTCTAGCCTGAGTCACCAAAGTCAGCAACACTATCTGGATATCATGGGGACAGGAAATGCCCTCCAACACATGACTTGTATAAAGTAGTGGAGGAGGCTGGTGTCCTTGGGGTGACACGCGGAGGTGACTCACCAGGTCGCTGAAGCCAATTACACTCAGAGCTTGCTTCAAAACCGCAAATTTCTCCCTGTTCCGGGAGTGCTCCGCAGTGGCCCCTTCTCCCCGCATGGTCTGCTTCAAGTACCTGTTTGGGTAAACACATAGCGTCAGGCCTTGGCCGGGA
Source organism: Ctenodactylus gundi (assembly GCA_004027205.1). Taxonomy (NCBI): domain Eukaryota; kingdom Metazoa; phylum Chordata; class Mammalia; order Rodentia; family Ctenodactylidae; genus Ctenodactylus; species Ctenodactylus gundi. The sequence goes on along the minus strand of PVKB01001734.1, from coordinate 139,268 downwards.
GTCAAGCTCTAGTGGTTTAGAAGTCGCTTTAGCCACAGCTGGAAGCCACCCGGACCTTGTGTGCCATGTGTTTACAGAGCATCTGCTGCCTCAGAGCATGTGATGTTTTGGAAGGGAAAACACAGTTCTTCTTGTACCAGAATGTAATTATCCTGTGTGACATAGCTGTCACTTCAGCCGCGCCTTCCTGCTAAAAGGTGAAAGTCACAGGGACCCAATGCTCCTTAGTATAGAAACTTGCACTGAATGAGTAATTCATGTTTGCACCGAAGATGCTTCATTTATGTTAACTGATGCTCTCTTCTCGTCAGCGCTTTTCCAAATAGGAGGTCGCTGATTAATCTGCTGATTTATTCCTTTCCTTCAACAAACGAGCAGGGATCACCCACCAAACAGACCACACTGCGCAACTGAGGACAGAGGACCAGGGCTCCTCCTGGGAGCCACAGCAACAAGACAATGGGATCTGTGGCAGAGGTGAGACAGAAGAGGGACAAGAAAGGGCTACAGCCACGGTGGAACCACGGAGAAATGGCAACTCCGGCGGGCACCCAAAGTGACTGTGAAGGAGGTGCTGTGGGCAGGAGCAGCTCCCATCCCGGGAGCTGCTCAACAGCAGGAAGTCACTGAGCAACCGCTTGGGCGTGTCCTGACCCTGGCTAAGCAGCACCACGTAGGGTGGCACACACAGCTGGTCCAGCATGGCGCACACGGAGACCGTAAGTCAGCAAAACCCGAGATTCGGGTGTGATGAGCAAAGACTGCCAAGAGCCCTTGCTCAGGTTCCAGATGTGTGCTGGGATTGAGGGGGCCTTGAAGGCCTGGAAACAGAGAAGTGGCACCATCAGGCGGGGGGTTCAGGAGGAGCATCCTACACCCCAGAGGCAGGCCACCTGTCAATAGGTGAGGCCACTGTGGATGGCAGACGCTTGGAAAGAGAGCCGCCAGGGGAAGGAGAGAGGCAGGGAGATGAGAAGGGGCAGAATGAGGGAGGCTCTGAGAACAGGGGAGGAGAGAATGAGACGATGTTTTTCTAGTGTCTGTTACGGTACCTGGGCACACAGGACCGATTCAAGCAGGGGCATTCCCAAGAGGCTGGAATGGGGCGGGTAGAGAAGATCCCATGCCATCGGCCAGTCACGCTGAATTTGAACCACTGGACAAGTGCTCATAGGGATCCACAAAAGCAAACAGACAAGGCCTGGAATTCAGAGACTGCAGCGAGTGAAACCACGTGTGGGTGCCCTCACACAAAGTGACAGTCTAAAGTTGAGGGGCAGAAGGAGTTGCGAGTGCAGGACAGGAAAGGGAAGAAAGAAAGAAACCAGGGGAGAGCCCGCAAAGCGAAGGAAACGAGTTTTAAGACTGCTTGGAAGTGACGGACAGGACCGCAACAGCGACACCACTCCCTGCGTGGGAAGCGAAGCCCAGCAGTGTCTGGGGTGAGCAGACAGCAGGTGCGGTCGGGTCTGAGGGTCTGTGGGACCCTTGTCCTCAGTCTGGGCTGTGGCGGCAGAGCTGACTGAGCTTTGGATGCGGGCGACGCGGCCTGAGGCGGGATGTGGGAGTGCCTGGAGTTTGCTGCAGAGAAGGGGACCTCAGAGGGGAGCTGAGCTGCCTGCGGCAGGGGCAGCTGTGGGGTAGCGCTCCGGAGCCTGCGGCACTCGCATGTGGCTGATACAGGACTGGGATGCATGTGCAGGATGAGGAGACGATATGCAGTAGGGTAGGAAGCTCACAGGCATCACTGTCTACAATGCTTGGCGAGCCATTCTGCCTCAAGTCTGCCAAATTTGGTGACTGGAATGTTCTGATAGCAAGAACTTATAAACACTCCCCGTCCTCCCAAAGTACCTGTACAGACACTGCACGCACACACACGCACACACGCACGCCCACGTGTGTGCGCAGAGCGAGCTATCTGATCGGGACAAAGCCATTCAGCTGCTCTTTACACCGGCTTATATCCAGCCCTGCGGGTTGAGATCCAAAGCATGAACACATGAATCTCTGCATTCTACTATATAAAATACAAAATGGATAAAAGTGGCATTTTATATTACCATATCATTTTTAATCTCTTGTTCCCCATTATGGTTTGATTCTAAACTGTCACATGCAGTCTGCTGTGTGTGGATGGTGACTGGATTACGGAGACGTCGTGCGCATCTGTGGATCCATCTGTGGGCTGGTTCATGGCTGACTGTGGTGTTGGGGGCAGACCTCAGGCAGAGGCAGCAGGTCACCAGGGGTGTGACTGGGGAGAGTGGGCCCCTCCCTTCTCTCCCTCTCTGCTTCCCAGGAGCGCCTGTCTAAGCAGCTTCCCTAGCCAGGCCCTTCTGCCATGCTGTTTCTGCCCTGGAGGTAGCAGACCATGAGGTGAAACTGCTGGACACTGTAAGCCAAGATAAACTTTTCCTCCTTTAAGTTGTAGGTGCTGGGTATTTTGTCTGAGACATGAGAAAGTTACCAGATGGGTTAATATCTTTTTGAGAGAGGTCTCTTCATGTCTTGCAAAGAACATTTAGCTTCTATAACCACCGAAGAGTCAAATACCTAAATGGCCAGTATTTCTTTTAAAATGCTTAAGAAGGAATCATTTAGTAAATTCTCACCACGGTCACTTCAAGGACTACACTGAACCCCCCCCACCCCCCAAGCCCAATTCAGTATGTCTTGGGACACAGAAGGAGCAGTAGTAATAACCCACCTTGCGAGGAAGTACAAATGGAACAGGATTCTTATTTAAAGTAAATTCTGGGTAAAAAAAAAAATATGGCCATACGGAGTTAATCCTGCTAGTTCTAGACAGGAGCGTTATGTGTGTGACGAATCGGGGCTGAGGGGGTCATAACTTGGGGAAAGACCCGGAGGCACGGGCACAGGCTAGGGCTTCCTGAACAGAATTCCAGTAGCACAGGGAATAATGTCACGAATCAACAAATGGAACTCCGTTAAATTGAAAAGCGCCCACACAGCAAACCAAATAGCTAACCCTGTGAAGAGGCAACCAACGGAATGTAGGAAAAAAACTGATATGCACTTTTCTGATAAAGGAGTAACAGAATTTATAAAGAACTCAAAGAACCAACCTCTAGAAAATAAATGGCCCAGTCAAAATCCGGGCAAAGAAACTGAATAGACACTTCTCAAAGGAGTGAGTGGAAATGCCAGGGTTGTTATAAAGGGCAGTTACTCTGACGTGGGAAGTGACACATCAGATTGGATATTAAGAACCATCAATATCCAATGGTGATGGGAGACGCTGGGGTCCTGCCTCTTTCTTAGCATGAATCTTCACTGGCAGCCACTGCCCAGCAGCAGCGTCCCCACACCAGCCCCACCTCTGACCACCGGGCATCAGGTTCCCGCAAGGAGCCTCCAACCCCGATCCTGTGTGTGTGTGTGTGTGTGTGTGTGTGTGTGTGCTTAACATTAGGGTTGTGCTTCTGGGAGAAGCCACTGCTCCCACTGATGTGACGGGAGGCGGGGCTCAGGCAAGTGACGGGGATACAGATGTCAACACAGGTGATGCTTCGCTTCTGGTCTGCTGCACACCTCCAGTGCACGGTCTGGTTCCTAACAAGCCACAGGCAGGTAGTGGTCCACGAATTGGGACCCTCCGCTCGAGATGTTTCTATTATGGGCCTCAAGAACTGAATGTACAAGCTTCACACCGATTAAGAAGCTATAGCCGGATGAATACAGTTTGACTAATTCTACTCAAAGGAAAAGTGGCAGAAACCATGACTTGTGGACATACAAGGTTTACCGTCGTCACACTGATCCACAGAAGGTGTTGCTATTTCCTACAGGTGGGGAGCTGAGGCTTGTGAGAGGCCACGGAGCCGGCAGGGCCCAGGGCTCCCAAGCTCAGTTCCAGGTCTCCCCCAGGAGATGCTCTAGGCCCTCGCTGTCCCTCCCGGCTCACAGCCGCCTCCCCAAGGCCTCTCTGCCACCGTGAGCAGAAAGAGAAGGAATCGCACCACAGAAAGCCAGGGAAATCCCGCTGCAGAAGCTAGTAACACCGCCACCCGCCGCAGAAGTTGTTTTCACACTTGATCTTAGGCAAAAGGCTGAGAAGCAACAGAATGCTGTTTTTAATACGCAAAGGGAAGAGTCCTCACTGCAAATGCTTGACCGAGTTGGTGGCTCAAGGGAGAAACATTAATATTCAGAAACCGGTACATGTAATGCTGATTTTCCCATAATTACCATTTATTTTTATTCATCCATTCTCTCAAAATGTTAATTATTTAAGAATGGACATTTTCCCCCTTGAGGTGAGTTCAATAAAAAATGTACTTTTGTGTTCTTAAAGTGATAAATTACATAAAAGTCATAACTGACATGAAAAGTGTCAGTTAAGTATGTGCATTTAGCAGGCAGTTAACATGCAGGTATGTCCTGGGCAAAAAGAAGGGAATGAGGATGAAAGGAGGGGAGGGGAGGGTGGGAAGAAGGGAGAGATGGCGTGGAGAGAGCATGCGCTAGACCCCACGACCCACCGGCACACTGCCCCTCGCTCGCGAGGACCCAGCAGCTCTGTGTCCACAGCCTCTAAGTGTGGGTAACTGTGCTCCCCCGGCCAACTTTAAATCACGAATTAGGTACGTTTCTGTTTTTCCATGACTCAGATAAGAGTCCAACATAAACCAAAGCAGAAAAAAGAAGAGAATAAACATGAATATTGACATATACGGGTTTTCCCCAAATCGTGATGCTTCTCCTTCCTTTTTCTCTTTTTGTTCTCTTCCACATATCCACATTTTTCTAAAAGTCAGTGAGTGTCACATCCAACTTCCCCCAAAAGAAGTGCTATGAAGCCACACATTTCATGAAAGACGAGACAACAGTTCCCTTGAGATCCGTCTGTGCTGCCGTGTCCCTTAAACACACAGCACACAGAGGAGGTCACTGCCGTGTCCCTTAAACACACAGCACACAGAGGAGGTCACTCCGTTTTTGCAGAAGAGTGTTCAGCAGTTCTGCAGTTTAGACAGACACCAATTGGTCTAACCACTCACTTGTAGCTGGAGGAACCTCCAAGTTTTTGTTTATTTATTTATTTAAGATAGGGTGCCCAGGCTGGTCCTGAACTCACTATGGAGCCCAGGCTAGCCTGGGACTTACAGCAGTTCTCCTATCTGAGTCTCCCAAGTGCTATGATTACAGGTATGCGCCACCATGCCCGGCTTATGTGGTGCTGGGGAATCGAACTCAGGTGGCCTTCCACTTGCTAGGCCAACACGTTAACCACTGTGCCACTCTTCCAGCCTCCTCCAGTTTCTAGTTTTGGGCTGTGCCATATGAGGCTACTAGGAGTGGTCACACGCGTGCAAACACATGTGTGATCTTGCTGGGTGAATGTTGAGGGTGCAGTGGCTGGTCCTGCCATGGATGCATCTGTAGTTTCATAAGGAATTGTCAGTCCAAGGAGTTACACTGTCATATGCCCACCATGCGTCACGCACGCATTAGCCACTTTCTCCACATCTTTGCCAGGATGTGCTGCTGGCACAATTTCCACATTAGCAGCTCTGGCACATGTGCGGTGGTCGCTCACTGGGGTCCGCGTCGGCACTTCCCCAGTGGCTCTGGAGGCTCAGCATTCAGTCATGTGCTTATTTGCCCTCTGTATGTGAAGCGTCTCTTCCTGCCTTCTGGAACTGAGACACCTTTCTTCTACTGCTGAATTTGGAGGCTTGTTGTATGTTCTAAGCGCTGTCCTGTTAGACATTTGCTTTCCACATTTTCTCGCACTGTGTAGCCTGACTTGTAACATCTAAGTGGGAGTTCTGAAGAACAGGATCTTCCCAGCACGATGTGGACAGCGCTCCCACTTTTCCTTGCGTGTCCCCCATAAGTGATGTGAGGCTTCACGCTCGCTTCCTTCCCTGCTTTAGACTGCAAATATTTTTTGTTTCCTCCCCTCAAAATTTCACAGGAGTATCTTTCCCTTTGAATTCATAATAGAATTGTAGATTTTCATTCTGTAGGTCTGAGCCTTATTAATTTTCTTCCCTGGGCTACTTTTGTTCTGTTTATATTTTTTTCCTGTGAGTGTCCACCTGCTTCAGCATCTTTGGATGAAATGTCGTCTTTCTTCAGCTCAATTTCTTTGTATTTTTGTCAGCACTCAGCTGTGTTCATTTGTGTGGGTCTAATCCTACAGTTCTCCGTTTCTAGCTATCTGCCAATACCACGTTGCTTTAGTTACTTACTCACTGCTGGGACAGACTGCTCAATATTCACAACTTAAGGAAGGGAAGATTTAGTCTAGCTCACCGTTTTGGAAGGTCTCACGCAGCCCACTCATGGCTAGCTGGCAATGGTGGAAGCACATGGTGGCACCCTGGCTGGACGGAGCTCCTCATGGCAGAGCAGAAAGGGAGCCAAGTCAGGGAGGCATCCTTAAGCATACAGCACCCTTCCAGGTCAGGCTTCAGTGACCCACCCCTTCTGGGTCAAGCCTCAGTGTCCTGCCCCTTCTGGGTTAAGCTCCGGTGTTCTGTCTTTTCCAGGTCACATGCCCATAGCACACTGCACACCCATAATCTACCACTCACCCACAATCTATAACAACCAAATACATGAGCTATTCCAAGTCCAAACCATAACACACGCCATCTGACTAACTAAGCCTATATGGCAGGCCTTAATATACATGTATGTTGAGTTCTGGGATTTTACTAATATTCTTTCCAAGATTATTTTACCTACTTTAATGGCTCGCATCTTTACATGTAAACTTCAGAGTAAGCTTATTTATGTATAACGCTGGTCAGAGTTCAGTAGGAATGGCCTTGATCTTATATATCACCTCAGGGATAATTTACCCTGTTGCTACAGTGCGTCTTCCAATCCATGAACATGGTATGCCTCTTTGATTTCATTAATCAGTATTTTGTAATTCTGACCAAACACATGTTGTCAGGATTTTGTTAAGCACGTGCCTAAGAATTTCACTTAGAGAAATTGGAATGTGGTCTTACAGTTTTCACTGTGGTTCCCAACAACTTACAGCTAATACACAGAGGTTGCTATGTGTGATTGATTTTGTGCATATAACTTGTATCCCATGACATGCTGAACTCATGTACTGATGTTATGTGGTTTTCTGTAACTTCCTCAGAGTTTCATAGTTCCCTTTCACAAAAAACCTGGTGGTTTTTTTCTTTCAACTGAGTTCACACTTGCAGTTTTTATGGATTAGTATAAAGGAAAGCACGACTTCACCTTTTTGTTATCTCATACAGAAATCAAACCAAAGCAAATATGTGCTACTACCACGAAAACGTCTACTTCGGTACTGAAAAAAAAGACTCATTACATGTTTATTTAAAGTGAGTCAGTAAGTGCTACTGCTGGCTACATGCTATTTCTGGTCAGTCACCCCATTGTTCGTGTTTGTTCCCTGTCCTGACCACACAGCACCCTGGTGACACACTTTGTAGGCAGGTCAATTACACGTTGAAAATGGGTTGTGTACGTGGGGTGTGTGACTGTACAAGGTGAGGCTTTCACTTTGAGGGAAAGCAGAGCAGGTATGGGGGCATTTGTCACCCCCTGAGAACACACGGGTAGAGGTGGCCCACGAGGAAAGTCACGGGCGGGCTTTCTCTTGTTAACAGAGGAGTCCACATTCAGGATCTCCTCCTGGATGTGACGCAGCGGGGGGAAATTAAGATGCTCAGGCGGGAGTGGTGGTGCACAGCTACAATCTTCACGGCCCGGAGGCTGAGGCAGAAAAGTTGTGAGTTCGGGGTAGTCTTGGCTACATAGCGAGATCCTGTTCCTGCCCTCCCCCCAGTATATATATATATATATATATATATATATATATATATATATATATACACACACACACACACATAGTATGTAATATCTGACACACACACATAATTGCTGCTCAGTCTGTGGCATCAGCGTGAGTCAATGTGAGAATTGGTTATTCAGGGTAGCAATGATAAAGTCTGAACAGCAAATACAAACTATGACTGCTTTCAAAAAAACGCCATCGTGACATTTCAAGGACCTGCATCCTCCCCCTCCACCCACACCTACTGTGTCCCAGTGTCATCGGGCACAAGGCGGCACCTGTGCCTGGCAGGTGCTGTGTGCTGTACCCATGAAACAGCTCAGGCGCTTGAATGGGCACTCTTGGTGCCCGAGGACTGAGCGCAAACCTACATCAAAGGCCTTGCTGCTTAAAGTGCAACATATGCAGCCCATCCTGCAGGCAGAGGCTTATGGGCCAGAACTCTGGTTGCTCCATTTTGTCTGCTGGGTGTAAAGATCGGTGCTTTCTGGTTTGTGGCCAGTGCTGTCTTTTCCTTGGTGATGTTTAATATACAAACAGAAACCAGATACGCAAAGCTGGGCAGCTGGCGTTCCAAAGACAGTGTGGCTCGCTAAGAGACAGCAAAGCCTCTCTTTGTCCCTCGCCCAGAGCCGCCCTTCTCCTAGAAAGGAAACTCTTCCCCTTCTTGTTTTCAAACTATCTGGAGCACATTAACTAATTTTAAGTCACTTCCAGTGGAATATGAACATGATATTTTATTAAGTGCAGACTCAGATCCGTAAATCCCCACCGATGGAATCATTAGTACATCAGCTCTGCTCTGTTTTGTTTGGAAAGAGAAAACTCCGTCAGTGGTCCTCAGGAAAAGGACAGAGCCCACTGAATAAACTACGAACTCAGGGAGACTGCGTCTTGTGACATTCTCGGAGTACTTTTCCCATATTTTTTCGATCAGTCTCTTTCTTCAAAACATCTGGTGAGGCAGATTCAAAACTCTCTCCGTCCTGGAAAGGGCGGATGTTACTTTGGTCCATGGTGTCACCTGAAAGTGACTCTCTGGGAGAGCTGGAGTAGCCACGGCATGAGTGGCCGTGTCCTGCTCAAAGCACCAGGCAGGGTTGAGGGCCGAGCCCAGGGGTGACCCGGTCCCAAGTCACACTGCCACAGCCCTTCTGCCAGGGGACAGGCACTGCCTCTTCTGAGACAGCCCCTCCCATGGCAGTGCCAATAGGCGCAGGAGGGCGTTATCAAAATGGAGTGGGACACATTTTGTGTCAGAAGTGTGTGAATTTCCTTCAAGTGAAGGTGCGGTAGCATGCGGGTGGGGGCAGTACCTGCCTGGGGGTGGGAGGAAGAGCCCACACCAAGCCACCCTGGGCCAGTAAGGCCCTGAAAGTAGAGGGGCAGACTGCCGTGGGGACCCCACCGTGGCAGCCACGGTGATGCTCAAGGGAGAGAGCTTGAGAGACATGCCTCATGCAAGGCATGACCACGACACAGACACAGAAGACAGACCTGCACTGTAAGGGCCGGCTGAGACAGCCTGCCTGCCTCAGAACAGCTGGCGTGTGTTCACGTCACAGGACACTGGCTCAGACCCGTGAGCACTTGCTGACAGTTCCACGGACGAGCACACCGCATGGCACGTCCACCCGGGGCTCGGCTGTGCGCACACATCAGACGTGACAACACGGGCACTGTGTGGTCGACACCAGGCAGGCTGTGACCACAAACACATCATGTCACCTCCTTCAACTCAGTGGGTCTCCGAGGATTTTGTCTTTCTGTCAGATAAACACTTTCTCACACCTACTGTTTCTTTTCCTTCTCTCAGGTCATGAGAACATGCACCATCAATGTTCAGAATTCCTTCATTCCCACCTGTGCAGTCTGCGTCTTCACTGCCAGCGTCGTGAGTTCACCTGACCTCACGTTCCCGCCACCTGGCCCCGGCACCGCAGCGTCCTAGGGCTCCTCCAGCCCCCACGGGCCCCCCAGCTCAGTTCCCCTTTTCTCCATCCTCCTCCCCCCAACACCCAGCACATTTCTCATATCACATCCAGTTATCTTTAGAGTGACAAATTCAGCCCATTCAACTCCCAAATCACATCCTTAAATTCTGGATTTGCGTTGGTCTTAAAGCTCAATACAGCCAGAATGGCTTCCCAGGGCCTCGCCTCCCCCGGGAAGGGCGGGCACCTCCCGGACCCTTGCCTTGAGAAAGCCGCCCAGCCTCTGTACCCTGCGCCAAAGACACAGCAGCAATTCCAAACTGGAATTTTTACAGAGAATCTGGTTTCTAAAATATTTTCAAATGACATTCAGGAAAATCTCCTCAATCTGAATTTGTTTTAAAATATAGATTGCACCTAGAAAGGTGATCTTGTCCAAGGCAAACCGTTCAACTAAATGCTGTCAGAATGTGGATAACAGAAGTGGTTAACCAGGACAGGCACATGTGTCGAGCCTATTACGCCACTTCGGTTGGCCAAACAGCCACTTTGGTTTAAAAGTCAGGTGAAAATGATGGCGTTAGCATACATGTGCACACACATGGCCCACACATGTGCGGACGCACACACACATTCACATTGTCCCCCCACCAACAAGCCTGACCCCTGCTCTTCTGGTGCCCTTCCTGCTCTTCTCATTACTGAACTTTTCCAGGCACGCCTCCCTGCCGGGACGGCTCCCTCTAATTGCTGTGTGCTTTATAGCTTCAACAGAATTTATTACTACATAAACATATAATTCACATGTAGTATTAAAATGCAAACTTAAAAGTAGACAAAGTTCTCTGAAATTAGAGCAACTGAAAGTGGTAAACACTCAAAATAAAGCTTTTTATCTGAACTCGGTTTAGTTCTAAACTTCTTTGAACTGCTCAAGTGTTTCCACACATGTACTTAATTTATACTACTTGTTAATAATAAGAAATCCCTATTGGTGAAATGTTCAAAGGCACCCAAGGGTGGGGCTAGTGTGCTGCGCCAGTCCTCCCTGGCCACAGCTCTGGGCCCCTGGACCTTGCTGAGCAGCCACGCAGAGGGCCAAGCACGTGGCCCAAATGCCATTGCACACGTATGATGATAAATTATCTGAAAATGCAAAAAACTCCGAGGAGTTTTAAGCAATAAAATCTGAATCATGCACCTCAACTCCAGATGAGGTATTTTAATTTTGAGATGTTACTATAAAAACCCTGAGCTAGTCACGCAAGACTGTGATAAAGCAATCAGTTCCACACTGAATTAGGAAAAGACGTCCATGCCCACGTGACAGAAGATGGATTCTGGAACCTTTGAAACCAGCAGGCTTCAATATGTTTGTCTCTTCAGAGGAAAAAGTTAATATTGTTTTCATTTTTCCTCCAGGAAATGGGATGGTATCCTGGCATACTTAGGAAGTAAAGTGTCCCGGCCAAGCAGACCTGGGGTCTCCCCGCTTCTTCCCACTGCCACTCTTAGCACATAGCTACTCTTACGGTTCTCTAAATCTATCCCAGGTACTAAAAATGCTAAAAAGTAAAAAGATAAGGAAAATTATTACAAAACTTAGGTGTACCTTCAATAACAAATTAATTTTTGATTTTCAAATGTGTAAGGCAATATATAATCCCTTAGAAATAAATCTCCAGGAGTTTCTGGCTTCTGGACTCTCTAGATGACACAGCAACCCCTAGATGGAGTCTTTCGGCCCGATTTACTTGCCACAACTTCAATATTTTCATTTAAATATGAGTAAGCACTTAAAAGAGTTAGGAACGAATCTGAACTTTGTTTTCGGTCCTGGAGATAGAATCCAGGGCCTTCTGCATTAAGTTCTACTTCCAGTTCTTTACTCTGGGACAGGGTCACCCTAAGGTGCTGAGTTGTTCAAGCTGGGCTTGAACTTTCAACATGCTACCACACCAGGCTAAATCTGAACTAGGATAACAACAGCTTCTAAAATTATCAAAATCTGTATCAGTAGCTATTTATTTCTGTTAAAGGAATCTAAATTGAAGGGGGGGAATTAAGTTACACAAATGGACAACCCAGTTGATAGCTGCTGCCATCCACCTTATAAATTATATGAAGGGGGCCTCTCTCCCTGTCCTCCCTGTCCCTCCTGGTCACTAACCGGTGATGCCCTCACAAGTGAGGTATGCCATTCTACCGCCTAGAGTGGGTCCCTGTCGCCAGCACTGCTCAGGAAACCACGTGGAACCCGAGGACAGCCAGTGGGAGGGACAGCAGCCAGGGTCGTGGGCACCATGTACAGTCTGGGGCTTGGATTACTTTGACTCTAAATTTCCACTAGCTGAGTGGGGCCACCAGCTTTCCTAAATGCCCATCTCACTTCCCTTTAATCTCTGCTTTCCGAAAGGAGGCCTCCTCCGGCTGGATCCCAAACTAGCTCTTATCATCAACCCCCATAGTAGCCGAAGAGGAAACAAAACCCACCTTGGAACGTTGGACGGGATACGGCACAATTCGGGTGCCAATGCAGCTACTCGTGAGCAGCGTGCTACCTCCGGATGGTGGCCTCGGTCGGGGCCTTTGCTACTTGGCATTCCAGCAGGCGGTCTGCATCAAGACGCCACCCTGGCGAGCAGGGATGTCTCAGTGACAGCAGCATTTGAAGGGCTTCGGTTGGTCAACTACCAGCTACCTTCCCCTGCGTTTATGGTGTTGATGCCAGAAGCGTGGGCACCTGTGGAGATGCCTTCCTGCCTGTCCTCAGGTGAACACGATATTCCTTCCTTTCATTGGATGGATGTACTGTCATAGAAATAAGCCAAGTTTTGTTTATTCATAAACTTGTTCACCCCACCTAGAAATATTTAACACAATGTCGCTCGTGCTGCCTCCGGGACAGGCCTGGGGGCCGCACGGGGATTCTGAGGATGGAAAGCGAGTGTTGCGGTGGTTGACGCGGCTCGAGCAGCTCATGGGAAGGTTTGTGAAAACAAGCTTGAACAAGTCGCGTGCCTGGGAGAGACCCTGCTCCACGCTTCGGCCATTAGGCACTCTTGGTTTACAATGGTTTCGTGTCCCTTAAGAAAATGAAACTACTCAGCTCCCCTATGCTCCGGCAACTGGGCTTCCCGGGCGTCTGAAGACGGGAGGCCCAGGCCTCGGGCAGGGGTAAGCAACACATCAAGAAGGAAGCGCGCTGACACACGTGTCGAAGGAAGAGTACGACCTACTGCTCAGAGCAGGAACGCGGAGGATAGCCGCGTGTTCGTCACGTCCGAGGAGGCAAGCCAGCGTGCAGGGTGGGTCGTGGTTCACTGTTTAAATTGCAGTGTGTTCTGGTGACAACTGGCTCAATCAGGAACCCCAACTGAGCATCTCGACTGCCACAGAGAAAACGAACAATTCTGCCGCCGGCACGTTCCCTAGGGGCCTTTATCATCTGAGGATTCTCCACACATCAAAAAGAAAAGAAAAAAAATCCCTTGTCTGAAGGAAATGAACTTAGGAGTTGGACGCTGGAGGTGAGCACGCTTTAATAACTGTATTCCGTAGAACAAGGCAGAAGAGAATTCGGGGAAGAGCCGAGTCACCACTAGGAGCGATAAGCGGAGGACGGAGAACAAGTCTCCGTCACAGAGGTGGTCAGTGAATTGCCTGCAGCTCCGTCACCGCGGCCCCTGAGAGGAAGGCCTGCCGGCCTCTCTCCCGTGCTGTGGGAGGGCAGAACTACAGGTACTACCAGCTCAGAACGTGGCATATTTGCGATAATTTGCAAAGTAGCTTATATGCCTTCCATATATTTAAGAAAATTCAGCTAACAGAATAAGTTGAGTTTAAGTCCAATAGGGTGACGTTTGTCGTAACTACAGCCCTGCGTAATCGGAACTGTCACTGCCACCTCAAGGCCTCTCACATCAGTATCGTAAAAAGGGGAAATTCTAGCAATTAAATCACTAGCTGGGGAAACTTCTTTGCCCCCAGGGTCTTGCTACGCTGCTGCACAGGCTGGACTTGAACTCAGGATCCTCCTGCTTCAGCCTCGCAGGGTGCTGCGATTACCGGCCTGTAGCACCTTGACTAGCTGGGAAGCATCCTTCAAGAAGACAGAAGACGCCGGAGTGGGTGGTGCAGGCCTGTAACTAACGCCAGAGGCTGGGGTGGGAGGGTTGCAGTCTCTCTTCAAGCCTGAACCGCTGGGCCACTCAGCGAGAACTTGTCTCAGAAGCAAAACAACAGCTACGAGAACCGAAGGGCTCAGGATGCAGCGCAGCGCGAAGGCCCCCAGTACCAGCACAGGAGGACAGCGAACAGCAAGTGGGCACCCACACCCACGTGTGCAGGGTCCCAGGCTGCCTTCACACCGACTCCTGCCCTGGTATTGGCGGCCTGGGAAGCAGCCTCCCCTCCTCAGAAGGCCTCCTGGAGGGGCAGGGGCAGGCATAGGCCCAGTAAGGAATGGCCGGCACTGTCAGCGCACCCCGTGCTTTGCCTCCTGCCTCTGCCCAGCACCCTCTCTGGCCTAGCGGCTTGTCACGGTCATGCGGGCAGACACCTTGCCCAGGGCCTTTCTGTCAGAAGCTGGGCATGCTGACCCTGCGGCGCCCGAGGCTCACTCCAGGTACCAGGGCAGGTCTGTGGCACAGAGCAGGATCAGGAGAAGGCCCCTGCTGAGCAGAACAAGCTGCGCTAACCCTCCCTTTACAGCCAAAGCTGAAGGGGTCTACTCAGGAAGATGGATACCCCATGCTTTCCCTAAGGGGTGGGGTCCTGAAAATGACAAGAAAGGACAGGGAGACTCCGCAGCCAGGAGGAGGGAGGCAGGGGAGGCAGGCGCGAGGTCGGGAACGGGGGAGAGACACACGCAAAGGATGTCACGCCACTGAGCTCCCTCAGAGGAAACTCGGAGGCAGGACAGAACGTCTCCCAAGTCTGTCACGTGCATGTAGGAATCTGCCAGTCAAAACTAGTTAGTATAAACCATTGAAAGAAGAAGGAAAATAACATTTTTTACAAAATCCAAAAAGTGGCGTACAGTGCGACGCAGGCTAAAACACTGACATCCTCCTACAGAACAGGACTCATGGCCTCCCCTCGAGTCCTCAGTCATGGCCAAGTCTTCTCTGCCGGTCTTGTGTCTAGGGGCCTTTTCTTTTCAATTAACCTTTTAATCTACCAGCAAGCAGGAAATCCATGGCGAGGTTTCCAGGCATGGGAGGATTACTTTAGGGAGTGAGTGCAATTCAGAAAGAGAACTGGTCATCACTGTACCCTGTTCTGTTTACCACAAACTCTTTAGACAGGCGAAACCACGTGGCATGCCCAGGATGGACCATTTTGTATCCAGCTGCTACCTGCACGGGCATTAGGAAAATTACAGACATGACAGGTCACCTCAGCAGTGTGGAAAAGCCACAGGTGACACTACCAGATCTTCCTGCCACTATCCATTGCTGTGAGTGTTTTATTTCAGACAGAGGAAGCTTAATTCAGGAGCTAAGGTGCTGTGCTAATCATTTCTAATAATATTCCCAAATAAATCGAGAAGTGGTTAGAATTTGCTAACGTACATAGCTGTCATGAATTTGAATGCGATCAGTCTCCCAGCGGGTGCAAAGACGCTGCCTGCCATCCATTCTGGAACGAGAGTGGAGAAACGCAGAGCCTCTCCATCTCTCCCAAGAGGAAACCTACCCGAAGAAACGCACGCCTGTCCGTGCTGCGACGCCTCGGGTGCCGTCAGCTGAGGACTCGGCTTTCTGAAGGACAGCCAAGGCCGCGGGAAGGAGGACCAGCCCTGGCCCACCGGAAGAGGCTGCAGAAGGCCCCCAGGGCTCCCGAGACCTGTGGGGCTTACTCTATTCAGCAAGAGGCTCTGCAGGACCCATGGGAGACGCCTTGCCCCACAGGCCGCTGCCACAGGGTAAGGTGCTCCCCAACACGCCTGCCCACAGGTGCCTGGCCAGCCGGCAGGACCGTTCCCTGGGGCATGTTCTGGCTGAGCATACAGCACAGTTCGGGTGCTCTGTGCCGAGAAAGACCTTGTCACAGCGTAAGCTAGAGACAGAAGACCCGACAGCAGCAGCAGTGGCCACTGGCGCATCCCCCATGGGGACCACTGGCCGCAGACTCTAGAATAAGCATGTGGAAGACAACTGCAGTGCAAGGAGAAGGGACACGGGATGGGACAACGGGGGGCGGGGAGTGGGGGGGCAGCGGGTGGGGGGATGCGAGAAAGTAAAAATGAATAAGATGCGGAATGTATATGCCGACTCCCCAAGAGGGGTGCGGTGATTAGGTGCAGCAAGCTCATAGTAATAAAACTTATTACGGGAAAAATAAAAGAACTAAGAATATAATATGAGAAAGGAAGAAAGAAACAATATTAAAAATAGCAAAGCAGGACTCTTAGAAGAAAAAGTCATTGAAATTCAAAGCCAATACCCAAATTAAATACCAGATTAATTCATACTCAATAGCGGAAGAGGAAAGCGTGGGGAGAATACCTACAGCATAGCACGGAGAGTGAAAATATAAGACAGAGACGAGGGGAAAGACAGGAGGAGAGGGCAGCAGCTTCTAAAAGAGTTAACGGAAAGACCAGAGGAGACGGGGCTGTCCGCAGAGCGCTCACCCCTCTTCAAGTCTGGACAAGCGAGCGAGCGCCACGGTGCATGCATCAGCTGTCTCAGAATGTGCTTTGAAAAATTCATCGTGGCTAATCTAGAAATCTACACAAACACATGTACATACAAAGTAATGCTCATTATTCACCTATTCTCTCACATACTAGCTATGTGCCAATGACAGGGGCAGGATTTAGGGGCACAAGGTGAACTCAGGGTCCCCAGCGTAGGGACATGTGCTTTTTTTGAGAAACGGTAATGGAAACAATGTCTGCCCTGTGATGAGTGTGACGAGGAGACTAGCAGGGAGCCCACAGAGACACACACAGAGCCCGTGGACTCTAGCAGGGAGCCCACTGAGACACACACAGAGCACACAGACAGGCACAGAGCCCAGGGAGACAGGCACAGAACCCATGGAGACAGACACAGAACCCACAGAACCTAGCGCAGAACCCACAGAAATGGACACAGAGCCCAAGAAGACAGGGACAGAACCCACAGAGCTTGGCCTAAGAGCCAGCAGAGACAGATGCAGGATTCACAGAGACAGGCACAGAGCTCATGGAGACCGACACAGAGCCCACGGAGCTTGGCATAGAGCCTTTGGAGACTGACACAGAACCCACAGAGCTGGGCACAGAGCCCACAAGAGACAGCATAGAACCCACAGAAACAGAAACAGAGTCCATGGAGACAGGCACAGAGCCCATGGCCTTTTGGAAAGTAGAAAGTGCGTGGTCACAATGGTGAGGGCAGGAGCACAGAAAGCTCAGCATGCAGCGGGCCCCCACGCTGTGCTCCCAGCAGGTAGAGCATTCCTGGGAGAAGGACAGCCCAGTGGAGGACGGTGGCACGTTCATCCCTAGTCCACTGGCCGGTACGACGGGCTAGAGCCACACGAGGCACTGCTGTGGGGAGGGAGGATACATCGGAGCCCGCAGGAGACTCACGCACACCAAGAAAGTGACAAGGACGGGCAAGATGAGGCACAACGGTTTTGGAGAAATTTTCACCATGAAAGCTCTGAATCATAAGGAATCCCACCATGGACAGGGCCGCCCAGACTGAAGGGCAGGAACCCTCCCCTCCGATGCATTAGTCAGGGAGCATATGACTTAGCACCAGCGTCATGGCCGGGGTCCCGAATGTTCCCCAAAGACTCATGTATTTGGACATAACGAATTGAGTCTGTGTGCTGCTACGTGGGACCCTGACTAGGGATGACGGAAGGTAGAAGGCGGCCCAGACCCTTGAGAACAAGACCAGCAGGCACAGGGCCACTCCCTCCTGTTTTAGGCCCACAGCTCAAATACCCAACACCCACAACTTTGCAGCTTCAGGGAGGGGAGGTTTGTTTTCATTCATGATTTCAGGTCTTCAGACCTTGGTTGGCTGGCTCCAAGGCGGGACTCGCATGGCAGAGAAGACGGTAATGGGCACTTTCAGCTCAGCCTGCAAACAGAGACAGGACAGAGCAGCGGGGCACAGGGAAGTTCCCTTCCAGGTCACGCCTCCAGTGACTCGTGTCTTCAGACTGAGAGTCCACTTTTGAACACATGAGGCTTTGGGGGACATTCTACATCTAAGCCATCACAGGCCCCTTTCTAACCTCCACTGTTGCTATCAAGGCTGTGATCAGACTCCCACATAACCACAGGACCGGGGGGGGGGGGGGGGGGGGGCAAGGACACGAGCTACCTTCAAAGCACTTGGGATATGAATATGACTTTAGCTTGCAGTGCGTGTGTGAACACACACGTCTCATCACCAGGTTCTACATAAATATCACCACATAGCTCCAGCACCCAAAGCTTCAGATATACATACACACACGCACATGGATCTGTGACAGCCTGCCAGGATGCTCTTGAAGACACAGGGGATTGCTACCAAATCACGCACTTAGTGTCTTACTGGCACCACTGGGACTTCTTGTGATTAAATAAGTGCAGGTTTTTAGACTTAAGGAAATTTTTCTTTTTCTTTTTTCTGTTTTTGCTGGTTCATAAAGACGATACATTTTAAGCCCACAAGTGAGAGATGTTTGTCGGGCCCAGGACACCCAGGGTGTAGCCCCGAGGCAGGAGGGGGAGGAGGCTGGCTTGGAGTGGACTGGGGCTGGGCCACACGCACCAGAGCTGTAGGAAGGGTCCCAAGCTGCCACATGTGGCAGGGTGATCAGAGAGGGCTAGTTACCCCACGCCCCAGCCACAGGTAGACCCAGCAGGCAGGGCAGCATGAGGAACTCCAGGGAAGAGAGACTGGTGGGGAGGCAGGTACCCCAGCTACCCAGGTACTGGCTGGGCGGGCAGGGTGGGTCATGTGTGTGACCCTGATTGCTACACCCACACCCAGGTGGGCGGGTTTAATAAAGGACAGACATGAGCACACACTAGTCTGTAATCATGTCCCTCCGAGATGACAGGGGAGTCCCCACGTAGACATGTGAGCTTCGCTTTGCACCATCTAGCAATGACATCACACCCCAGGTGACTGTCCTCCAAATCTGTGCCTGCCTAACATCCGTAATCGAGGAAAAAGTCAGATGTCTTGATATAGAAGAGACAAGGCAGAGACGAAAAGGAGAGAGGTTGAGAAAGGTTGGGTGGGAAGGGTGGGATCAGCCCGGGAACTGCATGGGATCCTCCTTCCGGCCCGCGGTCACAGCAGATTTGGGTCACTGTCAGCCAACACTCCCCCTGTGGCCCTACGAGTTGACATGCATGTTTAACTTGGTGAGAAACACAAACCCTGGGATGGTTCTAGGCCTGTACAAAACTATTACACAAGTCCATAGACCCTAGTCCTCAACTTTGAAGGACAGATGTATTTTGGAACCTAGATTTCTTAACAAGCGAGTGTAGTGTTTACATGTGCTGTAGGTGTGAGGCAGTACCCCTGGTCCAACATTCTTATCCTGGGGAAAACGCCATGAAAAGTCTGCACAAGGCTGCTCGCTGTCCCCTCTACTTCAGGATAGAGTTTGCTGCCAAGTGAACTTGAGTTGAACTAGATTTTTTTTTTTTTTTAACAAACCCTGAGTCCTGAGTACACCTTTCACTTTCAGAACAAAATGATTAGGTGAGGGTCCTGCCGCCACACTGTGGGTTCACACCTCCGTTCCGTCACAGCAACCCCGAGGATGGCTCCCTTGCTGACTAGACCGAGGGCCAATGTGGAGCCCTCTCCTGGCACAGATGGCTTTCTCTTGTCCTCGCTGGAAAGTATCAGGCTGTGGACCATCTCGCTATATGCAGGAACCTGCACTGTCACTGGGTTAACGTCCCGCTCCATCCTGGAAGCAGCATGGCAGGCTGGCCCTGGTCCCAGTGGATCTCCAGGGTTGGAGACAAGCTATTCCCTCTGTCCCTAAGATGCTGCCACCCTCCCTGCTTTGCACAATGGAGGTGACTTTATTAAATGTGACAGAAAAGCCATACTTCTAAAAGATTTTCCAATTAGGACTCCTCATCATGAAATTGGAATTTGGATGATGTTAACCTGCCGTGAGCAGAGGGTGGTGTGAAGGTGTGTGCAGACGGGACTGCGGAGATGCTGTGCAGTGGGCAGGAAGGCCCGAGGGGGGCTGGCAGGGGCCATGGGTCTTCCAGGGAGGGAGGCACACAGCGAGTTGAGAAACAGAAGGGCCGTGGCACCTTCTTTTGAGTTGGTGATTGACTGGATGGGCTTAAAACTGTCACTGGGAAAATGGGATCAGGTTGGACCGGCAGGAACTGGAAACAAACACCAGTAGAGAGTGCAATCCGACGGTCCAGACGTCTACCCTGAAGCATATATGTCACAACAGATAGTGCAAGTCAACTCCAAACCACTGGACTGGCCACCCGAGCCAGTGTGCGGCGGGCGGTCCCGGAACTCAGGCCACGTGTACTGGAAGTCACTGTGCCTTCATCCCCAACCCCCATGGCCTGTTTCTTTTCTCTTTCGTTGTTGTGACACTGGGAATCGAACCAGGACCTTTGTGCTGAGATACATCCCCGGCCATTTACTTATTTTTATTTATAAATAGGTTCTCACCAAGCTACTAAGTTACCCAAGCTGAGCCTGTACATCCAAGTCTCCAGCCTCAGCCCCCAGAGCACTGGGATCACAGATGTGCACACTGCCTGGACAGCTCAAAAATGTTTATTACGGTACTTGGATAAAAATAATTTTTTTTTTAGTAGTCCAGGGTGACGAATCATGGGGTGCCGTCGTTTTGTTAAGCACTTGTAAGTTAAACCACACGTGCTTACTTTGACCTTGTGTCTTTCTGTCCTTTTCCTTAGAATGTGACTGACAGGAGGAGGTGATGGTAATATGATCACCCCTTGATATCTGATAGGCAGGCTGTGGTGGAGACAGAAGAGGGCTGTGGCCCAGCGTCGGTAGGACCTGGATTCAGGTTTGAGATCCTGGCGACGCCTCGTTCTGCACCAGGGCCCTCAGCCCCGCATACACAACGTCTATTTCTAAAACCAACAGCTGATTTTCAGACACAAAGATGAGTCGCCGAGTCAGGGAGGAAGGCACAGAGAGAGTGCCTGGCCTGCAGGAAGTGCTCCGTTAATGACGCTGGTTGTGCCCGTCAACCACTTGGGTCAATCACTTTGGGTCCCCAACAAGTAGGTGCGCATGGCTAAGAGGAATTGGGCAACACAGCGACGGTGAATGATGGGGAGTGAAGCTTCGTGCATATTTATCAATACAATTGCTCCCTGCTGCTCACATGGCCTCCTCAGCCCCCACTGCTGTTGGATCAGCAGCAACATTAGATTCTCACAGGAGTGTGAACCTGACTGTGAACCACATGTGTGAGTTGTCCAGGTCGCGCTCCTTAGGAGAATGCAACATTTCATGACCTGAGGGGTGTGCGTGTGTGCGTGCGTGTGTGTGTGCATGCGTGTGTGTGTGTGTGTGTGTGCATGTGGGGGGCTGCGGCGGGGACGTCAGTGCCGGGGAACAGCTGCCAAGCAGGTCAGCATTCTGTCTAATCATTGTTTTATATACTGTGATGCAACGGTAATAGAAATGAAGTGCATGATATTATAATGCACTTGTGTCAACCCACAACTGTCCTTGCTTTTCACCCGGGACCATGGAAGCACTGTCTTCCAAAAGCTGGTCACTGGAGACTTACATCACTAGTAAGAGAGTCTGTGGAAAATGAAAAATGGGTCACAATTCCCACCCACCTTGAGCTTTTGTCTTGAAAGCGCCTTGAAGCTCTGCTTGTCTGAACTGTGAATATTTTAATCACAGAATTTTGAAAAATCATCTTTAAGTAACATCCAAGTTTCCACTTACCTTTATTTTTTTATTATGTGAAAGGTCCCTAGGTCAAGCTCAAGGTCCCTAATACTACTTAGCATAAAAACAAACTTCCCGGGAGTTAATTGCTGCACTTCTGTGACAGGTGCGCTCACGGAGCAGTGGAGTTCAAGCGCTGGTGAGTCAGCGCAACCCCTCGCTGACACGGAGGCGACGGCCCGGTCACGCGCTGAGTGGCACGTGGCTTACTTTGCCTGCATAATTCCAAACCTGGCCTTCCCTAGAACGGCCTACTGCAGCAGAAGCCCCTCTTGGCCTATCGGAGCGCAGCAAGGTCAGAAGGCATGTCCTCGGATCTAGAAGCCCAGTCTCGTGAGGAATCAGCCCACCAAAACCACCCGAAAGTCAGCCGAAGATAAGACGTTGGTGGCTCCTTCTAACGCCCCTGAGGTCTCAGGCCGCTTCCCTTCACGCCTTCTCGATAGTTAGAACTCCCACTGACTGTTTCCGATACATATTAATAACAGACAGGTAGGGGGCTGGTGCAGTTTCCCACCACATTTTAATATTTTTCCTTCCCTTCCTCTCTCTTGCCCTCTTCAACCTTTTCTCCAGCCCTGATTTTTAGGAACCCAAATTCTATCAGCTCCCCAGATGTAAGTATGCCTCAAAAATATTCTTTAAAAAATTAAAGTAATACTTGAAAATGAACCAAAAAAGTGAAGCATAGAGAGAGACCAGGGACATTCATAGGTGGTGAGTATTTGCTTTTGTTTTTTCTGTTCTGCATGTGTGCGTGTATATGGGGGGCGGGGGAGAGTCGGGGGTGTTGTCCCGCTGAGTCTGTCGGGAGCGCGCCCTCTTGTGGGAGCCTGTAGACACACGCTGCTGCAGCACATCAGAGAGAACTGTCACTACCGTTGTTACAGCCTGTGGAGGAAGGCGCACATGCACAGCGTCTTGTAGACGGCTTTCCAGCAGCTAAGCCACCGCGACTGGCGGCCAATCTGTGCCATCTGCATCCTAGACATCAACCCTGTGTTATTAACAGAGGAGAATTCTTGGGAGCTTCCGTAAGCCTCCCTCTAGTCTTTCCTGATACTTTGGAAACTTTTAGTTCTAAACAGAATCAAAGTTAAAAAAAAAAAACCATCACATGTGTAGCAGCAATTAGAAGAACTGTTTCCCTCTCTTCGGCCTTACAGTCGTCTGAGAAGAGAACACATGTGTTGCATGTGCGGTCAGCTCACAGCCGCTGTCACACGTGCGCCATAGTTTTCTTGTCCGGGTAACACTCTGGGAGGCGTGAGGGAGCCAGGGCACGTTCGAAGGACGGAAGGAGAGTTGCGGTGTCTCCTGTGGTGTCTCCTTTAAGGCTCAACATACTTCATGACCCTCTCACGAGGAGCTGCACTGTGGAGGACATGAACGAGCAGACCCAGAGGGTTCTGGGTGCTCCCGTGTACGCCATGTCACACACAGGGTGATTTTAGATAAAATCAGGCAAACAGGTGCGATGATACCAGCAGTAATAATGCACCTAACAATCATGCTGTGCACAGTAAGGCTTACGGGTTCGCTTGCTCTGTGTACAGTGTGTGCACATGTCTGCTTCATCCCTGCGTCGACACACAGGCACTCTTACTGTGATGCTGGCCTGATACCAGGCGCTTCACTAAGACCGAACTCCTTTACATACGGGCACTGGTTTTAAGGTGCAGACTCAGAAGGGGCATTTTTTGAAAGATTATAAAGCCAGAGAGTTCAAATCTAATATTTGCAGAGTAAACAAGCCATACAACTTCTAAGAGGAGGGTGCTTAATATTCATAATTACTGAAGAAAATTGGAGAGATTCCCACCACCCTACATTCAAATTGTTCCAACTCGAAGCTACATACAGCTCCTTCAAGTGCACTGGAACTGTCAATGAGAGATCAGTCAATACCGCAAGTGTAGAATGAACACAGAAGGCCCGGAAATGCTGGGATGTGTAGTGTTTTCTCATTCGCGAAGCAGCTTTTCTACTGTTAGATAACAGTTTCCTGCAGCGTGGCCGTCACGAGACTGTCCCAACTGACCCTTCATGCATGTTGAGGAGCAGTGTGTGTTTTTATGGGAAAGCGCTGTTTTGCACCCATTAGTTATTCATAGTACATTTAATACACGGTCTGCTTTGTTCAAGGCCACTGAATTATTCATGACAGTAGAGTGCGTCCCTGCTGGAGCTGTGCACAAAGCTGCCCCGCTGCCTGGCGTTCTGAGCAGCCTGCGAGAGGGGTCCAGATCCTATCTGCAAACGGAGACGCGTGTCCTCACTGCTCCCGGGAAGGAGCCCTCACCATTCCTACACACGCCCAAGGTGGCGATCAAAGGTTTCGGTGATGTTTAAATTTGAAAAATCTTACGACATTAAGAGACACGTGGCTGTGAATCCCTCTCACAGTGTTCCCCTCTGCTTTGAACACAGATCCCACTGATCCTGTCACTTCTGAGGAGGCTCTAGAAGCCCTCTTTCCTGAGCGTCTCTACGACAGGTGGCCAAAATTGCCAAGTACCGTCCAGCGGCTCTTAAAAATACAGCTGTGTGCTCATCCTCCTTAGTCACCAGATCTGGCACCAGGTGACTTCTGGCTTTTCCCCAAAGTCAAGGTGACTGTGAAAGCCAACATTTGAATTGGTTCAGGACGTGGAGGCAGCCCTGACAGTGCCACTAAAATCACTCAAGAAAGAGGACTGAGGGAAGAGCGTGCTCAACGTGAGGGGAGTTTATCGAAGAAGATTAATAGAAATGTGTCTCTTGCCGTAATACTTTAAAAAATTTAAACATACATGGAATTTTTCAATCACACCTTAGACTTCTGAAGACTTGTCCAACTGGAGCTCAGTAAGTGACACAGCTTCTCTGAACTATGGCTCAGATGATGGCTGTGAGCCTTCAGCAGCCTGTGTCCCAGAGCCAGGCACGCTCGTGTACCACACAAATACACAGGACACTGATGCACCCTCTGAGCTGCCTGTGTGCTGTGGGCTTTGAGCTCATACTGGCAGCAGGGACTGGGGCCTGGAACCGGTGCCACTGTCTTCCTCAGTGACACCCTCAGCTCGCAGGCATGGCTTCCTTACCATGCTTGTCCTCTGGGGGACACGATCAGTGTGAGATGTTCAAAGCAACGGAAGTGTGGGCCTGGGACCCCTGCACTTGGGAGGCTGAGGCAGAATGATTTTAAATTTGAGCCCAGTCTGGGTGATTCAGCAACTTTGTGAGACCCTGCCTCTAAATAAGTGAACAAAATAGACCTTGGGCTGTACCTGACTGTCAAGGCAACGGCTCAATCCCCATTGCTCAACACCAACAAGTTAATTTCAGGTACAGGGTTTTATCGGTTTTGCTGTGGCACTGTATGCCCCCATCAGCACATGTTTCGTCATGATTTAGTGGCTCTAGTTTTGACTCTCTGCTTTGTAAAATGAGAGCATTAGACAAACGATATTCCCAACGTCCCAGAGCCTGGGTCTTCTGTTCCTACCTATTCTGCCTGTTTCCGCTTCCAGGCTTCCGTCCATCTACCTCTGCTTCCACACGTCAATATTACTGCTTTCTTTTTCTTGTTTATGATATATTTTGGGGACAGTTTACCCCAAATAGTCCATCACTTTAAATTACAATTCTGGGAAAACCTTTTTTGCTTCTTGGCTACTGTCTTCATACCAGCGTGACGAGTTTTCTGCAGCCCCACCAGGCATAATGGTTCCCACTGCTATCTGATGATAGTGGTCAATGCTATGATGCTAAATTAGTCTGTGGTCAATTTATTATTCTCTCCCCCCACGCTACGCTCATGGTCATCCATACATCACAGCCATGGTGGACAGTCATTGCCTGTCACTTCCCCAGCCACTTCTGAAGGCTGACCCTGAACTTGCCCTCTCACGCAGGAAACCCCACCTTCAGCTCCGGCCCGACACCTCCACCCTTCCCTGGGAGGCCCAGCAGGGCTAGTCTCCAGCTACCCTACTGGTCCTCCGTTAAGACTCACATCGAGTTAGAGATTGTCCCCCAAGAATCCATGTGTCGGAACCTTGGTCCTCCGTACAGTGACACTTGGGGTGGGGCTTGCTGGGAGGTCGTGAAGTCCCCAGAACATACCTTTGGTGAAGACCAATCCAGCCCCCCGGGGCCCTAAATTTATTCTTGTGAAAGTATTGTCACACGGGGAACAAGCCCACCTCCTCCCCTTCTCCCTGGCCTCCCGTTCTGTGATGGGATCTCAGCCTCACACATGCTGTCGCCACTGCCACTGCCACAAGGCAATGCGGCCAAAGCGCCCTCTGCAGGTCCTAGATCATGCCGTTCAGACACAATGAGCTACATAAATATCTTTTCTTTATAAAGTCAACCCTGTCTCATTACAGCAAGGAAATAGACCAACTCATCGTCTTCTGTCCAGTTTCCTGCGTCGCCTGGGCCGTAGTCGTCAGATTCCTTCTGACCCTCTTTTCCTCCAGTCGCCCGAATCCTGCTTTCCCACTACGGGACTTAGCTGGATCTGACCCCCTCTTACTGCCTCTCTTACTACTGCCCTCCCAGCACGCCTTCCCAGACACCCACACTGGGGGCTGCGCTCTCTGCCTCCAGTGTGACCTGTGCGGTGACATCTCCACAGGGACAGTCACCTGCCGAGTGAATGCCGGCTCCCCTGCAAACTAGGGCTCCCATGTACACCTGGAATGAAATCCAGATTCCTGGCCCTGCTGTCCTTCTGCGGTCTCATGAGCCTCCCTCTGGCCCGAGACACTCCAGTCACATTGACTGGCTTTCTTATTCCTCAGACCTACAGTCTGTTCCCTGTGAGCCTTGTATACTTCCTGTCTGTCCTGGACACACCACCCAGATCTCTGCAATGCCTCCTGAGGGTCTTCACACTGGAACCCTCTGACGGGAGACCTCGTTGATGGGCCCATCCTAAAGGGAGCACCCAGCCCTGTTCAGTCATCACTGTATCTCCTTGGCAGTTGGCCTATTTATTTCCTATTTACCCAAGCAGCACAATGGGTCAATGTGGCGAATAGAGAGGACCTGAAGATGCTCCTTTGCAGACTTCAAGCCAGCCCATGTCAGGAAAGGCGGCTGGACACCAAGGCAGTGAGTGGCCACTTGTTTCTTCCCTTGTCACTCTGGCCATGGCTACTGTCTTGACTGCAACAGTGCAGTAGTTCCTGTGTGTGTGTGTGTGTGTGTGTGTGTGTGTGTGCGCGCGTGCGTGCATTTTCTCCTGCAATATCCTTCATGTTTTTCTCACTAAAGTTCTCTTAGAGTTAGGGAAACTTGCATTACTCTTTAGAAGAAACAGCACACACCTTACCAAGTACAGCATTAACATCTCCTTGAAGGACACTTGCTTCTCTTTGAGATTCCAGCTCCCTCAGCCCTACCTTGGGATTCAAGAGGGAACTCTGCCCGGAAGCCAGAGCTCTCCAGCTGCCTTCGGCAGGCACCGCACCGGCACTTGTAGAGGTGGGTGACCAGCACAAAGGTGCACCTCGGGTAGGTGCTCGTCAGCCCCTGTGTGTCCTATCACGCCCACCGTCACTGGAGAACTAATGCAACCTAATCTTATTTCATTTTAAAAGTTTATTTATTGATTTATGTATTTTTGAGACAGGGTCTCACTCTGCAGCTTAGGCTGGCCTTGAACTTAGGCAATCCTCCTGCCTCAGCCTCTTGAGTACTGAGATTACAGCCATGTGCCACCATGCCTAGTTTATGTGGTACTGGAGAACTGAACCCAGAGCCTTGAGCTTGCTAATCAAGTGTTTTAACTGTTGAGCTCTGCCTCCAGCCCTAACGTTTCCTAATTTTGACACACATGCTCTCTGCTTCTGGCCAAGGAGCCAGCACCTTAGTGCATACGTACTGCTCGGTGCTTCCATATGTAAACACGCCTGTTCGTGACTAAAAACAAGTACTTCAAATTACTCCATTGTTCCAAAGATGACCAAAGACAAGGAACGAGGGGCTGGTGTTACACCCAAAACTCCCCAGGCTGATAGGGAAGTTTACACACTCGATAGTATTTTTGTATTCTGACCTGCAAGCCAACGAAACAAAAATGTAAGTCCACACACAAACTCACAAACACACAGACGCACACTTCGCCGAGGCATCAATGGCCAGCAGTCGCCCTGTTCTAAGGGCGGCGTCCCGCAATTCTCTTGTAGTCGCCATCTGTCCTCTGAGAAGCACAGAGAGGGGTGAGGCCAGCCCCGAGCCACCACAGTGTGAACACAGGACGGTCACACAGAAACCGCCGAGCCACTCACCGGTGCGTGCACAAATTGCTCAGGTGAAGTCCGTGTTTCTCTTCAGCGGACAACCCGTCCATCAACAAGTAGAAAATGAGGAAATTGCTCTGGCCAAGCGGTTGTGAGACAAGCCGGGACTTCTGCAGCATATATGTATAGATTCTGGCTGGTTAAGAAAAGAAAAGCAACTCTGTTAAACGCGTTATTTGCTTCACTCCTGTGCACTTACACATGTCAATTAGTGGTAATACAGAAGAGCACAGCTTCTTGTCCAACGCGGACTTAAACAGAAGAACAGACATGATTTTCTACAGACGCTTTGGGTCATGGAAGCGTCAAGCAGAAGGCAAGGACAGCTGAACCCAGTGACCTCTCCCTCTCCCCACCTACTGCCCTTCGGTCTGTCCCCAACTATCTGCGGAGAACGTGGCTTAATGGGGAGGAGCCTGCACGTGTGCCTCACTAACTGACGTCCCTGGTTCCAGGCCAGGTCTCTGCATCGCAGTCCTGTGTCTCCAGGGAGGCACGGGGGACGGGGCCATGCCCAGGTCTCACACCACGCATGTCACCACGGAGGCCTGTGTGCGCAGGTCTTCACGGCTATGCAGTCAGTAATTTCAAGTTGAGGTGTTTTAAATTGTCTGTTATTTTTCCTTTTTCTTACATCGTTGGCTGTAAACATGCTCTGTTTAATATCTATGTGATGAGTCCCGACATAACGAACTGCTCAAATCCACACAAATGTGAATTGAACGGTCCCAACTGTTCCCTCCCGTTGTCTCCGTGCTCGAGGTTGAGGCGGGCTGAGAGGCCCAGGCCGTGGTGTGGACAAGGCTAACATGTGCGCTGGGCCCAGGCTGCCTACTCATCACATCACACACGAGTGACTCGATATCTTTCATCAAAAATCTAAACCAGTGTAATTGCCAATCATCCTAGTGAGCGCATCTCCAGCAGAGAAGAAAATTGCTGCAGATCAGGGGGATGCAGATCGGCAGGAGGAATAGAAGCACCTTGGAGAAGCTTTCTCAGCAGGGCCAGGCTCAACACAGACAAGGAGGGGAGAAGATGGACCCTTCTGGAATTGGCAAGTGACGGTAGCAGCGACAAGGAAACGCTGGTCTCCCAAGGGCGAGGCTCTGGATGCCCGCTGTGGGCGTTCCTGCAGAAGCAGCTTCCTGCCCATGTCCTGATTCCCCAAGACTCCACCGTCAAAGTCCTCCTTAATTCTGTGGTTCGGGAGTTTGATCCCGGGGCTGTGCTCTGACCTACACCGCCAGCCTCCAGCCCTCCTGTTTATTGTTTATGTGAGACAGGGTTTGATGAAGCTGCCAAGGTGTCTAGGCTGGGCTCAAACTTGTGATCCTCTCGTCTCAGCCTCCCAAAGTGCTGGCGTAACAGGCTGTGCCACCAGGCCCTGCGATTGACGCTCTTCTGTTAGAGATATTCCTGGACAGAAGCACATGTGCCATCCTCCGTAGGTACCTATGTATGACAGTGCTTCTCAAAGTGTTTAGACACTGTAAGGGTGCACTGTGGACTGTATATGATACTCAGTGCAATAGGAGTCTTTTCTAGAGTGATGCCAACGTGTGCTCACTTTGAATAGAAGGAACACCTCCGCCTTTGCCCTCTCACAGTCTTCCAGAAACGTCCAGGCCAACGTCCCCTCCCATTCATCCACACCCACTATCATAAACACTAAGGGGGCAAGCTTCTTTTCTCACACCCACGTGCCCTGGAGCTCCTGTCAGCAGCCCTGAAGTCCCACCCTGAGCGGCAGGGCCAGTGCTTGCTCCAGCGCCGACACATCTCCCCTCACCACCGTCAGAATCCCTGTGCCCCCGCACACGAGAGGGAAAGGTGTTTGGTAGGAAGGACCCCAGGCATTGTCTCCTACCCACTTCCCACGCGTCCTCCTGCATTTGCCTATCTACTCTATGACGGAGATGAGACACAAATGTCCCAGGGTCCCTGGGCTCACTCCAAGAGACAAAAGCTACCACATAAAGTAGGCGTTCTCAACTCCTGGGCCTCAGACAGATGCTAGTCAGTGACGCTGAAAAGACCCAGCCTCCGGGACAGACCAACAGAGAGCAGGAGGCGGGCAGCAAGTGAAGCCCCGCCTCCTGTCAGCAGGCTCCTGGCAGGTTCTAATGCCACTGCTGATTGACAGGGGAGTGTATCCCCTCTGCTGCTGCTGCTGCTCCCATTCCAAAGCTGTTCTCCAAAAACCTACGGCAGAACAACAAGTGCCCCCCCTCCTTGGGGGCGTGCCCTTCAACTAAACCTGCCCGTGAGGTCAACAAGGTTGGGGACCTGTGCCTTAAAGCACCTGCAGCATGCGAGGTACTACTGCAGGTGCCCAGCAGACACTGCCTCTCTGAAGGTCTCCTTAGGCCTGTTCGCATTCAAGATCGAGCGGCACAGCTCCAAGCAACAGTCAATGAACTCGATAACTGTCAGTGCAGCATCTAGTGAAGTACAGGGTGTCACTTAAACATACAGTAAATTTTTAAGCTAAAAAAAGGTAAAAGACACTTTTGTAAAGAATCTCCCTCAAAACACACCCTCCTTGCTTCCAGCGCACATGGCTCTTGTCCCTTGAAACAGGTCTGGAAGTGTTCTTTCCAGAGGTTCTTCAGTTGATCATGGCTGCCTCAATATCGTGAGTCAATTACAATCAGTTACAAGGATCATTATGTCTAAAGTGAGGAGCATTTTGAGAGGGCTCTGTGGCAGCCAGGATCACCTCCTATATGTGATGCTAAGGACAGTGGACGATGGCAATGGGGATAATTATCCGTTTATTGTTGTTACGGTTTGGATGTGGAATGTCCCCCAAAAGCCTCATGCATGTGGACACTGTGGAGCATCTATGGGTTCCATGTGTGGTCAAGAGGCAGGGCCTGGCCAGAGCGGGTGGTCCTTGGGACTGACCCACAAGAGGTGGGTCTCTGGAACGTAACCTGGAAGGGTAAACACTCACTCTACCCTTCTTCACTAATTCTGCTTCCTGTTGTGATGCTGTGAGCAGCGTTTTTTTTTTTTTTTTTTTTTTTTTTTTTTTCTGGCTAGGCCTCCACCAAGTCTCCCACCAAGCAAAACCCAAGAGTGGCAGGTGAGGATTACCCCTGTGACACAGAAGAGGAGGACCAGGCCCAGAAAGTCGAGGGATCTGCCCCAAGTCACAGGGCTGGAAAAGTGAGTCAGCACCCACAACAGGGGAACAAGACACTTTCCCATCCCTGGAACAAGGCATCTGGCACCCATAACTTACAGGAAGAGAGGTTCATCTCAGCTCGTAGTCTGAGTCCATGGCTGGCCCACTCCAGGGTGGGATAGCCTGATGGGGGACACCTGCTCACCTGAGGGTGGCTGGGAAGCAGACAGAGAAGGCAGGAGCCAGGGACAAGGACACAGCACTCCTGGCCACGGACCCGGCGGCTCACCGCCGGCCAGGCCCCTCCTCATCCCTCATGGATGGGTCTGATGGGCACAGGGCTCCTGGGATCCAGTCAACTTCAACACACACATTTTAGATCCAAGCCGTAACACCAGGTCCATGAATCTGGTTGCCTGCACTCTGGATGCAGAAAAGACTAACTGTGCGGACTGTCAATTTCTGCCAATCCTTTCCTAGTGAGCTGGATAAAAAAGTGCAAGGTAAGGAAACAATACCACTTAGAGACAACTGCTACCCAAAGTGACCCCGTGGGACAATAGAGCCCTGTGTTCCCAGGGGCGGTGGCAGTGCGACCTTCGGATAGTTCTTCCTTTAGCTGCTGGTGGACACCTTTCTCTTCTGTACGCAAAACCCTGGAGGGATGACCGCTTTGCCCATTGGTGGGAATGTTACAGTCACCGCTTTCTACTCGACTGCTTTGAAACCTGTGGAATTTGGTACCTGACGCATGTTACTGACGTAAAAGTTTTGTCCCTGCCTTTGGTACTAGATGCTCAGCTAGAAATTGCCAGTGTCCACTGCCTCGTGACCTGTAACCCTTTCCAGAGAGACAATTTATTTCATACTCCTTGTTTTTAGTACCAGTTATGCCTCCGGGGACCCATTAGCGACAAGAACTGAGGTGCCACCGAATCTCCTCATTGTCTGTGATTTACGGGGCTGAGCAGATGCCTCAGTTTTGAGCATCCTGGTGCCGAGGGGGACCTGGATATGCCAAGCCAAGGCCATCGTGGAAGTGCTCTCTGCCCAGGAGAGGGGCTCATGGGAGTGGCACCCAGGCATGGCTGTCATTTTTCTCAGCAGGTCTTTCTCCAGTGCAGTAGAGGCTATGTCAGGAAACCACAGCATCTACTAGACTAAGATGGGTCACTTTCAGAAGTGGCGTGTTTCCAACCATGTGAAACACAGCTGAAGAGAGCTCAAATGAACAGGGATATTCGTGTGTCTGTATGACCCAGAGCCCAGCTGAGATCAGCAAAAGCCTCCTTTTCACTGCACCGAGCAGCTTCCAGACGGACAGCTAGAGACTTCTACGTGCCTAGACGTGGTGACCCGACAGCCAAGTGACGTGACAAGAAGCCGCCTGCAGGTGCCGAGTGACTGGGGTGTCCTCATGTGCTTTTGAAGACCATGATCCCAGCAGTGATGAGCTGAGGCCAAGAATGAGGGAATACAGTGTGGGATTGTACTTGGTCTGTAAGACAGCTTTGGCCCACACGACACAGACCGTGCACTCCATGGACACTGGTGGCCTGTAGTCCTAAGTGAGAGCCACCTCGTAGTTTTGTTCCCATAACATAAGAGGGAACTGGGTTTGGTGGAGGAGATCTGTTGTCCCAGCACTCGGAGAGGCTGAGGTGGGAGGATCACAAGTTGCAGTGGCCCAGGATGGGCAATTTCACCACTTAGTGAGACCCTGCCTCATAAAGACTTTAAGATGTGCTAGGCATGTGGGTTAGTGCAAAGGCCCTGGCGCCCACCTCCAGCACCATAAAGAAGAGAGAAAGACAGACAGAGAGAGGGGAAGGCTAAAGGACAGGTGCTGGATGGGTAACTCATTCAACAGTGAAAGATGCTGGCACCGACACTGGTGTCTCAGTTACTTGCTTATTTCTGGGACAGAATACCTGACATCCACAATTTAAGGGAGAAAAGATTTATTTAAGTCACAGTTTCAGAAGATCTCACACAGTCCACTATGGGCAGCTGGCAGTGGTGAGAGGCCGCACTGCTGTTCACAGCACTGAGGACGGAAGCCGAGTGAGGCAGGGGCCAGCTGACTTCTGGAGACCCAGGCGAGGCTACGGCCTTCCCCTTGCAGGAAGAAGCTACAATAATCTTTCTTCTTCCTTCCTTTATTTAGTTGGAGCTTCCAGCTGGGCCTGCACACCCACGGCAGGTACCCTTCCCTCACTTCCTGTCCCACAAGTCAACAACGCAAACCTGAGAGCCCTGCCCTGGGCACCCCTAAATCTTAACAAGATGACACATTGCCTCCAGTCCAAGCCCCATGCATCCACTCCTTCCAGCCAGGCCCTATTACCCAACAGCGCACTGTTCCAGTTATCCTAGTACATCCAAATATATGAGGCTTTTGGGATCTAAGCCATAGCAACTGGGGACCAGAATTCACTATTCTAGCATATCAATAATAAGGTGGGAGAAAAACACTGGGCCTGGAGCCAGCCTGGAATTTATCTCATGAGTACCTATTCACCAAAATGAAAACATTTTTAACTGTTCTGCAAAAGCTTGTGTTTCATAAAACTAAGCCTGACATTTTCTATAATTTGTGGTTCTATCTTGCAGAAAAGAATTGATATTAAATCATAAAGTTTCACCAATAGGAAACACAGACCATCCATCAGCCTTAGTATGGTTACGGTCCAACAGGAAGTAATCCCTGTCTCATACACTGAGACCTTAAGGAGACACCATCATCCTTAAAGTCACCTGCATTCACCTGACCTGGCTCATTCCAGCAGCCATACAGTGATCTGATTAACCATTTTATTGTCCATTTAAAACCCAGAAGGCTTTTGTAGGGATTGAGTTCAATGACTCAGCTCTCTTTAAAAAACAACAGTGAAGTTTAAATTAATGCATCTTTCCTTTTTATAAAGGGAGTCTTGGGTCTTGTTTGTTAGAAGACTGAATTTATTTGAAAGTATTTTATTTTCTCACAGCATTCTTTTTTTTTTTTTTTTTCTTGTGCTGGGAAGGAAGCCCAGTGCCTGCACTGAGCCACTTTCCCGCTTCTTTATTTTCTTATTTCGAGACAAGCTTTAGCCAAGTTGGCCTTGAACTTGGCGTTTTCCTGTCTCAGCCTCCCAGACTGCTGGGATTACGGGAATTAGGACCAGCTGATCAGTGCCTGTTTTTCTGAGTGGTGACAGTATTTATTCTTGGGCTGATGTAATTTTAGATGGCAAAGTGTCCCGTCACTCTTTGTTGATGGTGGAACTGAGTTCCACAAAAGCCCCCAAGGCAGCCCTCGACCCACGGCCTGCGAATGGGACATTATTAAAAAACAAGATCGATGCAGGTGTGCCCACGCTGAGATGAGCACGCACTAGGGTGTCCTAACCCCACGTGACTGGTGTCTTCTGAGGAGGAAGAGACACAGTTAATTGAGGCCGCGTCCATGGAGGGAAAGACTTAAGCAAGGCACGTATAAGTCAAAAGACAACAGGCCAGGCAGCAAGTGTAGGGGGCAGGGAGAGTCAGGATACTCCGGCAGGGTGCGAGGGGCTCTGCAGACACGCCAGTCCACACCTGCAGCGCCCAGCTGGCTCCGGCCCCACATTCCTGCAGTTTCCAGCTCACGCCCTTTGCCGCAGCAGCTCCCAGACGCTGACACTGCCATCACACTCTCAAGCCAACACCGTCCCCCTCTGACCAACAGATACTGCAGACAAGTCCACACTGCCAAGTCCCGTTGCCGGGTCTGAGGTCCTGCCAACAGGGAACAGAGTCCATCTTTGGACTCAGGGCCTAGAGTGCCCAGGCAGCATCTTTAAGACAATCCAGTCCCCAGCTTGTGCAAACGGACTGTTTAACATTCCAATATCCAGGCTGTCCTCCTGTTGGTAACACGTAGCGCCAGGGAGAGACAGCTGCTGCCAGCCCCAGGCTGGGGGTTGGAAGTCCTCAGGCTTATGCAAAGGTGCTCTGTTTCTGAACTGCCTGCCTGCTCCCAACTGTGAGCGTGACCAAGGCCCTCTCCCTCGGCACAAGAACTACAGGAGCTCCTCATCTCTCTCACACCTGTTCTTTCCAAGGTATCTTCAGTTATGTCAACACTGCAGAAGCACCAGCTGGCAACCTCGCTGTCCCCGTGAACACCCTCTGGATACAACAGTGTAATAGGCCCTCCCTCAGACATTCAGGAAAGAGAGCAGGGCTCCTGGGCCGGCTGCCCCTGGATTTCAGAATCTCAGCATCCTGAGCATGATGGAGTCTCAGGATCCACAGCACTGTGGGGTCTCAGGATCCAGGATCCAGTGGGATCTCAGAACCCAGGACATGCTGGGTTCTCAGGACCAAAGGCACTGTGGGATCTCAGGATCCAGTACACTGTGGAGTCTCAGGATCTACAACTGTGTGAGTTCTCAGGATCCAGCGTATTGTGGGGTCTCAGGATCCGGCACGGTGTGGATTCCCAAAATCCAGCGCACAATGGGTTCTTGGGGTCCAGGGCACAGCATGTTCTCAGGACCCAGTGCATGGTAGGTTAATAAAAGTGACTCAGTATAATTTTATTAACATGGTCTCATAGAGCAACCTCCCACAGCAGTTGTACTACTCTGCATTTTAAAAACCCATAGAAATAATCACCAAACAATTTGGCTAAATTTTCAAAAGAACCAGCAGGAAGTTAGCAAAACTACATGCATGTGTACGCAATCGGAACTGAGCTAGGATGTTAATTAGCTTTAGACCAGAAGAAAGCAGTGTGGGAAGTAGACAAGGGGCTGGGGGTCTCTTGGACTGCTGGCTCCTGAGGAGGAGGGTCAATACCGATGTCCACGATCAGAGTCATACTGACACCTGGTGCTCACAGAGGCCTGTGGGTGCAGAAGGCACAGCAGGGCCTGGACTGTCAGGTTTCTGGCTGTGAACACACAAGTGCTTCCCAATGAGCCAGTCACGGTGTGTGAGTTGGACTGCAGTGGAGATGTGAGGACCAGTGCTTATAACTGGTTCCCTGGAAGCCTGGTAGGCATTTGCTATGCAGCTGTCGGGTTGTTTTAAGTATGTGTATGTGTTATTTTCTAAGTTAGTGTTCCTGAAGAAAAAGACACATGAATTCTGCCCAGAAAAACAGAAAGGAAAAGAAAGGAGAAAGAAGAGATGGATGCACCCCTGGAAGTCCCGCCGGCTTCCCACATGACTCTGGCCGAGCTGTTGTGACCTTTCATGGTCATGATGACCTTGGGAAGAGCCAGAGGTCGCACCGTGCCAGATGCAGAGAGTGAGGGGAATGAGGATGCACCGCCATGCTTTTACTGGTAGAAATTGCCGCACCTGTCTTGAGCCAACCAAGGGCACTGAGGCAGCTGTGACAGAGCAACTAGCACCCTCAGGAAAGAGGACGTGAACAGGCGGTGAGTGCGCTTCCAGCGAAGGAGAGTGTTTGGGCCATTCCTGGAAATGTGCTTTTTATTGTACTAGATTTTCAAAACTTCAACATCCATTGTGTATTTTGGTTGCCCTGTGTATGTTTCTCCCATTGCTAAGAGACTGAGAGAAAAAACATTCGTTCCAGAGCGTCCCAGACAGGCTCTCAGGCCTCAGGACTGGGGACAGACTTGGGTTGGCAGGGGTCGACTTAGGACACTGTCCTGTGGACAGGTTCCTGAATTGGCCACAACAGTACCCATCCAGGGGCCGCATGCCTGCAAAGGGAGGGGTCAGGACCACACATAGCCGTTCTCGGCTTAGTGTTCTATCCCTGGGACTTCCTGTTCAGTGACCCACAGCCCACTGGAGAGAAAACTGCTCCTCATTCAAGGGCAGGTCTGGGCTTTTCCCAGGGATGGCGAGCTGTGAACTGGGATGCAGTGGCCAGACGGGGGTTCAAGACGCCTCTGCGTGACATCCCTTGGGACTCTCAGTCTCGGGCAATAGCAAAAAACCCCCTCTCCCTTCATATTCGCAACAGTCATTTCTTATTTCCGGTGTGTATTATGATTCATCAATTTCATTTATTAAATATCTGATATTTATATCACTTGCTACAAAATACAAGGTTGTTGTTCCTACGTGTTATGATTTTCACCGGAAATATCCCCCAAGAGGCTCATGTGTTCAGAGACGGGACTTGGGACAGTGACTGTATCATGGATGCTGGGCTCAGGAGTGGATCCATCCGTGGATGCGGTCATGCTGATGGTGCTGTGAGCAGCTGGGGTCTGGCTGGAGGACGTGTGTTATGGGGACCTGCCTGGGAATCATACACCTCGATTCCAACCCCTTTGCCTTTCTTTCTCTCTCTCTCTCTCTCTCTCTCTCTCTCTCTCTCTCTCTCTCTCTCCTCTCCCTCCACTTCCCAGCTACTGTGGTTGAGTAGCTGTCTTCCTCTGCACCCTCCCGCCATGCCTGTTTCTGCCTTGCTGCCAGCCCAGCACGGACTGAAACCTCTAAAATCTGTGAGCCAAAGCAAATCTTTCCTCTTTCAAACGCTTTTTTTTTTCTGAGATATTTAGTCAACGATGCCAATCTGACTAACACAGTGAAGATCACAGTGAAGCCTAACTCTCCTTTCCAGAAGGGAACACAAAATAACTGGAAAAAGCCAAATAAAATGGTGTGCTTGAGAATCATGTATAACTAGCAAGTGTTTGTGTGCTGGCAGATCGTAGAAACACACCTTACGGGGGGGATTCCTCCGTGTTGATGAGGCATTCTGCCTACAACTGCATCTGTATTAATTTGCATGCGTGGAAGAAGTGAAATCCTAGCTGGCTTCTGAATTATTTGAGTTTTATATGGAGGATTTTCATAAAATGCACATTAAATATTTGAATCAGACAATAGTTTCTGTGTGTTTTGTTTGGTGATAAATTTAAAGTCTGGATTTTTTTCTGTAATTTCTGAAATACAGACCCAGCTTTATCTAGGATAGACTCCACGGGGCACATGTGAAGCCATGCTATAAGGCCACGATTCACGATTTATCTGAGTGCCTGAGTTTGCTCTGAGCCCAAGTGTCCAATGACTACCATCCGCTCCCGCTCTTCATGGTTTGGGTTTGGTTTCCCATGACACAGTTCATAGAGCAATCGTCCTGAGAAGATTCCTTCTGCCTGAGAGACTTTTCATCAGTTCACAGAAAGTCCGGAAGTGGTGACCCGGCCCCAGCTACACACTCGCTTGCCCCTGTGTAGAGGCCTTGGTCCTTCGCGAGGTGTCTGGGGTAGTGAGCGCGTACTCAGAGAGGAGCAAGGCTCCTCTCCGGTGGTGGCTCACATCCAGCCTCCCTCCCGTGTGTGCCCCTGCAAATGCCCAGCAAGGTAAAAGTTACTGTCCCCCTGTCCCCAGGGGCTGACGCAGGAGATACCCACTCTCCAGCTGTCCCCTTACCTCCAGTCACACGCTTCCTCCTCTCACAGAACTGCAGTTCTAAATACTTGATGAAGCAACTGGACAGGTCATTGAGCGAGGTCTTGGCGTGTCCAAAGGCTTCTAAGATGCACAGGGCCTGCAGCAGGACAGAACACGTCTACTGAACTATCAGGAGACTGGCCAGGATGAGCAGACACACAGGGGATTTTCCATTGTCTACATGGCTTGATATTTTTAATACCTGTTGTATTTTTAACACAACTCTTTCCTTAAATACAAATTATTAGTATACAATGTCTCAAAGAGTACCAACAGGTGATTAAAAGACGTACAGATTCCTTCAGCGCATTATCAGTGCACCTACGTGGAGGAAAACCACACACATGTGCACACACGCACACACACTTTTCTGATGTTACCTGAAAATCTGAATCAGGAGTAGAACACCATTTGATGCTTTGAAGGGGAAGAATTCAGAATAAACTGAGGTAAGCATCAGTCAAAACTTCTACGAGACGGTTCTCATCAGCTTTGGCACACGCGTCCTGCGTCCTGGGGGCCTTCACTTCCCACACGTTCTCTTCAGGTAAGGACTTCACTTCCCCGCCCCCCTGCACATGTTTGTCTCCTTGCAACCATTCTCTACCTCAGGAGCAGAACCAATCATCTCGCTGAAGCTGCTCTATGCCCTTTCTCATCGTGTGCCTGCTTTCAAAGGTGGCAAGTTTGTTGCTTTAAAATGTTTAAAATAAAGTTCCCCGGATCATAAATAAGTGGTAGAGTCAAACAGGTAAGATGTGGAGAGGCGGGAAGATGAGTACGTGGAGAGGGAGGTGTGTGCGTGTTGCGGGGGAGAGGCGCAGGGGAAGGGAACATGAAAATCTATACTTACGTGCACTAATGTCTCAAGTTTAATATGACTATTATGGGTCACAAATACATACCAACGAAAAAGGGAGAAAAGCTGTTAAAATTTGAAAACGACCAGCCCTTCGCTTTGAATCTCCTTCTGGCCATAGATCGTGAGACGGAGGCCGTTTCTTCACCAGCAGCTCCTTGCACCTGTGGTGATGGTCAAAGGCAGGGTCTCTTCAAAGGGCCATGCATGCTAAGTGCGATTCCTACATCGGCCACGGGAGGGCGCACTATCACGCCCTATGGTTACACTGGGTCAGTCTATTCCCTTACAATTTCTGGTTACAGTAATTTTTGAGAACTTTATTATACATGTTCTTAAAGCGCTTTGGCTGTACTGCCTAATCTCCTGGTGTATGCTCTACTAAGGCCCTTGCTTCTTCCACAGTATTCTGTAATATGAACGATTATAAAGCAGCATCTGGATGCTAACCACGAACAACCTAACAGCTAAAAGTTGTGGTAATGATGGCAAACCATCTGCTTATGAAGTTTGCGTTTTTGGGGATAAACATGTCAAATCTTCAAGAAAACTCTACGACTGGCATATGCAGACAGTAACCTGAATTTCAAGATGATCCAAGTGAGCTGCTGGCAGCCGCGGACAGAGGTCTCCGGCCAGTTGAGAGCTTGCCGGACGTCAGGCCCCTATTACAGAGCCGCAGCGTCAACAGCAGAGCCGCACACACAGTGATGCTATGATGTAACCACATGCTACCACGTCATGTATTATCATATTAGTTGAGCAACTATTTAGTAGTCACGAGACTAGGATAAGCTTTGAGCCTGTTAGGCTTCTATTTCATCTAGCATTGCGCCTAGTAGCGGAGCCATAGTGCTACAATTCCATAAAAAAACTACAGACAACTAAGGGCACCTGTTCCCGACAGGCAGGGTGAGCCACAGCTAAGAGTTTTGAGTAAGAAGCAGCTGCTCTGCCTCGTCCGCTTAGCCACGGACCAGTCACAGGACAGTAAGGACGCTCCTTCCGCTCCGCCCACCCCATGTTCCTTCCTTGCAAGGCGGGAGTCATCCTCCCTCCCGTCACCCGTCGCTGCGTCGTTGCGTCGGCACGCTGAGCACTCAGTTCCGCACCTGGCACAGATGCGCGTGTGACTGAGTGACTGTGATGACCTCATTTTTGTTAGTCATCACAGACGCCCGTTCTATAGTGCCCACATGTCCTCGCAACACAGTCACATGTGTGTGTTTGTGGGAGTGGGTGTTTAATCCTCATTACTACTGTCTCCATTTTTCTGAAACAAGAAAAGGCGTCAACCAACTTTCCCCAAACCTCGAGCCGCTGGATCACAGAGCTGGGACCTGCCCTCAGGCACCTGGCAGCAGAGCCACAGGGCGCCACGCAGCTGTGACTGCCGGCGTGGCACGGAGACCACATAGGGAAAGGTCCCGGGGGGAGACACCACCGGCACCGTGCAGACGCTCACGTGGCTTCCCTCCGCTGCACGTTGCTCTTCAGACTCAAGCTGAGATTGAAACACTAGCTAAACTCTGAAATAACCACAGCGGTTTTCATGGCTAACAGCCACTCGGCCAGTCGGTGGCACGAGGTAAGCTAGTGTCACTCAGCTGCTAGCCTTGACTTCGAAATGAAGGGATGAAAAGGCTGCGCGGTAATAGAAGATCAAACATACAAGAGAAGGCAGAGTAAGTATAAACACTTTCAATATTTAGCGACCGAAATGTTACCGGCACCCTTTTCCCATTCACACTGGGCAGTATAGACTTCAACAGTCACGTCCTAACCGTTACGCACCCTCATGGTAATCGTTAACGACTTAATTACCTTGGTTTTCCAAGAGTGAAAACCTAGGGACTCCTTTGTGAAAAATCCTGTCTCTGCTCATCTAGTAGAGCCAACCACTCTGCTCCATGAGAGGCTTTGCTCAAACAGGCTGGTTTTAAGCAGCAGAAATGGAACTGAACTCTTCTGCAGGCTGAAGGATCCCCGGCAGTCTCTTTCCACAACATGGGACTTCTGATCTATTGGTTCTGAGAGCCTGAAAAATTCTCTGGTTCTGATGTCTGAGATTCAAACACAGTCATTAGCACCAGGATGGCCTTCCCCGGGGAACTTGTCAGCCCTGAGGCGGTGGCACAGGGTGGCACGGGCAGCGCCGTGATGTGGGATGGGATCCAGCTTCCATCCAGGGCTGGAGGCACCTGGACATGGGAGGCAGAGAGGAACTCACGGGGCTTTCGACACGTGGTGACTGAAGTGTCACACTGGCACCCAGAGCTATCTCAGTGACACATCCCCCAGGCCTCGGGACAATACACGCTCGTCCAGACCCCCTGCTGGACTCTGCCACCGAGAAGGGGATGGCCACATTCTTTTCTTCCTCTTTTGCTTCTCATGATGTGCAGACTCCTGAGCCACGGCAGGGTGACATCACCCATGAACATCTTTGTTAGGTCTTTTGCTCCCCTATTTCGTGGGGACCAGAGTATCTTTTTATTGCGGTTCTGGGAACGGAACTAGGATCTTCACCCTGAGCAATAACCCCAGCACCTCACCCCTTTTAAATCATTATTATTATTTTTTATTTTGAGGCGGGGTTTCACCAAGTTGCCTAGGCTGGGCTTGAATTTGCCATCTTTCTGCCTCAACCTTCCAGAGTGTTGGGATGAGAGGCCTGAGCCATCAGGCCTGGCTGGTGCTAGAACCACTAATGGTCACAAGGTGCCAGTGAAGTCAACCACAGTGAGTCTCCACCCTTCTCTGCCCCTGCATAACCCCATGCCACGGGCTGCCCGTGCCCCCTGGATTGCCTTCCCCTGCTGTCCTTTTCATTACGGACTCTTTGGCAGTGGCCGATGGAGGCCATCTGTGACGATCCCCTGCAGTAGGGCTGGGGGCAACACCACGTGCATCGGGCACTCCAACCCCTCCAGTGGTGGGCATCCCGTGTCACCACCTGCGCCTGGCCCCAGGCTCCGGGGCTGGGCCTGTGTGTGGCCACGTGTCTACCCCTGAGGTCGAGAGGCCCATCTGTCCAAGACAGCTCACCTCAGAGGTCCCCAAATAACCTCTCCTTGAAACTTACGGGAGCCGACTCCAGGACGCAGGGCCTTCTTTCTATCCCATAGTTAGACCTGTTTTTTTCACCGAGGATGAACTGACCCATCTCTCAAACGGACACGATTTCCTAGAACCTCTGTAATGTCATCGAGATGTCTGTTCTCAGAGTTATCCTCTGCAGGCACTGAATTCCCGGCACTTCGGGGGCTGCTCTGCAGAAATGGTGACGGAGCAATTTTCATGAACTTCTCAGACAGGCAGGTCCAACCTGCTGCCTGTGGCTTTTTTCCTCCTTTTTTTTTTTTAATGTTATAATGAAGATTTTTAAAAAGGAAGATTTTGTACTCATCTAAAGAACGTTAGCTATAATACATACACTTTCATGTGAACCATTGGGAGACACTTTCTCCTCATTCAAAATACACAAGGTCAAGAAAAGGGCACGTCACAAGTTAGACACGCCTGTCTTAGCTCCTGACTGAGATTCAAGTGAATGACGAACAAAAGTGTACTCAATACAAGTTTAGTGATGCTTAAACCTGGCCAATAGTTCTTCATGGGGCAAAAAATCATTTATTTATAGTATCTTTCCCATGTCATGAAGAGTGTGAAAAAAACCAGTTTTGCTTGGAATTTGCATACACTATAGTTTAGACTCCTGAAACACTTACACCTTCTTATTCAAAGGAAGGCAATGAAGAATGTAGATTTTAAACTAAAAGACAATTTACACAAAGCAATCCAGAACACAGAGCCAATTTACATAGTAATCTAGAATGCAGAGCCAATTTACATAAAGTAATCTAGAATGGGTTTTTGAAATCATATAGCTTGCACTATCTCAAATGATCATTTTAATAAACTATTGTTTTAGTCTATGGTTTAGAGAGAAAAGCTTGTTTCTTGTTGTTTCATTTAAGTTAATAGGCTCTGTTATTTCCACAAGCTAATCTGTGTTTATTTAGTGCTGTTTTATTCATTCTAGCCCTGAAGTATCAGTAGTCAGCATGGTAGCATATTTGAATAAAATAAAGGCTATGCTATTCTTCCCATTATGACCCTGAAGGTTCATTTGTTTGAGGTGTGCTGTAAGGCTGCACCACTCCCTGCAGGCTGAACTTCACAAATGGCCCAAAATTAAAGACATGTTGGAGCACACCGAGCTGACGGCTGTACCCAGCTGCGTATGAGCCCTGGGTAGGCACGAGGTGCAATACTAACCCATTGCTGGGGCTCAGGAGTGGCTCCGGGGGTCGCTCTCATCGCACCCCTCTGCAACACAGTCTGCGAGGCATGCAATGCCCTGTGGGCTCTTTTCTTGCTGATTTTTTTTTTTTGTCAAGGGAAGGATGGGACACATACGTGCATCATTTCTCTGAATGTCATATACAGCACGGTGGTTTTTGGTTGCGATGAGCCTCTGAGTATGAGTTTTGAACGTGACTGAGTAGATCTTTTGATACACACATTTAATAGCCTCTTGACACGAGTGGTCCTCATTTTGAAAAATGTATCTTGGCCACTCTTGGGCCAAAAAGCATAGGGTTGTTTAAACGGGGAAGAAAGTTCCTACTATCTAACAAAGGCAGGGCAGGTAAGAAAGTTGCAGAAAATGCAATGCTGGTTTTGCTGGTCACACAAGCACA
Source organism: Ctenodactylus gundi (assembly GCA_004027205.1). NCBI lineage: Eukaryota > Metazoa > Chordata > Mammalia > Rodentia > Ctenodactylidae > Ctenodactylus > Ctenodactylus gundi. The sequence goes on along the minus strand of PVKB01001734.1, from coordinate 95,163 downwards.
CAAATAGACGAGCCAGTCAGCACCAAAGATTGCCCGTGTGGAGCTTACTTGGCTGTATGAGGGTAAGTTAGCTTAGGACATTCGGACTAATTAAATGTCTCACAGGTACGCCAAAAGACTTTACTCTCGTATTTATTCACCCACCCCATGGCGACCCGGGTGGCAGGCCGCACTGGCATCTCAGCTCCAGAGCCAGGCTGGCTGGCACTTCACCAGCACTGGCTGGAGGAGGAGAGGACCAGGGAAAGAGGTGGCCTGTGTTCCCAGGTGGCATCACCATAAATAAGATCAGAGGAGAGCGAGGTCACCTTGTAAAGCCAGAGGAGCAACCAGTGCGGCCAGGGGAGGTGCAGCGGGGCATGTTCCCAGATGCACGTGCAGGCTGAGCGACCTCTCAGGTGCTACCGGGAAGGTGGGGTGCACAAAAGCGACTGACCCAACTGAGTCTGCTCTACAGCGAACAGCTAGGTTGGGCGCACGGCTGCCTTCTGACAGCACAGCCAGGCCACTGCGTCCCAGCCTGTGTTCCTGTGCAGACAGAGGCGTGACCTCCTTCCATGACAAGCCCTCTGCCGGGACCTGTGTCTTCTGTGCCTCCCTCCCAGGGCCCTGCCAGACCCCGTGGAGTAGAGCTGTTCCTGTCCCCCGAGACCAGCTGGGCACGGGGGCACGGGGACACGGGGAGGTGGTCCACGAAGGGAACAAAGGAGATGACCCTGTGAGGGAAGACGCTGATTTGGCCGTAGCAAGTAGCCCAGGAGCACCGCACACCTTGCAGCCGAGGCCCTGGGCTGTCAGGATTGCGTGGGAGAGGGAAGCGAAAGAATGAACGTGACCCTATGTTCCAAGGAGTGAGAAAACAGCCGTGGCAGGAGCTGTGCTGCCTGTGGGGGGTGGGGGGGGGGGGAGAAGGGCGTGGGCCCGGCTCTGCAGTGTGCCAGGCAGTCCCCAGCCTGTGCCGAACAGGCTGCCTACCTCCGCATAAGCACTGCCAGGAGAGGACCAGGCTGCGAGCTACGGACTTCAGGTGGGCCCAGCATGGGGTCCAGAGCCCCCAGTGGACCTGAATCAGGCGCCAGAAGTGTGGGCAGCCGTGGTATCTTTTAAGTGAGGGTGAGCAACTTCCAGAGGAAACCCTGATGTGTGCTGGGCTTGGCCTGCAGAACAAGGCCCACTGAGGAGGAGCTGAGCTCAGCCACTCCCACGGCAGGTCACCGAGGGCTCTGCTCGTGCCCACCCCTTCTGGCCCTTCTTGCAGGAGGCAGCACACTCCAGAGGAGGACACTTCTTCCTTCCTGCCCCAAGTTCCCTCCTTCCTCCAGGTCTGGTCTTAAAGATCCTGTGAGTGAAATCTTCTGGAAAAGCATGAAAGCCAGGGAGGGACACTGCCTGTGCTGAGGCCTGGGCAGGGGTCTGTGGCCCAGCTCCCGAGAGTCTCTGGGGGGACCTTTCCGGCTTTGTCTTAGCTGCCAATAAAAACTTCTGCTTTCTCTCGGCCCCGGTCGCATTTTAGGCAGTTGTAGTGGTAGGATGCAGTATCTGTGGTGTCACCGAACACAGCACTTAGAATTAGCTTTGGGGTGCCCACTGGTGTTTCTCATGTTTGCTGTTGTTGATTCTTTCAGATATTTTGAGACTTTCAGGTATTTTGTATCAGCTCCCAAGGATTCCCCTCAGTCACTGCTTCTCAGGCCAGTCCCACCCCACGTACCAAAGCGGCCTTTTCCGTGGAAATAACAACGACCTCCAGCTGCAGTTCAGGTTCCGGGTCCAAACTTCCAGAGCAATACAGAAAGGGCGGTACACGCAACATCTTTTTAGACATCCTCAGAACAGTCGCTTGGATAATATTAATTTGTACCAAGACTCGATGTAGTGTTTTTTCTTCTTCCACAAATGTTGACCTCAATTACCTCTTGTATTTATTTATTTAGCAATTTTTTCACAAGAAGATTGTGTTTGTAACACATAACCATCACATCCATGCTGGGGAGCTGGCACATATATGTACCAGCTCGGTCACTTCTGTTCCCCATCCCGTCTTACACATCTCCACTCTGTTTCCCAAAGAGCCAACCCCCGTCCCCGGCCACCTCTCATGACTCCACTACCTAAATTATGTGTACTTTGGGTTTCTCAGAGACAGACCCTCCGTGACACCTAACCCTGTGTCTCTCACTCCCTGCTTCAGCCTTACGGCCTGCAGACGCATCTGTGTCTCCTCCTCTACTTGCAAGGGATGCATTTTGGGGGGTGTAACACGTTCATTCACACATTTGCTGCCCCAAACAAGCAACTCACGTGTTTCAATCTGGAGTCGAGCAGAGCTCCGCCCGAGCTGGACCTGCAGGTGAGGTGCTGCATTATTTGCTTGCTGGCCTCGGACTTCCCAGATCCCCGCTCTCCGCTAAGAGAGAATGGACAAACGTGAGTTCACTGCTTCCGAGAAGGCAGTTAAAAAGTTAACCATTTTCATTGTACTATTTCAGAAAACAGCGTGACAACTTTTGATGAGTTTGAGGTTTAACTTCATGCTGCTACTTGATGTAGCCCTCCTGAGCATGTGCTCTGCCACGGGCCCCAGGGGTGGCAGGTGCCAAGAGCTGGAAGCCCCACAGGGACGCAGCGAGCTGCCCTGTCTTCGGGCTTCCTCCTTCCTCTTTCCTCCCCAATCTCTGCTCTGGGGAGCAAACCCACATCCCACAGCTGCGCGCGCAGGGCAGGCCAGGTGTTTGGTGGGAGGGCCTGAAAGGGCCGCTCCGGCTTTCAACTCTGTAGGTGGGTGTTTAGCACTTTCCCTTAAGCCAGCAGCAGCTGTCTATCACTAACAATGCTTGTAACTGTCGAAGTGTGATTTAAACAAGATTCACTGTGATGAGCCCCCCTTCCCATTAGGCCAGCACTGGGGCCAGATAGGCACCGAGTTCTTGCCCCTCCTGAGCCGCTCTGGAGCCACTTCCCTGAGCATCCTCAGACGCCCTGCTGCGCCTGCTTCTACTACTGAATCGATTCAGAATGTTTCCCTCCCAGGGTCCTTCTGCCTTTGGGAAGAGCCAGCTGCCACACAGGGTCAGACAGGTGGCTAGGCGCATGAGGACACACCGCCTGCTTTCAGGAGCCTGCCTTTCTAGTGGATGGTGCTGGGCACTGCAGTCGCCCTGCTTGTGATCCCACCCACAAGGCGACCACAGGAGAGGCCCTCCGAAATGGACCCCTTCCGTGAAGGCCAGGACGGTGGGAGAGCTGTACTGGAGGACACGAGGGCCAGACTGAACAGCGATGTCTCTAACTGTAACCAACTTCTTACTTCGACATTGATCAGACCTCACGCACAGAGACATGGCCTCAAAATGCTCTCTAGATGTGCAGAGTGCCACCAAGGTCTCCTGGGGGAAGGAGCCCGTGGTGGGAACTGTGTCACCCAGGGCAGGACTCTGCATGGCACTGGCCTCCTATTTTGTGCCCTGAGTGTCTCTAGAGACAGGTGCTGTTCACACTGGAACGGAGCAGTCAGTAAGACTCCGGGGGATGCTGTGGCTTCTGACCACGCTTCTTGCGCTGCGCTGCACAGGGTTAAGCTGTGTTCACCCTCAGGAGCCATAGGGGGCTGTACCCCACGTTCACCAGTTAGTAGTGCTCCCGAGACCCAGCACTAGGGAGCAAACACCTCTCATGGTCATCGTCACCACCACCCATGTGATAATACCTGTAACCTCGTAGGGTTTCTAAGGAGATGGATGACAGGATACGAGTCTGGCACACCATAAGTTCTGAGGAAATGTTGGGCATTATTAATGTCGCCATTATTTTGTCCTCTCCACAATGTCAGCAATTTACATTTTTTTTTTTTTTTTTTGTAGCCCAAGCTGGTCTTGAAATCAAGGTAATCATCCTACTTCAGCCTCCTGAGTGCTAAGATTATAGACATGTGCCACCACACCCGCTGACTTTAATATCATGCTGGGGAATTGAACCCAGGGCTTTGGACATGCTAGGCAAGCCATCTAACCACTAACCTATGCCCCAGCCCTCAAAGTAATTTTTTTTAAAAAGGAATTCCTCCTGTGAACAAACAGTAAAAAATTCAATAGGTAAGGAGCTAAAATGAAGAGACAGGGTGCCCCTCCCAGGGATGAGCTTGTCGCAGGGACACTTCAGGACGCACGGATAACAACCTGTCCCGTGCTGCGTTGGACACCAGCACGCTGACATTTGCAGGTGATCAGCCAGTCCCTCTGTGGGATTTCTGGCCGAGTCCATAAGGCCCATGCATACACACACGTCCTTGTTAAGTACGCGTTCTGCCTCTGCACAGGCTCCGTCTTCGTGTTGTTTTATTCACTCAGACTTCACCCGTGTGCCAGCCAACATCTTCTAGCAAGGCAAGATTCATGGCAACTTGAATACATCCCTGCCTGGCACAGGTTTGGCTTAACATAATTCTCTGATGCAGATTTTATTTTATTTATATTATTATTACTAATTTTTTGAGTCAGGATTTTTCTAAGTCAGGAAATCACCCAGGCTGGACTTGAGATTTGTAATGCTCCTGCCTCAGGCTCCCAGAGTGCTGGGATTAGAGGTGTGAACCCCAATGCCCAGCTCCGTATTTCATTTTAATGCCTATTTCTTCAATCCTCTCTCCATATACAGTTATGTTCTTCCTCTATTTTTTGTGGTAACCCTTTCTTTGGAAGAAGTTCTGCCCCAACAGAAACCCACAAAGCTGCGGTGACATTTTAAATTAATGCCAGATGCAGGAGCACCACTTGGTGACAGGTAACCGGGTAGGAGCAGGGCGGGCACACGCACGCTGGCAGAGGAAGCTGCGCGTGACGTGGGAGCCGGAGCCCAGGTCCCCTCGCGTCGGGGGTTGGCTTCTCCACCTGGTCAGTGGCAGCAGCAGCAGCGTGGCGGTTCCCAGTCGGAAATCTTCTAAACAAAGTGAGTTTCAAGGTAAGTTTGTTAGTATCGATTCCTCTCCACGTGAGGCTACTTGTGACAGGAGCTAGGACCCTTCTTTCTCAAAGTCAGTCCCGCTTACGGCAAAGATAAACGGACCACTGGCTGCAGGCGCCAGCAAACTAGGACCGGAGGTGGCCTTCCCCTCCGCCCTGGCCGCCCTGGCAGGTGGACTCACCTGAGGACAAAGCACTGTGGCCTCTGGTCCCGAAAGAGCTGGTGGAAGGCACGCTCGGCGCAGGAGAAGAGGTGGGGGGGCAGCGAGGGGCTCGGCGTCCCCGTGCGGCTCAGGTACAGCTGCGACACCTGGACACAGGCAGCAAAGGGCAGAGGGCTGTGGAAAGGCTCCCAGGTCCCCAAGGCTGGCCCGCCTCCCCCAACTTATGTCCTCTAGGCAAGGGATGATTGAAAAATGCAGTGTGTTAATTAAACAAAATTCTTACAGTGAACAGGCATCACTGTGACGCCCCCCGGGGACGCTCCCCTCATTCTGAGCACAGTCCTCCCTCTGGCGGCCACTTTCTAAGCAGCTCTGTCGTCCTCTTTCCTAGGGTCGCTAGGTGCCCAGTTCACATGCTTCAACGTCCAAGTCAGTTCAGAATGTTGACCTCTCGTGGTCATTTTGCCTTAGGGGAAGAGGCAGAAGTCGCACAGTGCCACATCCAGTGACTCAGGTGGACGAGGATGAGGACACGCCGCCGTATTTTTACGAGTGTGTCTTTCCTTCGGATGGTACGGCATTCACTGGGTTTTTGATCACACCGTCTAAACACACTCAGTATAGAGGACTTCCAGAGCTGCTTCAGAAAGTGTTAAGAATAATGAGGCAAGTGTGTCGGAAGTGAGGAGGAGGACTTTCACAGGGAATTATATGTCTTCTATAATATCTTTAATTTAGACATTTGCCATATTTTTCAATCACACACTGCACTACAAAAATGAAGTAATGTCTCATTTTGATCCATAGAATCCTGGAAACGTCTGCCTCTCTCAGCACATTTCAAACACCCACAATGAACAAATAGTTGACTAATATTTTATCCTTCACTTCTCAATCAACAGATGGTAAATGATTCTGCTGTTAAAAAAGACAATTCACAAAAGTATAGTTCAATAGTCGTCTCCAAGGTGAGGCGAAGCTGTGATAATTCACAGGAAACAATTTCTCTGGCCAACATTTAACACTAATAACACAGAAATCTAGAATTTGAAGCTTGAATATGACGTGACAGTTGAAACTGAATCACTTATTGATTTACACTTTTCTTAGAAAAACAAAAACTTTACTAACTCAATGTCAGTGAAAGGACTATTTTTGATTGTCATTGAATCATTTTTAGTCCCTCTGAGTTTCTAGCGGACTTTGTTTTATTTTTGAAAATATGCTTTATTAACCCATAATTTGAACAATGTTGAAAGCCATAATTTGACCAAAGTTGAACACGAAGAAGGCGACAATGACTTAAAAGCATGCAAACCCAAAAGTATACAATAGTCAAGAATAACTCAAATGAATCTGTCTTCACTACACTGAAGGACGCATAATTCAGGAATTTACTAATTGTATGATGTATGCAATTTTAGCTATCTTCTTGCTTATTTTTGTTATTTAGAGTTAAAAAGCAAACGGCAGGAAGACATGTGACTCATAAGGAAATAACCAACAGTATCAATGTCCTGGACTGTATCTTCAAGGTCAGGGAAATTAAGAGAAGACCCTGGGACTGCTCTAGACTGAAAGGGGTTACAGAGCATGGGGGTGAGGGCCCTGTGGAATCTATCCTGGCCCTCCAGAGTCTGGGCACTAGGACAACGGGTATCTTGAAGGAGGCCTTTAGATTACACACAGCATCAGCAGTGAGGTCATGAGAAAAAAATTAAGCAAAATAAATGCTTACAATTATAAGACATGACCTGGTGAACCTCCCAATGTTGAGGGTCAGTGATTGGCTAGCTAAGAGCATGGGCAGCACATCTCCAGTCTTCTGGGATTCACTGGCAGGATAAGTCAATCTCTGCTGCTGGACTTAGGTGGATGGTGGCTTGAACAGGTAATTGTGAAGCAGGAAAAGAGAGCTTCCGGGGTTTGACTGCTGTGAAAATCTACCCGTGAGCACCTTCTCTGACGCAGTACACCTACCTCAATATAAAGCTCTGAGAGCTAAAACTGTCAGTAGTAAAGGGTGATGTTGAGAAGACTGACCGTCTGTTTGGAGAGGAAGATACATCGATCCCTACCTCACATCACTGAAAATCACACATGAATTTCAACCCAAATAAGGTCAGTAATGAATAAAACCATGTGCATAGTTTTACAGAATAATACTGTCATGATCTGCAAATAAGGAAACAAGCTCATGAATACCAGAGTGGGAATGAAGGAGGAATCTCACTACGCTACATTTAACAACTCCTGGTCAACTGCACAGTAATAAGAAAAGAGAAGCCGAGACAGAGAGGGACAGGTCGGGCACACAACCCGAAATTGTCAGTACTTTGTACCAAACTCCTACAAATCCATAAAAGGAGAGAGAAATACAATAGAAAAATGGGTCAAGAAAGGAAATGGGAAACTGGCAAAGAAATAGGAGAAAAGACGAAAAGCTCCTTGGTAACTGGGGAAACGCTAGCTCCTATGGTATATCTATTAAATGGCAAGCCTTGGCAAAGGAAATCAATGACAGCAAAGGCTAAGAGCAAGGGCTTGTTTCTCAGTACCTCTCATTCCGTCCCCTGAGAAACCTAGTACCTGGTGCAAGAAGTGTTGTCATGCTTACAGATGAGCAATTTGGTGTCAAAAGACATTAGCAACTTGCCTAAAATTGGCACACAGCTAGTTTATAGCAGAACTTATTTTTAAAAAAAGGAACACTGAAAAAAGTGAGGCTTTTAAAACATTCCTAGAATAAAAGACACAGCTATACTTAAACCCGGAAGGGGCAGGACACTGAGGCTGGTCTCATTCTGCCCCAGAGATGGGAAAGGTGACTCAAACAATGGCTAATGGTTTTTTTAAAGATAAAGGTGAAATGATATCTAAGTGAATAAAAATAGAAAAAGGAACCCCCCGGCACTGCTGGTGGGAATGTAAATTCGCACAACCACTCTGGAAAGCAGTATGGAGAGCTCTCAAAAGACTGGAAATAAATATCCCCTTTGATTCGGCAACACCCCTCCTGGGAATATATTCAAAAGAGGCCAAAACAACATACAGCAGAGATACATGTACACCCATGTTCATAGCAGCACAACTAACAATAGCTAAAATATGGAACTCACCAAAATACCCATCAACAGACCAGTGGATACACAAACTGTGGTACTTATACACAATGGAATACTATGCATCAATAAAGTCCAACAGCGTGGAGGCTTTTGCAGGTAAATGGAAGAAACTTGAGACCATCATGCTTAGTGAAGTGAGACAGAAGCAGAAGGTGAAACATTGAATGGTCTCTCTGATATGAGAGACCCAGAGCACAACTCTTATGGAACTTAAAGCAAAAAACAAAGTGAACCAGGGGGATAGGGTGAGAAGGGAGAAGGGAGGGAGGGGAAGGTGGGGGGAGGGACAGAAAGAACGGGAAAGCCCTTGTGTCCTCGGCAGGATGAGTACGTGCGCAAAATGCTCAACTCCATTCTAAACCTTAAATTTTGCACGAATATATATCAATAAAATGGGGAAAAAATAAAATAAAATAAAATCAACAGTACAAGGCTACAGAGCAAGACCTTGTCTCGAAGCAAAAAACAAATAAAAATAAAATCAACAGTGTAAGCCTAAAAAAAGAAAATAATGTTCTATGCAGCTTCTGAAGGTATATTTTACCATTTAGATGAACCATCTGACAAAGTTTTCTAACCCTTGGGGTATATGATCTCTGTAGACACAAAAACAGTGGCCAGAAAGGAACTCGTAAGACCAATCTTAGCAATCCTTGTAAGAGCAGAAGACACAAAAATATAAGTCTGTAAGAGAGATTAATGAATAAATATAACCAATTTTGTGTCAGTACAAAACCACCACTGGCCATTTAGAATAAATTAGCTAAATTAAACTTTTGAATGTGAAAGAAAATTGAAAACATTGTGGCTGCTACAATTTACGTTTGGAATATCCCTGAAAGTCTCATAGGTGCAGTGGTCGGACTTTTGGCAGGTGACTAGAGTAAAAGGCCCTGAACATCATGGACTAGTTTGGTTCATTAACAAATGTGCGGTTCAATGTTGTGCCTGGAGATGGCGAGAAGGGGTGTGCCGCTGAGGGCGTGTCTTTGGAGGGTACCACTGCCTCCCTGGCTTTTCTCTATTCAACTGCTTTATGGATGCCATGGCATTCTGCTTTGGATTTGGAATGTCCCCCAGAATTCTCATGTATTTTGATATTATGGATTATCTGTGGAACCATGTGGTGTTCGCAGATGGGGCCCTGGTCTGGAGGAGTGAATTGTGGGAGTGTGGTGGATTATAAGCATGTAGTGAAAGACAGGCATGTGGTAGATTGTAGATTACAGGTGTGTGGTGGAGTAGGGCCTTAAACCTGGACGAGGCAGATCACTGAGACAGAGATGGAAGCACATATGCTACCTTCTCCCTACTCCCAGGACTTGGCTTCCTAATTGAAATGCCATGAAGGGCTTCCTCGACCTCTACCCACGCCATGTGCTTCCGCTGCTGCTGGCCACCCATGAATGGCTTATCAGACCTTCTACTACTTTGAGCTAAAATAAATCTTTCCTCCCTAAAGTTGTGGACATCAGGTATTCTGTCCAGCAATGAGAAAGTAACTAGGGTAGAAATTGGCACCAGAGAAGTGGAGTGACAACTGTGACCGTGTGGTGTGAAAGCCTTCGGAACTTGTTTGCAAGAGGAGTTTGGAAGGGTTTACGGACGTCAGTTGGAGAAGCCTTGGAGTGCTCTGAGCTGAGCTTGATAGGAGATTCTGGTCGGAGCTCAGAAGACCAGAATGGTGATAGAAGTGTGGATTGAAAAGGCCAGGCTCGAGAAGTTTTAGATGGGAATGGAAACTGTATTGGCAAGTGGCTTAAAGACCATACACACTATGCTCTGGCAAAAAGTTTATCAGCATTTTGCCCTTGTCCAAAGACTACCTAAAACTGTGATTAGTGCAGTGGACTATTTAACCTGATGGAGAAAAATATCAAGGCAGCCCAGTGTTCAGGCTGTTACTTGGGTGCTATATTGAAGCTTTTAGCCAACTCTGTGGCGAAAGGCAGGAGGAAATTGCAGAGAAAATAGAAACAAAGAGCTTGCAGTCTGAAATAAACAAAGCACATAGTTGTTAGAGATTAGTGTTGAAAAGAAGTCAGGGCTTGGAATAAGAACTATAAAAAGAGACCTTGAGGGATCTCAGGAATCAGTAAAACCCACCCTTTGCATTATAGAGGCAAAGGCAAAAGATCTTGTTCTGAAGTGAGTACCGCAGGGATCCTTGTAGGGCCGAAGAAGGAAGCATTTGCCAGAGATCAGCTCCCTGGAGTTCAGCAGTCCAGGCACTCAGAAGCTGCTGCAGGCAAGGCACAAGGGGGCCAGACTACTGCTAAACCCAGGAGCAGACTCTGGCATCATCGATGCGGTGCTGGTTTCAGGTATACAGAAGGCAAGAGCTGTGGGGTCATGGAGGCTTCCACCCAGGTTTCAGAGGAAGGCCTTGGAGGCCCGGCAGTGTGCCCCTGGGAGGGCCGTGTGTGAAGCTGTGAAGGAGAAGCCTAAAGTTCAGACTCCCAACGTTGGAAGAAGCCATACATGTGGATCATGCACCGAGGAAGCCTGCAGGCTGTGAGCAGTTCCGGCCCAAAGGAGACAAGATGGAAGTTGCAACCCGAAACAACACTACATTTGGAATGGGACTGGTACCCTGTTGAAGGTATTTAACTGTTCTTTGATCTTCACAGGAGCTCATAGCTGAGAGTTTGCCTTGAGTCTCAGAGGAGACTTTGCACTTAGACTGTTTTATAGCAGTGCTGGAAGTGCTTAGATTTTGACACCCTTTATAGAAGGACTAAATGCATTTTGCAGGAGGTGGATATAAGTTTTTGGGGGGCCAAGGATGTGGGCTACTGTGGTTTGGATTTGGAATATCCCTCCAAAATCTCATATAGTTGCATGTTACGGATTATCTATGGAACCATGCTCTGTTAAGAGGTGGGGGCCTGATCCGGATGGGTGAGTTATGGGCATGTGTGAGACGCAGGTGTGTGGTGGCATATGGGAGTGCGTTAGATATAGATTACAGGTAGACTATGGATCACCGGCATGTGGTGCAGTCTGTAGTAGAAAAGCACATTAAACATTACAATTAGGGGCGTAAACCTGGAAGGCGTGGCACACTGAGGCTGGACCCAGAAGAGATGGCTTGCTGGGACGGAACCGGGAAGGGTCGGTGGGGCTTCCTCCCTTCCTTGGAGACCTGGCTTCCTGTGTGCAACACTGAGAGGAGCGGCCTCCACTTCTGCCCTTACCACATGCTTCCACTGCTGCTGGCTGCCCATGAACGGACTGGAACCTCTGATAACTGTGAGCCAAAATAAACTTTTCCTCCCCTAATTTGTGCATGTTGATAGGTATCATAGCAACAAGAAAGTATTTAAGACGTGTAGTATGAGCTTTTCTGGACTAGGCCTCCCCCACCCCCCGCCTTGATGTCTTTGCAGCCAACTGGGTGAATTTTTCTGGAAGTCAGGAGTCAAAGTCAACTTCCTCTCCGTAAGTTGCTGAGGTTCAGTATTCTGCTCCCGAAATAGAAACGCTGACTCGAATAAGGGTTAATGATTTTTAAAAAGATATAGCTAAAATGATATCAAGGTGAAGTAAAATAGAAAATAATGTTCTATGCAGCTTTTAAGGGTTTATGCGTGTTTTTAGTATGAAAAAGAACAGACAAAGGGAGGTAAAGACAGATGAAGGGGTGAACACCTAGGACAGGACAGTGATTATTGGTATTTGTGGAGAGGGCAATGCTTCTCTTGGGTAGGTGGTATAAAATTCTATCTCCTCTGACATACCTTATAATCCAAACACATGGCTGTGTGTCTGCTAACCAGAAAGTAAATATTACAATTAACTGGAACATGCTTTATTATCCCATCTTTAAAGCTGCATATTAGCTTTAAGAGCATATGGGGGATATAAGGCCATTTAAAATTTATATTTCCTTTAAAAGGAATGATATGCACACAATTGTTTACTAAATTATACTTTCTTTTACATTTCATTGTTCTGGGATTTAAAATGGATATTAAATCATTAAATGATAACGATGCATACATCATAAGTTAAAAAAAAAACCATCAGGATGGTCTAGTCCAGTTTTATTTCTTGCAGGACAAATTCATTATTCTGAAAACTTCCTCTGAGACAGTTCACGGAGTCCAGCATGGACCTAATCCAAGTCTGACAAACTGCACTGGAACTCAGTTTTGTCACCTGCTACAGATTTGTGACGAAGATGCTGTAACAAAGCAGACCTCGGAGAGCGCTGGTGGATCGCAGCTCCACCCCCTTAGACTTGCCTAGGGTTACTTACTGTCTTTGGGCCAAATTTCACTGCAGGCAGAATGTGGGGACGAATACTGCATGTCCCAATGAAATGTTCCACAACAATCACGCGCAGGACCTCCTCAGCTGCCTTTCCTGGGAAGTGGCTCTTGCATACGCAGAGGTGGGGAGTGAGGCACACTCCTCGGTTCCTCCTGGTGGGGGCTCGTCACAGGGGAGTTGGAGAATGTGCCGTGTGAGGTAGGTAGCCATGGACATAATGATGACAGCACGCGAAGCGTTTCTACTTCGTTTTCTTCCTATTGAGACGTGAGGATTTTCACTATGGGGACGAGTTTTGGGAGGGAACGCCAGCTGTCTCCCCTCTACATCAGTTGCCACTGTCATCACCCATGTCACTACACATTCTTTTAAAAAAATTTTTCTCCCCATTTAATTGATATGTATTAGTGCAAAACCTAAGCTTTACAATGAAGTTGAGGATTTTGTGCACATACATATCTTGTCAAGGTGACAAGGACTTTCCCATTCTCCTTTTGTCCCTCCCCCTTCCCACCCATCCCACCCTCCCTGCCTTACCCCCCCGGTTCACTTTGTTTTTCGTTTTAAGTTCCATAGGAGTTGTGATCTGGGACTCTCATATCAGAGAGACCATTCGATGTTTCACGTTCTGCTTCTGACTCACTTCATTAAGCATGATGTTCTCAAGTTTCTTCCATTTGCCTACAAAGGCCTCCATGCTGTTGGACTTTAAAGATGTGTAGTATTCCATTGTGTATAAATACCACAGTTTGTGTATCCACTGGTCTGTTGGTAGCAGCACAACTAACAATAGCTAAAATCTGGAAGTCACCAAAATACTGCACATTTTTGTTCTGTCCAGCAAACCTGCTCAGGCGCCAGGTGCTTCCTGTTCTCTATGCTGTAATTATTAACTGGGACACGGCCACTTGACAGGAGTAAGAACGCCTAGTAGCCGAGTAAAGCACAGGTGTGGGTATGTCTGTATGATTGACCTGTAGGCCAGCCAACCAAGGACAGAAGGGCTGTCACATATGAGTGGCATCAACCAGTAGGCTTATAGTTTGGATGGAAGACGACAGAGAAAGCAGAGAGCTGCCAGTTTTGAAGAGCTCTGATCTTCTTGAGCTGGCGCATCGTTTGCTAATGTTGCCTTTAGGTATCAGTTTCCAGATCTCTGGTTTCTTCAGCCTCAACCCAGACTCAGGCAGGGACTGGCCAGGGAACTTCCAGGCTCCCACCTTGGCCTGGGGGCTGCAACCTTGGCCCCTCTTGTTCTGCAGCTTTAGCCCCTTGGGCCAAGTAGCTACTGGATTTCAGGCTCTCCGGTGCACAGATGGTCACTGCAAGCCCACCTAAAAAATCCCCTGCTGCTGCTGTTCCTCTGGGAACCCTAATAATTCCCAAGCCATCTCTCTGCCTCACCTTCTGCCTTTCCCACGGGTACTACTAGAGACAAGAGGATTCCAGGACAGTGGGCACGGTTAGCACTCTGCTTCAGCTCAGAGGTGGAGCGTGGCCAGGCCAGCTGTGGGTGTTTCTCACTTATCTCTGCTCTCAGGTCCAGTGAACGTGGCTCTTCCTTACGTGAGGGCTGGTTCTCTCCCTTCTCCTCTTGTGTACGACGCCTCTCGTGAGGTCAGCAGAATCCCAGCCTGTGTACATTTCTGAAGCTAACTGTCTATTTTCAGAGTTTACCCAGCCACTCAGATAGCAGCCCCATCTGCAGGGGGATACTTCACAGAAGAGCCCAGAAGCCCGCGCCTGGGAAGGTCTGGGCTGTGCTTTCACAGAATGCTAGGACTACCTCACTCTCCTCATCTGAACACATCCTGGGTTCCTCATCCGTGCAGAGCGCAGGTGCACAGGTGACATTCTGGAATAGCACAGGCTGTTACAAAGAACTGCATGCAACTAAAGACATGTGCCTCTGGGGTCTGGGTTGGTGCTGCTAAGGGGAAACTTTCTAACTGATCTTTGCAATCCAGGCCTAAATCAGATTTTCAATTGTTCAAACTTTGAACTTCGGGTCATTATCAGGTGAGATGTGCTTCCTCTAAATGATCTTCTCTATATATTTTCATTTTCATAATGCAGCTGTAGCTAAATCTCCCCAATTCTCCTTCCTGGACCATTCTCCTTTCCCCACTCCTGATTACCTCTTCGAGGCCTGCCTCAGCTGCACCCCCTCCTGAGGCAAGGCCTTTCTCAACCTGCGCGCCTCTGCCCCTTTACCTGCCGACTTGTCTTCTACTGCCGTCCTCAGCTCCAAGCGAACACCGTGATGTACTTCATCTCTGCTCACGCTTTGCCTGTAGAACACCCACGCAGTTTTATCCAATAAAGGAACTCGACGCATTCCCCGACAGCTCACGCAGCGTGTGCCACGGTGCATTCGGGTCATGCTCCTCGGCTTGTAGATCACGTTTGTGCCACATTTCGAGGTTGCTTATTTACAGTGGAGAAAAAATAGCCCGGCTCTATTCTCGCCTTCTTTCCTGCATCTCATATGTTCAGAATGGACCATGGCACGTGCCTGTAGCATAAACGGACAGCGTCATAACCAGCCTGTCCCCTGCTGGTTGCTGTTTAGTTAGAATCTTCCACCTGCTCTCCCTCCAATCCCCCTTCTTAGTGACAGTTGGCATCAGATCCATATTGTCATGGCAACAAGAGCCCAGTGGGTGGAGCTTCATGCTGCAGCGCTCACTTAGAGTTCCTGCCTGAGGCCAGTTAGGAAGAAGCTCCGCCCTGACGGGTGGTGACTGGAAAGGAGAAGTGAACTGAGGAAAGGCAGGACAGCTGGTCAATGCTGGTGCAATCAGAGGGAAGTTGTGTAAACGGGAACCGTGGCTGTTATTCTGACAGTCATTACGGTCTTGGTGGACAGGCATGTGCTCCGCACAGGACCTTCTTGCTGCTTCTCTTTTGTTGTACTAATCAGGACGATATCACAGTCTTTAACATAATATAGGCATAGCCATGGACGTCAACAGACGTCTTCTGTGTGTCCAGCATATTAGTAGACTACTTGGGTGTGACTCTTACATGAGGAACTGGTATTATATTATAAAGCCACTTCAGTGGACACTCACTCAAAAAAAATTCACTTCTACCAACTTTGTAGCTATCATTTTTAGGGTTGTTACTTGCAAAGGAGAGAGGAAAGTATTGGATTCTGCATCAAAGAAATGAATTCCAAGCAGTAAGCACCTTAAATTTCTCCATAACTTGTAAAACCGGGCAATTACACTGTAAGCCCGGATCAATGCACACTTTATCTTATATAATCTTCTACTTATTTCCTTCCTATTTTCTATGAGAGCTGAAAATAATAAAATTAGTAATAGTGTCTGTGTATACACTAAACACATAATTACATACTTAATATTTATATACTTAATAGTTAGGTATTAAAACTTACATAAAATTAAATTAGAATATAAAATGAATAGAAATGACATTTTTATATTTATAGACATTATATGTTCTATCTTATGAACTATTCTGGCAACCATCCCAATATGCATCATCTCATTTCTACCTTAATAAAGAAATAAGCCTTTTACCACCTCTCTCCTTTTCTTACTAAAATGCATTTCTGAAAGAACTGCAAATAGAACATATTATTTGAAGTCATCACACTGCTACACTATTGGCACTTTAAGAACAAACAAATCACAAGATACAATGTAATATGTATCTTGTAATATTTTATAACTTACTATACTTATTATATAAAACTTTGGCTAACACTTAAATTTTGACCTCTCCCTCCGCAGAAACAGTTAAATTGGAATCAATTGTGACCATTTGTTTTTCAATCGACTATGCACGGCTGACTTTGTCTCATTGTAAAATTCTCCTTAAGTCTGCAATCAACTATGACACCATAAATATAAGCCAAGATAATATCAATAGTTACCTGTAAGTGGTTATGCGCTTGCTCTTTGTTTTCTCTCTCCCCTCCAGCCCTCTCAAAACGGATGTGTTATGATTTGGTTCTAGAATGGTTGGCTGGTGTTTGAAGGCAAGTGATTTTTCTGGTTTTCTGTCACGAATATGATCAAAATCATAGGGCCTTCAGTAAGGCACAGAGGCCTCAAGGCAGAAGACAACATAAGCATCGACCAGAGCTGGGTAGAGCTTTTCTTGGTCTCACAGTAGTGGGAGGCACACTCAGACTCCTGTTTGGGGCTCAGTGGCAGAGGAAAGCCACAGGGTTTCAAACCAACTTCCCATTTGAGGCCTGTAGGGGTGCCAGCCCAGGGGCTAAGGCAAATGAAACCTGAACCACTGAACCATTTTAGCTGGATCAAGATGTCTGCCTACAGCTCACCTGACCATCTGAAGGAAAAAACAAACAAACAAACAAACAAAAACAGTTCTCTGGAAAGTATCATAATCCCATCCTCCACTATTTGTTTCTCAGATCGAATGTTCAATGTTCAATGAAAAATCTCTACATAATAGAAATATAAGCATGTGCACGTGCGCGCGCGCACACACACACACACACACACACACACACACACAGAGTAGAAAAAAATCCAAATTTATAGCTATCAGACACAGAATTTAAAATAACATCTAAAATTAATCTGACGATAGTTGGGATGAAAAAGAACTTCATCAGAAATGGAAACTTGAAGAATATGAAATGAAAATTCAGCACCAAAAGGATGAGATTACTGTCACCCACAGTGAATAGATGGTTTTATCAGTGGATTCCAAAGAACAGAAGAGAGAATTACTAATGTGGTCAGCCAATATATTCAGGTTAGGTGTCAAAGAGAAACAAAAGTAGAAAACAGAAAAAATAATAGTTTAGTTGGAAAATAAAAGTCTTTAAAATATAAAACATTTAAACATTTAATGAAAGCTATATAAGACATTCTAGAAAAGTTCAAAGGATTATTCATTGAGGAAAATGTTAAGTATCTAAATAAATAAGTTTATTTGGGAGACTCAGAAGTTATAAATTTTAGTTGTTCCTAAGCTTACTGCAATAAATTTCAAAATCCCAAGAAGTTCTGCGCCCTCCGTCCCCAGGATACTGAGGAACTGGTTCCAAACTGCAAAAAAAAATGCGAAGGACCCAGAACAGCTAGGCCAACTTTGAAATCCAAATGTGCAGTGCTTGGACATACAGAACATCACAGCTTTCCTCAACAGACCAGTGGGAGGGGGTGGGGATTCTTCAAACAGAATTACTCATCATGGTGACCTCATGTATGCCACTATAACAGAATGGGGTACGGGGGTCTTTCTACAGGTTATGATCTGGATCTGGAAGGTCCCCTCAAAGTTTTGTATATTTGGATTTTTTAGATTATCTGTGGATTTTAGGTACTGTTGGAAGGTAGAGACTGGTTTGGAGAAGTAGATTACTGAGGGTGTGATGCATCACTGAAGGGTGTAGTCTGGAAGGATGTACTATTGTCCTGGCTCCTCCTCAACCCTGATCCTTTCTCTTATGATGCTATAAACAACCTCCCTCCTACTAAGCCTCTACCAGATCCTTCCTGCCATTGCCAGCCACTCATGAATGGACTGAGACAGCCTGAAACCATGAGCTAAAATAAATCTCTCCTTCCTTAAGCGGTGGGTATTGGGTATTACATGTCTTAGTTACTTTCTCACTGCTGAGATCCTAACCAACAAATTTGTGCCTAACTGATGCATGTAAAAAATGAATCTTGACTTGGTACCTTATAAGATGTTTTCCATATACACTGAGACCCAGATTACTTAAGCCTCCTTCAAATTACTAATGAAAAGGTGACTGCCAAATTGCAATGACTCTTGCACAGATATTCCACAAAGGGGTCAAACAGGATGGAAATACGACAGTATGTTCAATCTAATTTCTTACTGGAGAAATACAGAACAGTAAGATTCCATTATACAGATCCAATAGGATGACAGACAAACAACAGAAAGAAAACTCAGCCGCAGAAGAAAAGCAGGGAGTGTTTCTGTAAACTGTAGGTGGGAATGTGAAAATCAGGATAACTTGGAAAGTTGTTGCTATTTCTCCCAAAGCTGGACATATATATAAAAATCAACGCACTAATCCCACTCTCAGTTGTGCATCCAACAACAGAAATATATGTTGTCCAAATACGTGTGAGAATGTTCATGACAGTGACGTCCATGCTAAACAGGACAAATTTCCATCATAATTAGGTGGCTGTATAATTACAAAAGGAATATTTTTTTGGCCAGGTTAAATTATATCCCAAACACTTAAAACTTTTACTTTGAAACAGTGTCTCTTCGTAGTGTGTCGGCTGGCCTGGAACGTGCCACCCCTTTGCCTAGGCCTCTCTAGTAGCTGGGTTAACATGTGTGCATAACCGTGGTTGACACCAAACCGGGTAATACAGCAACAGAAAAAAAAAACACCCATGATGCTACCTACTACATTTACACTGCTATATCCAAAAATATATGAGATGACCTTAATTTAATTCTTGATTTGCATGATGATTTCAAGAGTATCACTGCT
Organism: Ctenodactylus gundi; assembly: GCA_004027205.1. Lineage (NCBI taxonomy): Eukaryota > Metazoa > Chordata > Mammalia > Rodentia > Ctenodactylidae > Ctenodactylus > Ctenodactylus gundi. The sequence goes on along the minus strand of PVKB01001734.1, from coordinate 76,151 downwards.
TCGTATAAATTAGATGAATAAAGCATTTAATGTTTGTATAGTGTGTAAGATTTATGTATTCATAGAATAAATATTTATAGAAATATTAGCTATGACTCAACAGCAAAGTGACAGAACCAGCGCTGAGCCTTTCCTCAAAATTACTTAATTATCGAAAGTCATTTAACTCTGATTTTGGGGTGGAAGTTCTGAACCGATCACAGGAAACCGCTCAACCCTGTGTGTCACGCTCCACAGGACTCAGGTTGCCCAGGGCGAGGCAGGTAGGACTGGGTAGGAAGGAGCGAGGAGGCGAGTTTCACGGTGGCTGTAAAGGGACATGCAGTCGACCTCTGGAACAAAGGTGGAGGCTGGGCAGTCACCAACACTCCTGTGCCATGGGCTCTACCTGCGAGAATTGCTTGATTCCTTATGGGCCTAGAGGGAGTTTCTGTCTCTCCCCCACTCCACTAACTATGGGTGCGTCTAGTCAGGTGCCTGATCTCCGTCTCTGATTTGTCAGCATCTGCTCCTAATATGACTTCTGTGTCACAACTGAACCAGCCTTGCTGATACACAAAAACCAGAGAGAGCCTGTGACGGCATTTTCATACATTACTGCTTAAAATCATCCCTTGCCCCAGGTGGCTGGAATAACTTCCTACGCACAACTTATCTCTCACTTGGGAATCCCCCGACTACAACTGGCTGGTGGTGCTGGACAGATGTCCTCAGGCAACGCTGCCTTTCCCATGCCTGTTGCTTCAATGTGGCGGGACCTCTTCGGAAAGAGGCCCTGTGCTTGAACAAGCGCACCGCACCCACACACCCTGACAGAGTCGGCACTGGACGGACAAGCGGCTGCATGTTACCTGTGGTCAGGCTGCTGGTGAGATCGGTGGTAGAAATATGTCACATTGTAAGAATGTAGGGGTCTTTCATAAAATCACTACTTCCAGAGTTGCCTCGGAACAAATCAAAGGACTGATGTGGAATGTTGGGAATGTTCATTTCTTTCTGAGAAGCATGACCTTGTTTTGCCTTGATCAGTCACTGCGTGCAAAGAAGCCCAGGCTGCGAGAGCACCGCTCTGCCTCGGCAGCGGCGCCTTGCCTGTGGACTCACCAGGGTGGAGTGAATCGGGAGCGCCCTGAACGGGTTCACAAGCAGGAGGATGTCCCCGATGAAAGTCTGTAAGAGAACGCACGGGTAACTCATGAGCCACGCGCAGAACAGCTTAAGATAGTCAAAATCATGTATTAAAAATCACTGTGAAAAATACAATCAATAGTAGAAATCATACTTTTAACAACTTGCAATTATTACAATATCTGTCACTAAAATAACAAAATTCATATTAAAATAATCAAAAGCAATTGATTTTGTCCCAGTAAACACATAATAAGTGTAATGATAGAATTCAAAGAATTTATCTGAAAGAAATTTTTTGAGAATCACTATGAAAAAAAAAATGTAGAATTCAAACAAATGATAACTACCCAGGATGAAATAAATGAAGAAGCATGTTGTTTTATTTTCGGCACATTAATAATCCAGCGTGCTATTAAAGCATAAAAATCAAATATTTTTCATTAATGAAAATCATGCAATTAGACACAAGGGTACAAGGAACAGAGGGAGCAAATAGAAAGTGCCAAATTTAAACCTGAATAGATAAGTAACTACGGCAAATGTAAAGGCACTAAACACTTCTGTAAATGATGAATAGTATGAGCTGAGTCAAAACACTAAATGTGTGCTATTTTAAAGAAAAATACTTTTACTATTTAGTAAAATGCTAAGAAAATTTAAAAGTAAAAGGATCCTGGCAAGCACAGGCCTTGAGTTCAATTCCCTGGCACCACTTAAGCCAGCTGTGGTGGTACACGCGTGTGATCACAGAATTCCAGAGGATGAGGTAGGCGGATTGCTGTGAGTCCAAGGCTGGCCTGGGCTATAGAGTGAACTCAAGACCTGCCCAGGCCACAAGAAAGACCCTGTCTCAATAAACAAACAAACAAATAAACAAACAAGTAAATGAATAAAAATAAAAGGGTGAAGCAAGATACAAATGAGAACGCTAACAATAGAAAAGGCTCTTATGACGATACTTAATGTACAGAAAATTTCATGTAGAGAGGAGTACCAGAAATGAAAAGGTCATTTCACAATGACAAATTGAGAAATCAATCAGAAAAATACAGAGATTCCAAATTTCCATGAGAATAAAATCCAGCGCCCATTACATGGAACAAAAACAGACATAAGAAGGAAAGCACGATGACAGTGAGAAATTGTTATCAGTTTTTCATATTCGTGCAATAAGCACGCAACATTTCAAAAGAAGTACTTATCCAGTTGACCGGCTGACTTAATATGTAATACGGTCACTAACAAGAGAAGAGCCTGTGCCTCCTACACCAGGCACTGCCAGTGTCACTGCGTTTGGAGGATCTATCTGGTGAAGACGAAATCAGCTTAGACTATTTGACTGTGCACTGTAGTTTAGGTCAGAGTTTAGGTGCTCGTAGTTCTGGGAAAAAATGACAGCTTCTCACTATGCAGATGTATAGCAAAGGGAAACGTTGTATCCCCTAGCTACACATAAGAGAAAGAAGTCTTTTTGAAATTATCAATTAAAAACATAGAAATCAATACAATAAATGCCTAAAATATAATCAGATATTTAGAAATTATACGCGACACCTACCGATACTCTGTAAGTGATAACAGAATACAAAGAAGCAAGTATTTTATGACAACACGTTTTCCTTCGTGGGACGCAAGTGTGGGTGAACGTGGTAGGAAAAGTCACCGTCCAAGTCAAGCAAGTGTCGAAGGAGGGAAGGGCAGTGTGTAACGATCTAAGCAGCCACTTCTAGGAGCTCACAAAATGACAGCAAGTCATACTGGCAAAGACGAAGAAAAGAGATCGGAGTAGAAATCAAAGGGATAGAAAAGGGGAAGAGCAAAATTGTGGCCCTTTAAGGAATCAATTAAAGTAGACAATACCGCAATCAACTGATGAAATAAATAGGAGGAATCACACAACTCCCCAAGTCCAGATATGACACCCCAAAAGATCTTGTAGATGTGGAACAGATGAAGGGGACAGTCGGAACTGCATGGAGCCCAGGATGTGGTCATTTGTTTTGGAGAGAGTTTAGACAGTGATGGTGGGACAACCCATCTTGCCAGGTCGGGCATAGTGGAGACAGGAAATCTCTCTGGCCTTTTCTCTGTGAAATAAGTGGCATGTATGGCTAAAAATACATTCCACAAAGAAAACTCAGGCTTCACGGGTAAATTCTTCTGAAACTCATCACAAAATTAAAAAGAAAAAGCTGCACAGATTATTTCAGAAAATGACAGAACAACTCTCGTTTCATTTTGAGATATCTGTGAGAATTTATATCAGCATCTAGCTTGTTTGTGAGCAAGAAAGAAGATTTACGAGCTGATCTCTTTCATTAAAATACATGCAACAATCCTAAAGACATATTGACAAAATGAATATAGCTATATAGAAAAGAAACGAAGAAAAGTTATCACAAGCAAATAATCTTTACATTAGAAAAGCAAGGCAAGCTTCACGTCTGAAAGTCAACACCTGTAATTAATAATAAAAAGGGACCTGGGATCTATTTACCAAGTGGACAAAAAGCATTCAGTCATGTTACATGCCCACTCTTTGGTTTAAAACTAGTAAGTTCAAAAACTGTGAATGCTCATTCCAAGGAAAACTGGTCAAACCACTTGAGCTTTTCCCTGGTCTGAGGTGGAAAGTCAGGCCTGGTATCTGACTTCCCGTTATCTTTTTATGGACGGGCCCTCTCTTCAGATAACTCAAGAAAATAAAGAAAGGAAGGCATGAAGATTTAAAACTGAGAAGTGAACGTCACTACTTGTACAATTGCGCTGTATGTAAAAGCATGCAATAAAATTTCCATTTTAATTAACACTGAATTTACTAAGTTCAAAAATGAAAAGGTGATAATAGTAAAAATTGTATTTCTATTTTACCCATAAACAATTAAAAATGTCTTCCGACTTTCAGTAAGAAAATGATCTTGAAAATATCTTGAAATAACTTGAAAAATATTTACAAATAAGCCTAACTTATTTGGTCTAGACTTGCACATCAAAAAAAAAAAAAAAAAAAAAAAAAATCCCGAGAAATCAATGACCCTAAGGAAAGAGGTGGATTCTATCCAGAACATGGGGTGAGAAATGTTGGAAAAAGCCCAGTTGTTTCCATCTGCTCTCTGAATCTGATGTAATACTAGTAAGAATCCAACTGAAACTGCTAAATGGACTCTAAAGTATATATAAATACATGTCCATATAGGTATGGATACATTACAGATAGATGGTAGACACATGGATGTCCAAAGATCATAATTAACTATGACTTTTTTTGCAGAATACAGTTAGGAGGCTTTTTATATATCAAGATGACTAAAATATCTTGGTATCTGTGTAAGGACAAAGCAATTCATCAAAAAACATCTAGAGTCAGACGCACTCTCCACGGTCACCTGAACCATGACAAAGCCATCATCACAATGCAGAGGGGAGAAACGCGAGCCTTATACTTTCTCTTCTAGCCCTGTGAAACTGTCCCCTCATTGTTAATATGCCTTAAATTAAAAAGTTAAAACAATCAAACTTCAAGAAGGAAATACAAGAGACAATTTTCATAACTAAGGCCACATTTCTCAAGTGAGATGCATGGAGGTTTGTGAAACTCACAAACTTCTCTTCACTCGCAGATGAGACCAGAGTAGTTCAAGCCACAAACTAGAAGAAAGATCTCAAAACATGTTTGGCAAAGAAGGAATGGCCTCAGTCTATAAAAACTCCTCCACTTAAAAACGCCAAAGATTTAGAAGGGTCATATAACTGAATAGACACTTTATGAAAGAACATAATTAGATGCCACTGTCATTATTTGTCTGAGAGCTATAAATTAAACTACAATGAGATATTGTTACCCAAAGGCTAGACTTTAGGAAATGCTAATAAAACAAAACACACTGGTCTTACTGCAACCGACTTGCTGCTTGCAATGACGCTGAATAGAGTTTATGGTGCTGGGGACCATCCTAGGGCGACACCCTGGTGTGTGTCCCCACAGCTGGCACCCATCCTGCAGTGACACTCCACGGACACTGGATGGCGCAGAAGTAGGTACTTGTATGGGCCTTCAGGACACTGGTCTGAGTGCGGTTGTATTATTCAAACAACCAACAAGTAGATGATCTCCAAGGCCCTTCACCTGGAGAACACCCAGACTCGTAGGGGTATATGTAGGCAGTGGTTATTATTCAGAAATAAAATGAATAAATGTTTCCATGAGCAATGGTTTACATGCGTACCAGGAACACAAGGGTGAGTGGAAGATGGCGTGACAGACTAAACTAGCCAATGGTCACAACTGACACAATCTTGTGTAAGGACTTCTGTGAATGGGGGCAGGGTACTCCCTACATCTGTGAAGCTGCAGCCACAGGGTGCCCTCAAAATGAAGCCTCCTGAGCCACACGTGCATCAGCTGAGGGCCAAACTGCTTACGCGCCACGCCACATAGCACTTGTTTAAAAGCAGCGTCCGCTGGTAACTCACATCTAAGTGAAAAGGTAAAAAACTAACGTGGACCACAGACTGGAGAAGGCCCATCAGTGTGGCGTTTGAAAATTCCTGTTGAGTCCTGGAGAACAAGAATGCAGCGAGAAAGCAGAGAAAACAGAAACATGCTGACTAAGGGAAATGGGGAGATCTTCAAATGAAATAAAAACATCTCTAAAATCGCATTTTTTAACTGAGGTATGACTTTTATATAGACTTAGTTGTGGAAAAATGATAATGACTCTGAAAACACATTGTGTGGTAAACACAAATGGTTTATATAAAACCATGATTTTAATGACAAAGTCATAAAACATGACTGTGTGTAAGTCACCAACACTATGAATGTTGATGCACTGGACACTTTAAATGCATGGCAGATTTTGAAACTGTGAAAACCCAGAGATGTTTTGCACTCCTTGTTCTAATCTATTTCTTTCTTTTCAGAAGCTTGTACCTGCTAATGGGCTCCGAAGGAAGGAGTTCTGGTAGAACCCTGCTAGAATCCTGCAGACCAGGCAGCAGTAGCTGGGGAAAATGGGCCTATCCCCATGATTTCAAGTGGCTTCTATCAGGGTTTGGATCTAAAGTGTCCCCCCAAAACCACATGTTCCTATGGAACTGTGTAGGGTTGGAGGTGGGGCCTGGTTGGAAGGGCGGGTGCTGGGGGCTGGACCTGGAGGGGCGTGAGCTGGTTCCATCCTTCCTGTCAGTCTCTCTGCTCCACCACGCTGTAAGGATCTGTCTCCGGAACTCCGGCTCCAGCTCTATCTGCCGCCCCACCCTATGATTCCACCATTTCCAGCCGCCCCATGAATGGACTGCAACCTTCTGAAATTGTGAGCTACAACAAATCTTGCCTCCCTGAGTTGTGGATGTTGGGTATTAGGTCACAGCGATGAAAAAGTAACTAAGATAGCCTCCGAGGAGAACAATGCTAGACTCTGGCCTGCGGAGCCGCCTGCAGCTGCGTTGGGGAGCGGCAGGTGCACCAGCAGGCACTCCGAGGCTGCGGTGAGCCAGGCGGTGCACAGAGAGTGCCAGGCAGGGCTTAGGGCACTCTGCTTCACTTGACACCAACCAACCACACGTGCTTTAGGGCTCTCTTGGCTCACTACTCTGGGAGCCCTGTGGGTATTCTGCTGCTTGTTTTTCAAGTCCTGCTGCATGTTTGTGCACAGAATAGTGCCAGCGAGCTTTACTGCTGTCCACAGGGACCCGACGGTGTATTCTGAGCTCGCTGGTACTGCTGACAGCAATGCCTCTGGGGACAGGACACTGCGCTCTGTGCATCTCCCTGCAAGCACAGGCCTTGGCACCTGCCATTCATCCTCTACTTGAAGGTTTGGGAGCTTCCCGTTGCTAGATGTGTGGAAATTCCCCGATCTAGTGTCCAGCTAAGTAGTGTACCACTTACCATAAGAGCAATTTACAGTTGGCTTTGAAAGGTCATATTGTGCAATGCATCAGACTACAGCAAAGACAGTAGAAAATCCTGCTCAAGCAATTAACGCAGCCAAGATCTTTCATGTTGGTTCTGATGAAAGTTAGTACTCTTTGCAGCCTCAGTTTACCATGGATAAAATAATATCATTATAACTCCATTCTCTTGTGCTAAGAATGTAGGGTTAATTTAAGAGGTCTCTGTATCTATTCAATATTTGTTGGGCAGCTACTATGTGTCGTGTATGTAGCAGGAACTAAAACAAAGCCCTCTTGGAAGCTGGCATTCTCCTTGGTAAGGGCACCACGGACACACATTTGCGTATGGGTGAGTATGCATGGTGCGTCATTCAGTGAATCACGTGTGTGTGTGTGTGTGTGTGTGTGTGTGTGTGTGTGTGTAAGAGCGGAGGTAGACAGTGAAGAGTCTGAGTTAGGAAACTAAGAGTACGCTGCAGGATGATGAGTTTATGGAATGCCACGTGAGGGCAGAGGGACCACGGGCTGTGCTCTTCAGGAGGCCGAGGGGCGCCCGCATGACTCTGGACAAGGCTAGGAAGACAGGAAGGCAGGAAGGCAGGAAGGGAGGGGCACTAGGAAAGCAGTGCACAAGCTATTCGGCCCAAAGCCTATGCAGAAGAGCCACATAGGCTCACAGATCCCCTGCGTGACCAGCGTGGCCAAAGCAGAGGGACCTGAGTAGAGAGAGCTGAGGCCGTGGAGATTGGGAACATGAGAAACAGTGGGCAGGGTCCCAACCTCTGAGCTTCCTACGGACTCTGTTTTTGATCGGTCCTCTAGATTAGAAAACCAACATGATGCAGTGTGTACACAAACAGGAAGACTGTGATTCCTGTGTTCAGAACATGCAGAAGGTGATCAAGAGAAGCCCAAACATGGAATAGAGCATTAATGTGAAATGTGACAATGGGAGTAAGGCTCAGCCACAGAGAGCTCAGGGAAACCAGAAGTGGGTGGGGAGAAGAACCCGCCCAGGCATGCTTCCAAGCCCGTTAGCCGAGAAGCTATCAGCGCGATGGGACCGGCTACCGACAAGGAGGTGGGCGGGACGAGGCCACTGGCAGATGCGTTGTTAAGATGTAGGCATATCTACTCTACTGTTGCTTTCTACTTATAGGGGAGAGATAGCTGCTTTTAGTTCCAATCATGGACTGGTACTTCTAACACTAGAAATGCGAGTTACTAGGAAGATGAGACTGGAAAGAAAGAAGGCCTAAGTATTTGTCTTCCCATAACTGACAGCCGATACCTGACGACCCACCTTAAATGAGGAGAGGTTTCCTTTGGCTCGTGGTATCAGGGGTCCAGTTCCTGGCTGCTGGCTCCCAGGTGGGAGCATCACAGCACATGGGCAGCACGGAGCAGAGTCATGTCAAGTAGCACAGCAGAACAGTGCCAGAAAGAAAGGGGCAGGAACCAGACACAGCACCCCAAGCCATGCCTCCACGGCCTACCCAGACACGCTCCGGCCTTACTAATCTCTAACGCAGCTCTGAAGTCAATCAAATCAACACAAGTAGGCTAACCACCACAACGTGCAAAACTCAAACCCTAAACCCTCCAAGAAAACCTTAAGTTAAAATATCAGGTTGCAGAAAGACTTTCTAAAAACACGTAATTTCTTTATAGACAAGTAATAAAGTGTTCAGATGAGCAGCAGTCTGCAGATGACATCTGAAAAACAGCTATTCAGTCCATAATGTTTGAACTGCCTATTGGTCTATTAGATTTGAGTTCAGATACCATAATTTGGAGCACTTTCATTTTGAAATTCATCATAGATAATTTAGCTCTTCAGTATTCCAGGTACGAGACGAGGAAAGCTATGCTTCGCACACAGCAAGGTTATACTTCACAGAAACTTAAGTAGGCAATGCGACTTTCATTTATCCAGGCAGACAGAAATCCAACAGAACAAAAACATGAAGAACCTGTGCCGTGGTGGGGAGGGAGAGCCAGGACTCTGATAAACGGCAAGGACAAACATGTCACTTGCTTGAGATTAGTCAACCTTGGCCAGGCCTTGGGAAGCATGCCCAGTGGAGTGTGGTTCTCATGGAGCTCTGGAGCCCAGCCCCGGAGCCGGATGTCACCCCCAGTGTACACTATTCCCTGATCACAGTGCTGCTCTAAGCCAAGACTGAGTACTGCAGTTCAACAGGAAGCCCCGGGCAGGGTCACTAGATAGAGGAACCTGAGTAGGGGGAGGAAGAAATTTAGGAAAGCCCCCAAAGCAGGAAGGAGGTTGTGCTCAGACCGCTGGGGGACACAGATGAAGAGTCCAGTGCCCACAGGCTCACGGCCTGGACCCACGTTGGAAGATCCCATAACTGAGGGTCCAATTTCAGCAACAGAAACCACTGGCTGGCTCTCATAAGCAGGGACAAACTGTACAAATTCTTTTTTTTTTTTTTTTTTTTTGAGATGGGATCTTTAAAGGTAGGCCTGGTGGCACAGGTCTGTAATTCCAGTACTCTGGAGGGCTGAGTTTGAGCCCAGTCAGTTATTTAGCAACTAAAGGAGACTGTGTCTAAAAAGAAAGAAAGAAAGAAAGAAAGAAAAGAAAAGAAAAGAAAAAGGCTAGGATATAGTTCAACGTGAAGGTCCTGAGTTCCCCAGTACTAGGGGAAAGGAAAAAGATGGAAACTTGGTGATTACCTTTAAAGACCACTCCACTCCACCCCGAGATTGCACTGGTAAGGAAAGGGGTCCGCTGGGAGTTGGGAGCTGTGGCTCAGGTGAAGATGAGTCGTGCTCACGGGGAGGTTGATTAGGTGGGTGTCTAGGAAATGGAGCCCCCAGGGAAAGCGCAGAGGAGAAAGGGCTACAACGTAATTCAGTCTTTCCAAATTGCAGTCTCCCAGCCCTGGAACTAAGAGCAAGCAGGCCCAAAGGCCCAGGCCTGTCATCCCAGCAGTCTGGGAGGCTGAGACTAAAGGATCTCAAGTTCGAGTCCAAACTGGGCAATTTAGTGACTCAGTGAGACCCTGGTTTGAAACAGAAGATAATGAGCTGTGATGTATTTCAACGGGAAAGCTTTCAATTGCACCCCTAGGGCCACAAGTAAGGGTAAACATTTTAAAAGGAGAGCCAACACAGCACCAGGGAGGAGACTAGAAACCTGGAACAAAGCCAACGTGCGCCTTACCGAAGTGTCAAGGCGTGAGACACCCAAAGCCATCAGCAGGTTCCACCACTCTACGCCCGTGACTTGCTCCCATCCACTCTGACAGAGGAATTTAATTTTAACTGTATTTACGGTGACAGGCAATTTACCCGAGCCTTACGCTACTATATTGCATTTTCATAGACTAATCAGTATCTGACAATTTATTACTTACAAGGAAACACCAGACTTCACATTTACATGAAAATTACTTAGTCAATTTCTCAGTAGACTAGGGAAACTGGGTATTATCAAGAAAGGGTAACAGATACGTGCATAACCAGATTTCTCTACATACACTCCGATCGAACTGCTCTGTGCCAAACACAACACAATCAACAAGAGAGCGAGCCTGAGGGAGACCGGAGCGGCGGGGAGGGGACTGGTCCCGAGCTTACAGTGTCTAAACTATTATCAGTTACAGAAGAAGCAGCAGATCAGTGAGGACTCAGCTGCTGTAAATCAAAACGCTCCGCGCTGTTCCACACTGGAGTAATATTTTTGTATCCCATTATCAGAAATCTCCATGTAAATTATTTACTTTACAGACAAGGACACTTCCTGGTCACGTAAAGCCACAGCACTTTCCCTTTCCACGCAGGCCCAGCGGCCGCTCCCATGAACAGTCAAGGGGCCCTGGCAGCTTGCTTCTCCAGACACGGGGGCAGAAACAAAGGAGCTGAGATGGCGCGATCTGCAGATTCAGCACCGCAGTCTCAACGATGGGAAATCTCAAGGCCAGGAAGTACTGCCGCCCCACTGTGACGGCGAACCATCCTGTACCAACTGCGATGGGTTAAGAAACACGCAGCAGGTCAGAAAGGCGCCCTGGTGGATGTGTCTGTGGATGGCTGGCACAGAGGCCAGTACAGCGAGGAAGGAAGAGCCACCGCGTGTGGGTGGCACCAAGAGCAGACTTGTGGCCTGGACAGAATGAAAAGGAAAGAAGAAAGAAGTTCGCGCTTCTTAGGGAAGCGCTCCGGTCTTCACTGCGGCCACAGAATGTCAACCTCCAGCACAGACCAGCCGTGGCCATCCTGCAGCGCGAGTCCGGACCGGGACCTCCGATAGGTGTGGCATAATTGATTCCTCCCAGCCTTGACTCATGGCACAGGCCTATAATCCTAGCACACTGGGAGGCTAAGCAGGAGGATGGCAAGTTAGAGCCCAGCCCTGGTAACTCAGTAACTTGGTGAGACTCAAAATTGGAACTCAAAGATGGGTTGGAGACACAGGCCAGTGCGAAGGCCTTAGGTTAAACCTCTGGTACCAAATAGACAATCACTAACTAAATGCATAAATAAATGGACCCGTGTTCTGTACTTTCCACCTTCCTGAGTGAGCAGCCACAAACGCTCCGAGTGTCCCTGTGCTGTTGGTTATTGTGGCCTCTCCTTTCTCTGATTATGTAAACGAACCCAGTAAATCCCCTTACCTCATTTCACATACATATTGTCCATTAATTCTGGCTTTTTTTAGAGAAGCCTAACTAACACATACCCAGAGTATTTCCTTAAGCTTAACTCCAAAACTGGGAACTCTCCTCAACTTGCCTTATAAATAAAGCCAGAAAGAGAAATGAAGTTCAAAACATTCAACCAAAGCCATCATTCTCAGCAGAATCTCTCCAGAGCCCACCACATGCAGTGTTGCAGCCCTGGAGGCGAGGGCCACATCAGCGGGCACAGCAGCAACGCAAGGGAGGGGCAACTGCAAGGGCACTCACGTATATCTGGTTGTTCCCAAAGCGCTTCTGAATCTCGTAGAGCAGGCTGCCGTCGGTGAGCTCACTGAGCGTGGCCAGGTCATCGCTGGGAGCGGGCGGCATGAGCTTGACCTGCAGGAAAAAATTGGTCTGATCAATTCTAGTTGCTTTCCAATCAGGTTTCTTCACGGGTGGAGGTTCCAGCTGGTATTGCATATCAAAAGCTTGAAGACCGTCTGAGTTTGAAACCGTTATTCAAAAATGACATGGTTCAATGAAAATAAAAGCGAGAGTCTTCAAAGCCACTAAGAAATGCATTCAGGTGAGAAGTCGCGCTCCGTGCCGCAGGGCGCACGGGCACGCAGGGTGCGCGTCCCCTCAGGACACTCACGGTCATGGTGCCCACCCACCTCACCTGAGCACACTCACTCCTAACCCTGCATATAATTTAGGCAGCTCTGGGCTTTGTGAGTCCTTTGTTACACACACAGCTGACACGCTTGGGTATCTGCGGTGTTTCCAAACTAAATTCCCCGTGTTCCTGCTGCTGGCATGGTAAGGCAGCGGTGAGTCTGCAATCCAGCCCCTGGTTCGAGGAAGGGCAGAACCAGAGCTTCCCAGGAAGGGCAGGGCGGGCTGCATACCATCAGCGGCGCGTTCCACTGTGCCTGATGTCACTTGTTGGTTAAAAGCAGTGATGAGATTTTTATATAAAAAAGGTGTAAGAAAGAAAAATAAAAACCCAAGGCTTTCTTACTTAATTTAGAGGGACAGAGTTTGAAAATTGAGAAATATTTCACAAAAAGCAAGGGAAGTCGGCTGGTCGGTGCCGGTGGCTGGAGGCTGGGTAAAAGGCAAAGAGGAGACGACGCTTGCTCCTTTCACTTGTTTTCTTAATTAGTAGTACAGATAAAATCGGAACAAGCTGATTACTTTGAACTATGGCCCAAGAGAATGTAACCTCTTTTAATAAACATGCCGTATGGATCAAGGCCTGCACAACGTCCAGAGCATAAGCGACGACGGAAAACCCCAAGGTCTCAAAACAAACTGTACTCAAGCACCCCATGAAGGGCGCAAACAGAAATCATCCCCCCTCCGAAGCTGCCAACACAGCCCATTTTTTCTGATATTAAAAAAAAAACAACTTCAGAGGAAGAAAATGATAATTCTTGAAAGACCCATTTAATTATAGGACTGTAACCGGAGATCTACTTTCACACCGCCGCCATATTGGTGCGTGGCCATCTTTACGGCTAAAGATGTATTCTCTCATCGTTCTAAACATCCGCTACTTTATAGCCAACTGTCTACACGCCGTACAACTGCCTCCGTGTCTTATCTGAAATCTTTCATCCAAGAACGGAAGAACAGAGGAGCAAGCACACTGGCTACTCACCGTGCCAGGACCTGGCTTCCCAGTGACACTACGATCTACTTAGTTCACTGCGGTGGGAGTCACAGCACAGGCAGCAGCCCAGAGGGGCAGGGAGGCAGTTACAACAGTGACCTCTGCCCTCGGCCCGCCCCAAGGTGCAATACCTAGCGATTTCCCACCTCTGTCCTCCTCAGTCGGCCCGCTTCACTGAATACCTCCGACACCAGGTCGAGCTTCTCCGCTGTGAGAGCTGGGGCCCAAGTTCATCACATGAGACTGGGAGCCCTTCACTGGGTGACCAGTGCTCAGAACCCACTGCTGATCTCCTTAGCCAGGAAATCTTGATCATTTTCTATCTTAACGTTATGCGGCTGCTTTTACTTCTCTTACGACGGGTGATAAACAGGAGTATGTAATCACTGACTGGTTCAAAAACAAAAACAAACATTATGCAGTGGCCTTGGCACAGCACCCACTCTGCAGCCACTGGCTCCTCTGACTCCCCCATGGGCAGGTGGTCATTTTGGACTCTCCTGTCTCTGATCCCAGCAGACTGCAGATTCTGTGACTCTAACTTAAACAATGTAACATATATTTTCTGTTGATTCTATTTTTCTAAAGAACTCCAACTGTGGTGTGGCTGTGGCAGAGGGAATGGTAGTGAGAGATCCAGGAATTGTAAAGTTTCACAGGCTTCAGGAAGTCCCACCGTACTCTCAGGATTGTGGAAACCCACCAGAGGACCACGCTACTATAGTGGAATAGCTACAGCTCGTGGAAGGAAAAGGTGAGGCCTGTTAGCAAGCTTCAAATCCAGGAGGCCATGGGGGAGGGGTGGGGGGCGGAGAGCAGGAAGGAGCTGGAGGCGACCCAAGGGCGCAGAGGCTGGCTCCGCTAAAAGCTCCGCCTTTCCAACGGGCAGCTCTGCCTACTTCCTGTCTGTCTCCTTTATTACCTCAAACCTGGGATCAGATCTGCACTTAGCTCCGTACGTAGGCGCGCCGCTCCCTGAAGGAGAGCTCTGAAGCTGGCTCTTCTGTCCTTCAACATTACTTTTCCCATTGTGTTTTGGGGTGAATATTAGTGACATGATTTATAGGAGTAACCCAAAGTCACGTCTCTCTGTCCTGGGGATCCAGGTCTGTTTACTTAAGAGAGAGCAGAGCTACCACAGTCAACCATGGGCTGCTAACATTGTATTTGATTCCTACTTTAGACAACCCGGACAAGAGAGGTTTTCTTATATTGGTGGACAGCTTTACTGTATCTCTGGATTATGGACTAGAAACCTAGCCTTTAGATATGTCAGGAATGCGGGGGAGGTGGGGGGGGGAGCACAAATGGGTCAGTGTGCATTTTGCAGTGAGGAAGAGAGAGATATTGGCAAAGTCCTTATATAGAGAGAGACATGAAAGGAAACTCTTACCATCAATTTTGAAGCAGATATAAATGCCCATTTTTTCAATATCTTTGCAAGCATTTTTACATAATAAAGGCATAAACATGCTTAAATACGACCTAAAACTAAGAATCTACATGCATGTATATGTATGTATGGACACAAAAAATGATATATGCTGGATGTGGTGGTGCATGTCTGTAATTCCAGCACTTTGGGAGGCTGAGGATGGCAGGTTGCAAGATCAAACCCAGCCTAGGCAACTTAGAAACTTAGTGAGATTCTGTCTCAGAAGTTGGGGGGTGGGGTGGGCAGACAGCTCTGTGCAAAGAACCTGGGTTCCATCTCTAGTATCATTTGCACAAAAAATAAATACCCACGTATGACACGCGTATGTGTAATATATGTCAATAATATGAACGCAGTAACTTCCAAAAAATGCAACGATAAGGCCAGAGTCTTCAGCAAGCTGGCATATAAATTTTACTCTCAAAGTAATCCTAAAACAGAAAATCAAGAGCAAGGTTTTTCCTTCAAGCTGAGTGGGTTACACTGAGATAACGAGACTCCTTTTACACCACGACGCTATGGAGCTCAGTGCCAAGGTCTGCCCACACAGCAGTGCGGACAGGAGTTTGCATTTGCTCTGAGAGGGTTGGAAGAGCTCTCAAGATCGTCTTCTCAGCATCCCTGAGATTCTCATCCCTAGTGCTACAGCTGCTACGTGGGCGAGAGAAAGTACTAGGCCGACAGCAAAACGCATCCTCCCCCGGCCTACTTCTAGTAAGGGAGCACGTCGGACACGGCGCGTGGGCAGACGCAGGAGGCACTCCCAGCGGTCTCATGTCAAGTTTCAAACTGATCAGGAAGAGCTGTCATCACTCTCCAGCAAGGTCATCAGGGCCACCAATTCCTTTTACGAAGATTTCGAAGGTGGGGATGGGTGATTGAAGGGAAGAAGAAAAGAAACCCGAGTCCATGAGTCCTGCTATGTTACAGGTGTGGGCTGACCACGGTATGTCATACATGTCTATAGATAACTGTGATAGTCCAAGCCAGTATCAGATGAACAGGCTTTTAAAAGTTATATCTCTCAAATCGGTAATATTGTTCTTCTTCAATATATTTCCAAAAGAGCAATCAAAAACAGACAGTGTTCAAAATGTGTGAGAGCCACTTTAAGAAATGTTTTGAGGTCCAAAACAAACCTGTCTTGGAAATATACTGTCTCTTGTCTCCCTATTTTAAGGCTGCTTTGCGTCCACTTGAATTTGTGGTGTTGCTTGCTTTGCCTATGGTTTTTATCTCCGGGAGATGAAAACTAGATGCCCACAAGTGAGATACCTAGTGGGCGGCAAACACGGGCCTCCCTCTGGGCCAAGGGTGGCAGGAAGGTGCTTCGGGTAAAGAAGAGGGCAGCGAGAGTTGGCAAAAGGCCAGGTGACTGCTGCGTCCTCGCGGGACTGGGTGATAACACCACAGGCACTGTTTGCCACCTGAGGCGGGCGAGCTGTGGCCTTGGGGTCGTCTGCCCTCCCCCTGTTCCTCAGCTGCATGCTTCCTGTTCCCCAACCTTGCTGGCTTCTGTCACCTGCTACTCTGTGGCACGGCTGTTCCAGGACACATGGCTTAGTGTTTCTGTGGACTGAGGAAACATGACTCTCGCAAGGATATAAACCTTCCCTCTTGTACACAGAAGTGTCACAAGTTAGCAGGGCTGCAGGAGATGAGCCAGGGGTTGGACAGTGTCCCCAGAGTCCTGAATAGGAAGTCGGAGAGATGCTTGGGGTTCCAGGCACTCTGCTTCACTCTTTTAAGTTTAACTTTGATCAATTTACAACGCAGCTTGAAATGTGAACTCAGGTATCCAAAGTGGATAGAAAATTGCTCCTAGCCATATTTTGGAGACTCAGGTAGTGCTGGTGAAAATAATTTGAAGTTCTGAAATGTTTATCAACTTAAAGGATTATTTTGCATTAGTATTCTTCAAAAGGTTCTACATTTACCCGAAAAAATACGGCCTACTCATGTCCTGACATGCAACCCAGGAGTAAAAAGCAAATCAACATGCTGAGCAGAGACTATCTGTGTGGTGAGGCTGGCGTGCACTCAGTCATTGTCGACAGTAACAACACACGTAGGGCACGTATGTCACGAGACCTCCGCCAACCCACAGGACCTGCCGCTCTTCCTGTCACTCAGGCTCACACGTCCTCACTTCACAGAACAAACACTTGGCCTGGATTTCAAGCTTAAACTAAAATTAGATACATGTTTTCCAAAAGTAAGGAAGAGAAAGAGAGTAAAGGGGGAAGAGGTCAAAATGTCAGGAAAAAGAACAAAACGGAAGAGGAGTTCGGGGCAGGGCAGAGGACGGGGGGCAGGGCAGGAGAGGAGGAGCAGACGCAGGCAAACACGGCGGAGAAGGGCAAATGTACTGCATATGCTAAAGCAGCGTACGAAAACATTCCGTGTTTTTCCTGAGATACTATGAAAACAAATGTTCATCTTGCTGGTTCTCAGAAATTCAAAGGAAATGGTTCAATCAACCCTTGAATATTCATTTGTATGACTTCCATTTGATAAGACCACCATGTTATAGAAATCTGGAAGCAGAGATGCTAAGTAGGATTTACTTTAATACTAGAACAATATTCTTCGTGTTTCACCAGAACTGGTAGCCATGGGCAGCCTTTTCCAAAGCCTGCCTATGACCTGTGAGTGTCCAATGCAGTCCTTGCCTATGGCTGGCTTCGCCTGGGAGGCCTGCCCTGCACCCCAGGGCTCAGCCTCTTCTGAGGGCAGCGCAGGCAGGGAGACAGGGCTGGGCTGAGACGCTGCTGTGGGCGTGAGTCCCCACGGCAGGGACAGAGAACAGACTCCTGGGCCCTTCACCTGGTACTCATCCAAACACGGTTGCGTTTTTCTCTGAGATTATCAGGGACAAAAGAGGGGTTTATTGTTGTCAAAAACTGTGACTCTTCACTTGGGCCTGGAGAGGCCCACTAGGGAGCTAAGAGCAGAACAAAGCTTGCCCTTCCTTTCCTGAATGTCTGATCAAATCCTCACCGAGTGCCGTCAGAAAGTGCGTTTCACAGCCCGATTCTGCCCACCCCGCCTCATTTCCCTTGAAGACGGGGAAAGCCAACACCCAGAACTCCCCGCTCCCTGAACCTGCGGTGACCTTGGGCCCAGGGCAGCCCCACAAGCTGACAAGGACTCGTCCTGCGGGAACCATATTGTTCCTCAAATCACAAACCAGGACCCAGACACTAAGGCCCAGACCCAGGCTCACTCAGCGACCCCTCTGAGCCGAACCGCTGCCCGCCCCTTGTGTGGGTGCCTGGACTCACAAGAGACCCTTCACCGTTGTGTGTCCCCTCAGCTACTCAGGCTGACGTCTCTTCCTACCTTCTCTCTCACTTCCTAATTAAAGCTTTTATCTGCAAATTCATCCTTGAGATTTAATTTCCGTCACACTAAAGCAAGGATGCAGACAAGTCTGATGTAGCCACCATGCCCTCCTGGGTGACAAATAAGTAGAACACAATTACTGTTATTTTAATATCCACAATATCATCTTCAGAGCTGACTTTAACAACAGCAATGTCATCCTGCAAAGATTTCCTAGGTTCCCACGGTCTTCTCATGTTTGAACATGTTTTATGGGTTGTTGAGACATAGGGTTAAATGACCATTTAAAAGCAAGCAACTTGATAGTCAGAAATTGTTTTGACTCTAGGAGGGGAAAAAATGTCAGCATCTTGGTGGGAGGCTGACCTAGTTTGGTCTTCATTAAATAAATAAACAATTATCTGTGAACTTCTGATAAACTCGGGCAAATCATTAATAGCTTCGGAACACATCAGTGGAAGCACACAATAAACTAACACATCTGGTTTACTGCAAGTTTTGCAAAGCCTGTAATTATGTTAGAAAATCTTTTGAATGTCAGTAATTTTCAACAGCAGAAAATCAAATTAACCTTAAGAGTTAAGTATTTCTATAAATCAGTTAAGAAAAAAACAATGCCAGTATAAAAGTTTAATTTATTTAAAGCAATCTGAACAAAGTTATTAAACTTAATTTTGAGACCATCTTTAGGAATCTTAGCTAAAGTAATATATTCCAAAAGAGATACACTGAAAAAAATTGCGTCAAGGGTACAAATCTATGAAATTTGTCATTTATGAAAAAAACTAAACATAAAAAGTATGTATTTCTATGGCAACGGAAAAGAAAATATGCTAATTGTTACAACCCCTAAATTCCTCACTCTCCTGACTCCAAAGTGACCTCTAAGTTAGCAGCAGAGCCCCTGCACTGCTAGGGGTAGTGGCTCTCGGTGGCTCTGTGTTCATTTTCTTACATATATTCAGATGGCTACAGGTGACAGAAAACACAGGGTACAGAGTGTTCACAATGAGACCAAAGACGCAGGTGGAAATGTGTAAAAGTGACGTACCGATGCAAATCCAACTGCTGTAAGACACAACAGCAACTGTGTTTGTCAGTGGTGGGTACAGCGCTCTATCAATTTACAGGAATTGCAAACAAAAAGCTAACTTGCACGTTCATTAATGTTTTCTGTGAATTGAGCCTAGCAAATATCTGCTTTTGAGATATGCCACATTTTAAGCAGCAGCCGCACAGCGGTTACCTACCTTCTCGGGTTTGCTGGGGCTGGCCAGGGCGGTGTGGCTGTGCTCTGGGGTGGGCTCCTGGGACGGCTGCTTACACGGGCCTTGGGTCGCATCTCTGAACATGATGTCTTTTTCCAACAGACTGTCTTGCTTGGCTATTGGAAGCGCCAGGGGACTTCTACAAGAAACAATCAATACTATCATTAGGCTTCGCCTCACATTGCCGTCATAGTAATCAAAAACTGGAAGACAGCTGGATTACACAGGGTTATTCCATTCAGATGAGACAGTTTCTGTAAGTGGTAGGAGAAAAATATCAATGCAAAATCTGTATTATTTTATATTGATAGACATTTTATTCTTTACCTCTAAAAGAAAAAATACGGTCACTTCGACTCTGGAAAAAATGTCAGAGATATACTTCATTGTAACAGACAAATCAATTAGCAACTTAAAAGCAAAAGTTTGAAACGCGTGACTAGACTGAGGAAGATGTTCAAATGTGAAAATGGATTACAAACAAGTGAGGAAAGATATCACGTAATCAGTTACAACACAGCTCATTTGGGGTTTAAAATATAAAACTATGGGCAATATTTCGAATTTGTAATGAAATAATAACATGAGCATTAGGAGCAATAAAACATTGTAAGGGTTTACATATCACAAACAGGAAACATTTTGTTACTTCCACGTGGCACTACTTAGGTTAAAAAATAAATAAAAACGTGTTCATCTTTTGATTTCTATCAGTTTCATTGCCAAAAGGAAGCCACTGTTTCGCAATGTTCACACAAACAAACACAATCTAAATTTTGACTTTGCTCTGCAGTACTTAAAAATGTATTTCCCTAAATGATGCCATATAAGACAAATGTATACATACTTAACCCAGCAATGTATGTAAATATAATTTTTCATAGCCTATAACAGTAGTTTTGTTTCTAATTAGAACTCAAGGCAATTGTTTTCCCCTTTTAAATTTGAAGTTTATTGAGGTATAATTTAAATAGTAAAATTTGAACTGCTGAGGTATACAGTTCTGTATTTTTGACAAAAAATTACCCAAAATAATCAAGATAACCGAAATAACCCAAGTTCACCAGAACTAAATTTATTCTTTCATCCCCCTCTGTGAACTTTGCCGTCAATTATTATTAGGTGTGTCAGTGGCTTCTTAATAGGATTTTAATTTGAATATTCTATTTGAAACTATCTGTTCAACTGAGACTCAACAAACCCACCACGGTTCTTTGATTGACTTGTACATAGGGATCACCCCACTCACACTAACAGATACATCCAGGATAGCCCGTGCCGTACTACAGATGCCCCAGAAATCGCTCCTCTGCCAACCGAGAGAGCTTGTGCCTTCGATGTCCTCAGATTCCCCACATAAATGGGGTCCCACAGTATTAGTCGCTTTGCGTCTGGCTTACTTTCCATAGTGCGATGTCTCAGGTTTATCCTCGTTGTTGTAAGGTAGCTAAGCAACACTCCATTACACACGTCTAAGTGAAATTCTTCACTCATGCTTTCATTGAGACACGTAAATTGTTTATCTTGGCCATCGTGACCCATGCTGAAATGAACAGAGTGCAGAGGCCGTTCAGAATCTTGATCCTGGTCTGTGTTCACCGCATTTTGAGAGGCGGAGGCAGGAGGGTCACAAGTTTGATCTCAGTCTGGGCAACTTAATGACTTAGAAAGACTTGTGTCTTTAACAAAAAAGAGGGGGGCTGGAGATGTAGCCCCCAGTGAAGACTTTAGGCTCAGTTACCAGTACAGTCAATCAATCCACCAATCAATCTTTATTCCATTTCTCTCAGATGTATATCCAGCGACAGGATTGCTGCTTAGATGGGAGCTCCTTTGCTATTTGTTAAGAACGCTCCATACTCCTTAACGGCTGTATCTCCTTCCGTTCCTGCCCACAGCGAAAATGGCGCCCCCTTCCCCGACTCCCTTTCTCACACTTACGGCCCCCTGAGGGCTTGCAACATCCATTCTACCACGTGAGCGGCGACAGCCTATTGTTACCTTTGCTTGATAGTGATGTCACGTTCCTGGGCACACAGCTGTTGGTCCTGTGTGTGACTTTCCTGGGGAACTGCTTGTTCAGGCAGTTTGCCCATTTTTAAAAACACTGCTTACATTTATTTATTTATTTATTTATTTATTTTTACTATTGCAATGTGTGAGTTTCCTATTTAATTTGAATATTTACCTCTTAACATATACATAGTTTGCAACTGTCTTCCACAATTCTGTAGTTTGACTGTGAATTTCACCATCTGATCTTTTTTGCTCTAATAAGACACTTTTCAGCATAACACAGTCAAATTTATTTTTGCTTTTCTTGCCTGTGTTTTTGGTGTCAGACCCCAAAATATCATTGCCACGATCAACATTAAAGGATTTGTTTCTCTAAGGTTTCTTCAAGAAGCTTCCTGCTCTGCGCCTTGCCACTTCCTTGTTGCTGGGACACAACCCGACACCTAGGACTTAGGGGAGGAAAGAGTCCTTGTAGCTCATGGGTTCAGGCCTCAGGCCGGCCGTGGGCGGCCGCCGCGGTGGGAAGGGTCTGGTGGAGAAGAGCTGCTCACAGTGTTGCGTGGGAAAGGGTAAGAGCTTGGGGAAGCTGGAGCAGAAGCGCATCCTTCCAGGTTGCACCTTCCATGATCCGTCCTCCTCCAACTAGGCCTCATCTCCCAGCAGCAGTGAACGCCATAGATAACCCATGACACCCAAATACATGAGGATTTGAGGGGGACATTTCAGATCCAAACCATAACAATTTTACCAACTTTAATTTACTTATTATGTAGTTTATTTATGAATATGAGGCACAGATCTAATTTCAGTCCTCTGCATATGAATATCCAGGTTTCCCAGCACCATCCACTAAAAAGATTGTCCTCCTCTTGGGTGCTCTTGGCTTTCTTATGAAATGTCAAGTGGTCTTGTGGGGTTTATTTCTTTTCCATTACTCTGTATCTGTTTTGTTTTTATGAAAATGTCATCCTGTTCTCATTACTATTATGTATCTTTATAGTAAAATTTGAAATTGAGAATATGATGCCTCCAGTTTGTTCTAAAATTGGTTTTTCCACTTAGAGTCACTTGCGATTTCATTCACACCCTTCGTTCTTTGGTAAGGCAAATGTCTCCAGCATTCCTTACTGGTCTCTTTGTTACCAGATCACGGAGGTGCTATAGGTTGTCTTGAAAGTCTGTTAGTTTTCCTATATACATAGGGTTTTTCCTATGTACGTTGAATTCAGCCCTTATGTTATTTTTCCCATAGCATTCATTTCACTTCAAATGTTATGACAATTTAATCTCAAGCAAGCAAACTATTTGCTATATTTATTATATTATGTAGTTTGATATCACTATATGTATGGTGACCTTTGGTACACTTTGTATATTATGCATACAAAGTCCTTTATCACATATGTAGTTGGCAAATACTGTCTTTCACTAAATATCTCTCCCTTTTTAATTTCATAACATTGGGTTTTACGTAATTTTTTCTCTCTTATGCTTTGAGGTTCTTAGACCTTATGTAAGAACTTGAGATCATTATCCTGATTTAATTCTAGACATTGTGTAATTTTATGCATTTCAATTAGGCTGCTGGTCCATTGTGTGTGGCTTTTAGTTCATGGCACTGTGTATCTTTGTAAATCATATAGCTGTTCAAATGCTTGGGCACCAATTTTGACAAACAAATGGTTCTTTCATCATCCAGTTAGCTGGATATTACTGTTAAAAATACAGTATATACAGTATATGTATGGATCTACTTCAGGAATCTTCAGTGTGGCCCACAGACCGAATGTTTATTCTTACATAAATACTACTCTTTCTTAGTTAACATATTGTCTCAGTAATTCTTAAAATCAAATTTGACTCATCCAAATTTGTTTTCTTTTCAAAATTGTTTTCATTATTCAAGGCCTTTAAACTTTTCGTATAAATTTTGTATCTGCTGTCAATTTCTATAGAAATATCTGTTGGGATTTTGATTAATGTATTCAAGTGATAAAACAATTAGAGGAGAACTGAAATACAAAATATGTTGAATTTTGTCATCCAAAGGGATAGTATATTGGTTATTTTGACATTTGTCCATTTATTTCATTAGTATTTTGTATCTTTGAGAATTAAAATAACGCAAATAGCTAAATTCCTTTCTGATGCCACTGTGGTTTAGACATAAATTGTTCCCCCATAGCCTACTGTGCACAGAACTGGCACTTTCAAAGGTGATTGGAATATGGGGGCACTAAGTTTATGATCAGGTTAATTGACTGATGAGTTCACATCTCTGTGTGCTGTCCGGAGCTGGGGCCAAGCTGAGGAAGGCGGGCTGCTGGGCGGGGTGCTCTGGAGGGCATATCCCTCTCTCTGTATCTTCCCTGCACCCCTCTCTCTCTCTTCAGGCGGCCATGGTATAAGCAGCTGTTCTCTGCTGGTCCTTCCACCCGTCCATTTCTGCCTTGGAGACAGCCAACCGTGCACTGGACCTTCTGAAACTGTGGTCCAAGCAAATCTCTTCTTCAAGTTTCGGGAGTCAGGTGTTCTGCTCCAGTAATGGGAAAGTTGAGTGATACAGATACATTCTGTTTTATGTTATTTGCTATGGTTTGGATCTTGAGTATCCCCCCCAAAAAACTCATATATTTGGAACTGTGCGCTACTGCAATTAGGGCACGGCTATAAGGTGCTTAGGGTTTGTTCTGGAAAGACTCAATTAGTGGAGATTGGGGGATTGCCCAGTGCAGAGATTTCAGGTGTTCCTTAGTAACTCATGGGACGGGAAGTGAGGGGGGCACCCATCCTGGGGGTAGGAAATAGCAGTTTGAAGTAATTAAAGGAAGGAAGAAAAATGTTGTCACAGCCTCTTCAAAAAACCCCTGTAGCTTTGTCTGTCTCCAGACCTCTCCCGGCGCCTGCTGCCCTGGCTTCTGGCTGCAATGGGGTGCACAGCTCTCCAGTCTCTGCCACGTGCCCTCACCTTTGCTGGCTGCCTACGGATGGACTGTGTGAAATCTTCTGAAACTGCGAGCTAACTAAATCTTTCCTCCCTTGAGTGTAGGTATTCTGTCACAGTAAAGAGAGAGTGTAAGACAGTATTGACACCACAAACAGGCAGAGTTGAGATCAGCTGAGACTCGTCCTCCAAGGAAGGCAGGAAGCAGCTCATACATCCTTCCAGGTCTCCTCCCAGTGATCAGCCCCTCCTGGATCCAGGTGTGGAAGGTGTGGTAAGCCCCACTACATGCTGTTAATCCTAATTTACACACTGATAATCCACCCCTCCAGACCAGGCCCCAGTCCCCCAATAGCACATGGTTCCACAGACAATATGTGACATTTAAATACATGAGACTTTTGGGGGACATTCCAGAGCCAAACCACAATAAAGTGCAAGGCCCTGAGTTTGATTCCCCAGCACCACATAAATCTGGGTACGGTGGCACATGCCTGTAATCCCAGCACTTCGGAGGCCGAGGCAGGCGGATTATCCTGAGTCCAACTCTAACCGGGGCTCCACAGTGAGTTCAGGACCAGCCTGGGCTACAGAGCAAGACCTTATCTCAAAAAAAAAAAAAAAAAAAAAAAAGTATACACAGGAACCCAGGCAGCGTGGCGCATCCGCCTTAGCAGGGGAGAAGATGCGGCAGGAAGAGCACCCTTCAGGCCAGCTCCTCTGCTCGGCCGCTGTCTCCGCGCCGTCTTCCTGCCCTGCCCCAGCAACCAGGAGTGTTCATGCTTTCCTGGTGGAAAGGCAGGAACAGGCAAGTTTGCACAAACGCGAGGTCTGTTTTGTTGCATTTGAACTCCACGCGGCAGAACTTCATAGCGTGTCACTGAGGACTTTCGCGAGCAGGTGAGGGGCAGCAGCACATATCAGAAGAAAGTGAACAGAGCGAGCTCTCAGGGCTACCTCTGCGAAGGCACTGGCCTGTGCTCACAGTGACCTTTCAAGTCGGGGCTGACCTTGAACAGGCTATGAGCAAGGCTTTCAGAATCTCTTGAGTCACAGCCTCACCTCCGCAAAATGCTGGGCATAAGCAAGGTTGTGTCCAGCCCCTTGATTCTGCAATTCTGACAGTATTTATTCATGCAATTCGTCTACCTCTTCTAAAAAAATAAATAACCTGCATATTCAAGAGTACCACAGATAACTGAAGACCTAATGCGAACAATAACTGTTAGATAAATAGCTGTAGATATTCTTAAGTTGGAGGAATGGCATAGCCATTGATGCATTTGTCTAGCAAGCTCAAGGCCCTGAGTTCGATTCCCCAGCACCACATAAACTGAGCATGGTGGCGTACACCTGTAATCCCAGCACTTGGGAGGCTGAGACAGGAGGATTGTCGTGAGTCCTAGGCCAGCCTAGGCTCCATAGTGAGTTCAGTACCAGCATGGACTTCATAGCGAGACCCTGTCTCAAAAAAAAAAAAAAAAAAAAAAAAAAAAAAAAAAAAAAAAAAAAAAAAAAAAAAAAAAAAAAAAAAAAAAAAAAAAAAAAAAAAAAAAAAAAAAAAAAAAAAAAAAAAAAAAAAAAAAAAGCTACAAACATGCTTATTAAGAAAAGAAAATTCTAAATAATACATTAGGCAACATATTATTCATCCATCCATGTTTTCCATAAGGAAAGTGCAAAATATTCACTCAAGCTGATACCATATGATAATGTTTAAAATTTATACCGAACAGTTCTACTTTAAATTTCCATTCCCTTTTTAAACTGTAACACAGTTTAACCACAATCAATGTGGTTAACAATTACATTCAAGTAACTTAGCTTCTACATACTAAACTTCCCTTGGCTATCCATTTGTAAAAGTTAGAGAAATATATATTACAATGTCACTTTTCTAGAAAAAATATAGAAGTTAAATTAATCAATGGTATTTATTTTGACACTTATTAAATATTTATCAATCATGAGAAAATATTTATGACACGAAATTTTTAGATGAAGATGTAAGTATGTTTACAAGGCAAAGACTTAATAAAGAGGAAACACAAAGGCCAAGAAAACACGCACCGCATGCGCAGTAACTTCACGAGAAGGCGGAGGCACGAACCAGGAGGCTGCGTCCTGCCCTTCAGGGCCACCACACCGGGGGCTGGCTCTGCCCTAATGCTGCTCCCTGACTGCTCTCCCTACAGCCCTGACTTTGGAAAACTACACTGTAAATTCTTGGCCTGCACCTTTGAGATTCTCATCTTTTCCCAGGCTCCTGCCAGTTTTCTGACTCAGGTAGCATCCAGGAGTGACTCTGGGATATAAATACAGGGGAGCCGGTACCTACTCTCCCAGGTTCTGTGTGAAGGCAGGAGGCTAACGCAGACAAGGCACCCTGCACCAGCTTACCCCCACAGAGTGGGCAAGGGAACACGGACAGCTTACGTTACAGCGTCCACCAGCTCACCCGCCATGGCGACATCCCACCACCTGGGCAGCAGAGTGCAGCGCAGCCCCTCCCTCTCCATACAGGAATTTTTCTGGAGGCTACTTCCCTGTCCTGGAGCAGGTGTACTACAAGGGTAATGGATACATTTTCATGCTTCTGGTTTTTTTTTCTTGGCTTTCTTTTTGGTGGTCTTTCTTTTTCTGCTTTGGCGCTGGGGCATGAACCCAGCACCCCAAGCATGCCAGGCGAGTGCTGTGCCACTGAGCTACGTCCCCAGCCCATCCTGCTTCTCTGTTACTCAACACTTTCCAAATTTGCATCAACAAACAAATTTGACTTGATTATAGAGGAGAATTATTAGCAATGGAGACTCTTTCAATGTGAAACACAAAAAACAGAATTAAAATAGTATGCAAGGTTTGGTAAAACTTATGATAAAGGTTTAAGTGAAGATAAAAAAAAGTATTCCAATAAAAGAGGCACCTCCCTCAAAATAATCGCCTTGGCGTGGGTGAATACCTTTAGCTGTGCTGCCATGACACCTCAAAATCATGAGCCCGGTTCATCATCCATTTGTCATCCTCTTGCCTCTGGGGAGAAGCCAGAAGCTACATGGTGCCAGTCACCCTGCTGGCTGAGGTGGACGAGGACACACTGTCGTGTTTCTGTGCATCCGCCCTCTCTGCTGGAAGGCATGCAGCCGCTGTCATCTTGGTTTTTTTTGACCACAGCTTGTAAAGAGAGCCAGGAAAGAGGACTTCCAGAAATGCTTCAGAAAGTGGCGAGAACAATGGGATAAGTGTGTTCAAAGTGAGGGCAGGATTTCAGGAGGCATTAAAGGCCATGCTTTTTGCTATAACCTGTTTTTAATTAAATATCTTATATATTGATCATGCCTCTTACGTTTCTCTGTACTTTTCAGATTTTCTTCAAGAGCAATTTTTAATTAGAATATAGATAGAAATTTTTAGTAATAGAAGTTTATCAATGGGAAACAGAAAAAATACAATTTAAATACTCTCTTTTTCTAAAGAAAGACTTTTGGTGAGCCGGGCTACATAGACACAAGCCGGGGGGCTCTCCTCCGGGGACTGAGATATCTGCGGGGCGGCCTGGCACTGGACGCCGACAGGTGGCGGCACCCGCAGACATCCGGGCTCTGCGCTCCACTGGATTTGTCCGGACTTACTTATTTTGATAAACATAAAATCATTTCACACAGAGCAAATGTGCTGATCCTATTCATGCAAATGGAAAGAGGAACATGTTAACCGAGGAAAGCAACAATTGCTGCTCACTGTAACGGAAGATATTTTAGGACACGATGGAGAGGAAACAAAAGTGGCTGAATCGCGATGCATCAGGCCAACCGGAAGAAGGGCAAGGGGCAGAGACAGAGCACACCGGCTCAGCTACCGGGTGCTGAGCGTAGCACACGGGTTGGGAGACCTCCATGTGAATCTTAGAAACTCAGCTACGGAAATAGTTATTTCTAGGGAATTCGATCAACCTTTGGAGTTTGTAATCCTATAAAACAAGACCCTAACCCAAAGTCTAAAGTTAAGTGAAACAGTTCTTGGGAAGATTTGAATTAGTCGCTGTGCTGTTCTCCCTCAACGTTACTTTAATTTGTATAAGAAAGAAAAGTTAGTTACAACTTCAAAACCATTTTGGTAAAATGTTATTTGTGTTTAAAAACATGTATGTGGGCTGGAGTCTGTGTTGGTTTTAACACGACTTATATTTATCTTAACAGTTCTCAAAAGACACCTGCAAAGAAATATTAGAATAATAGTTTTAAAATATTTTAATTTAAGGAAAATATCTTTAAATTAAAATAAGCTTCACCAAGTTGCTTTAAGCAATTGTGAAGGAGTTTCCAGAGGTTTCAGGTGTCACCTGTGCTGGAAGTGAGTCCTTCACTGTATCAGTCTGGCTCTGTCTTCTACAGCATTTCTTTTTGTCACTCACAGACTAGAGAATTCTTTTCTAAGTAATAATTCCTAGGAAATTAATTGATAGTTTTTAAAAGCCTTTTTAATTATAGTCTGAAAATTTAAGCAGCACAGTCACAGTATTTGATTAGTAAACACGGCAAATGTACAGAATGTGTTACTAAATAACAGAATTTTACATATTTTAAATGAGGCTTGATACGCAAATGTCTTTTACGATGTGCAGGGCAACATGCAAATGTGAATTACCACTGCTGGCTGACCCATTCATTATTTTCTTTGAAATGTGAACATGAAATTAAACTATACATGACACTTTCTGCTAGAGCTCCTGGATTCTAGCAGAGTAAGGTACCAGTAGTCAACGGGGCACTTTCAGTCTGAAAGAGATCTTTACTAATGCGTATGCCCGGGAAGCAGGTTCTTACTAGGTCGCACCACACCAGGGCACGCCCCAGCTGGGAGGAGTTCCTTCTGGCAAGGACGGATCAAGGGTCACAGGTCATAGAAGCCTTTCGAAGGTTGGAGGCTCAGAAGGCATCATACACCATCCAGCAAAAGAGAACATTCTGGGGATGCCTCACTGGGTGGCTAGGTCAAGGTGTGAATACCACAAAGTGGTCTTTTGTTTTTAATTTGATGTATAAAATATTTATTATTTTATAATATCAACTGTATAGTTTCATGCATGATAATGAGGAAAAGCAGATAAGTAATTAGAAGAAAAGAGTTAGTATGCCTATTATCAGAGGTAATTGTGATTTAAATCTTGATATATATATCCATCACAGCTCACTGTTATGTGCAGCTTTAAACGAAATTTAACTGTACACACTTTCTAAAAAAGGTGAGTTTTAATTTTTTAAGGTTTTTCTTTTTTCTTTTTAGTTTCATATTCATAATCTTTTTATTTTGTAAATACATGAATTCCAAATTCTATAACACATTAGAGACATGCGTTTGGGGAATCAGTGAGCATCTATGCCCACCCCTTTTTCAGAGGTACACCCCTTTCCTAGCTGACCACAGGGTCTCGCCCTGTAGCCCAGGCTGGTCTTGAAATCACTATCTAGTCCAGGCTAGCCTTGGACTGGGAAATATTTCTGCCTTAGCCTCCAGGGTGCTAGGATTATAGGCATTCTCCACTGTACCCAGCTTTATGTAGTGCTGGGGAATCAAACCCAAGGCTTTGCACTTGGTAGGCAAGCACTTTTAACCACTGTGCCATTCCTCCAGCTCCACAAAGAGTTTTTATGACAAGTAAAAAGACTATAACGTCACCAGGTGACACACAGTTAAGGCACTCTTGTGGCATGTGTGGTCCTTTATTGGTGAAAACACCAGTACGCACTGTGTGACGACGTTACCATGATCCCAACTTCCCTGAAGAAGATTCCTAAGGTACAAGGAGCAGGACATCCCAGAGCCCAGGGCTCAAACTAGACCATGCACAGGGCCGAGGGTTGTGGCATCAGTCAACAGACCAGTATGTTGCATGAATCAGAAACCAAGCACCACATCTTAAGGTAAAGGGTCGTCACAGAACAAGAAAGCCAGAAACAGCAGCTTGGCACCTTCTCAGGTAGCCCTTCCAGGTCTCTCGCTTCCTATCCTGTCATTCCTACAAAGTCATTGTCGCTCTGGGGTTGCAAGATCACTCGGTGTGCCTAAGCAACACATTTGAATGTCAGGCCACAAGGGACGAGAGGACACAAAGCAGTGATGCCAACTAAAGAACACCGCCTCCCTAGGAGCCTCACCGGTTAGATTTGCTACACGTAGCAAATAAAGATGCTGTTTTGGGTATAAACTTACACTGAGTAATTGGTTTAATTTTTACTATTTATTTATTTATTCAGTTTTTGAGACAGGGTCTGACTCTGCAGGCTAGGCTGTTCCCGAACGCACTATGTAGACCAGACTAGCCTCAAACTCATGGTAATCCTCCTGCTTCGGCCTCCTGAATGCTGAGATGATAGGTATGCGCCACCATGCCCAGTGTATGCTGAGCTGGGGAATAGAACTCAGGACTTGGCACTCAGTGGGCAAGTATTCTGACCACTGGGCTATTTATTCCTCTAGCCCAGATAATTGATTTTTATTACAAATTCAAGTTGAACTGGGTGTCCTCCATCTTACCCGGCTACTCTACACTCAGTAGACTTTAGTGGCCAGGAGAGCGACTGTGAGGGCCTCAAAGACTGTGTGACCCTAAAATGAATATATTAAAACCTAATCCCCAAAGTGATAGTATTGAGAAATGGGGCCTTCGGCAGGTATTGAGTCACAAGGCCGGAGTTCCCAAGAATGGGCTGAAATGAAGGCCAACAGATGCCCAAGGGCCATTCTCTCCACTCCCTCATGCAAGCGCGTGCGGGGTCCCCACGAGGCACAGGCCTTCTCAGACATCCATGACTGCCAACAAAGATCTGCCTGAAATGGCTTTAAATGAAGCTTGCAAAGTGAGATTTCACTCCAAATCCCCTGCATGCTTGTATTCGTCAGTGTTCCTGTCACTGTTATGTATTATTAAAACCCCCAACCTAAAAGAGGAGAAGTCTAATTTGGCTCATGGCTTCAGGGGATTCAGTCCATGGTCAACTGGCTACAGGCAGGAAGGTCACGGGGAAAGGGGTGGTTGAGCAAAGATCCTTGGTTCGCGGTGGCCTGGAAGCAGAGTAGGGGAACTGCATTGGAGACCGGATGGAGTCGCCAACACCACACAACTGACTCACCCAGATACACCCAGAAGCACAACATTCCACCAATCTCCTGGGTGGCTCCACAGCCAATCTAGCGACACAACCAAACTCGATCATCACACTATTTATAGAATGAAAAATCATCTTCAAATAAGACATAATTTCCATTTTTAGCGATAAGCACTCAGAATGTTGAAATGTACTTGGCATGACCTTTCACACATGAAGCTAACATGAATAAGGCACACTTCATATCACTGACCATTTCTTAAACAGAGGTAATGAAATCTACCGGCAAACTTAAGGGCTGTTACAATAGTAGCTTGTCTTTCTTGAGATGCTGGTTTCTAAACCTCCCAGGGCCAGTGCTGAGGAAATCCAGACTGGATACCACCATCTGTAGCATCCCGGCACCTGCACCTACAGCCATGAGCTCTGGAGACTTCTGTGGAAAAGGAGTTAGGGTTCTCCAAAGGCTCCTCTCAAGTGGTGCTGCTTTCCTGATAACGGGCAACGAAGCTGTTCTGGCTGTGAAAATGCTCAGGTCACTCATAGTAAGCAGTCTGTGATTTAATCAAAAGCTGTAGTGCTTAAATAAAAAAAAAAATACAGTACAAGACACATTACCACGAATCCCCCTCACCACTCCACTCTGGGCCTCAAACACACGTATCCCACTATTCTCGCCATGCTCCGAGGCAGGTCTGGACGTCTTCTTTTGTTAAGGTCTTTGTGTACTATGACCACAAAAGCTGCCAAGTGTCACCCAATAAAAAGGCGGGCTAGGTAAAGCTGATTGTGTGTCCTTATCTTCTTAATGCATTTGTAACTTCTGGCTCTTTCCCCAAGTCACAATAATCAAGAAAGATCAACCGTTTGAATTGATTCAGGACATCATGGCAGGCACGGCAGTGCAACTGAAGACACTCGAAAGAAGACTTTCAGAACTGCTTCAGGAAGCGGCAAGGGTGGTGGGGACACACGTGTTCAACGGGAGAGCAGAGGGGGAGGCGGCCCCAGAGGGGGATCCAAGGCAATGTGACTTTTACTGGAATAACTATTTTTATAATTAAATATTCACCATAATCTTTATGGCACCTTTTACATCGAATGAATAATCCCACAGGAATAAGGACACGGGCTGGAATTGGAGTGGCAGGAGCTGGAAATCAGTGGCAGAAGTAGGACTGTGCCCAAGGGCAACAGAGCATGAACCCATATTTTAGTACCACTAATCCAAGAATCCTTGTCTAAATTAGGAGTCATTTCCAGGATGAATGTTGCTACGGTTTCGATAAGGAATGTCCCCTACAAGCCTCACATATTTGGATGTGATTTTATCTATGGATTTCATGCACTGTTTGCAGGTGGGACCTGGCCAGGAGTGGTGGATTATGGATGTGTGGCCCACTACCAGCTTGTGGCCTGGAAGGACATGCGCTCCTCCTGCCCTGGCTTCTTCTGGAGGCCCGGTTCCTTCCTCTTGCAACACCTGAGCAGCTGTTCTCTGTCACCCCTTCTGCCACTTCCAGACATCCGTGAATGCACTGAGACTTAGACTTTCTGAAACTGTTGAGCCAGAATAAAACTTTCCTCCCTTAAATTGTGGATATTGGTATTGTGTCCTAGCAACGAGAAAGAGGCTAAGATAAATGTGCTCCTTTGTGGCATGCTGACAAGGGCTAAAGTCTTCCTCTACCACATAGAACTTTCAGAAGTCTGCATGGGAAGATGGCATGCACTTTGGGGTTACAAGATGCTCAGCTGAGGTTACTGATCCCGTCCCTCCCATGGCAGGGTGGGGCCGTGACCAGTAGGAGGCGTGGGTCTGGCTACAGCTGCCCTCTGCTAGCTACACCTGGAGGGCTGTCCCACGCACAGTCTTATGACTCTCCACCTGCTAAATGTGAATGGCTATGTCCATCCATCCCGTCACAGGGTTGAGCGAAGGATGAGAGAAATGCCTATTAACTTCCTTTAAATATGCAAATCATTTATTTTCAAATGAGCACGAGGGGCCTGAAAACACAACAGAAAGCCACAGCTGACTGTCTTTGAAGGGACCCAAAGTGAGCCTGCCTCACAGGATGTGGCACCTGATTCCACAGAGCACGGCCTAAGTCCAACGTGAGTTTTATACTTTTAATAAGGGGAAGAAGGGTACATGGCGCAACTCCCAACTGCTCCATCTGCAACGCCCCACAGACATCCCTCCTCCCACCAGCCAGGAGGCCGAAGCCTCCCGTCCCTCTGGCTTCTTCCCTTGCGGCCCTCACCCCACTCTGCCCGGTGGCTCCCCCTTTGTGCTGCCTCCCAGAGCAGAGCTCTGTCCTGGTCCCATGTTCTGGGAACCAAGCAGCCCTAGGGGGCAGCCCCACTGGCTCCCAGGCTTGTCCAACTGCAGCTGCTGTCTACGAGGCTCTGCCTCAGCTGCTCAATGGGACCTTTGCTCCTGTTGATAGTCGGGGCAAAGGTGCCCAACAGAAGGCCTACCTCTGTGCTTCTCTCCGGCCACAGCTTGTGAGCGTCACCTAGCGGTAACGGTGGCACATTGTTCAAGATGGCGGATCTTTACATTTTTGTACCATACCCGACCAGGTGACCAGGCAGAGGCAGAAAGGAGGGAGGAGGGATTAGGATGTGACTTTGTGATAAACTTGGCACTGAGTAATGACGCTGTGATGAACGTGGCCCTGAGCCAATGCTTTAGACCTTCCCGGGAAGACTGTGAATCCCGCCAATGGGAAACGGCGGGGGGAAGGCCTTGCGAGTTAGGAAAAAGGTCCCCCCGACCATGCTTGCCGGTCTTTTCTCCACTTGCACGTGGGAAGGACACCCTTTTGCAAAAGGAAATTAAAGCCTCATACCCTGTCGTCCATGCCTCCCAAGTCCATCCTTTGTTTGGACAGGAAGATTGCTATGCGCCGTTTCTAACACAGCTCCAAGGCCTTTCTTTGTTACATGGCTTTGCTGACCCATCGCAGGCAAATGATGAACATTTTTAAGGTCATTCCACAGCATTTTTATATTTGTCCAATACTTACAGCAAGACAGATGCGGGTCTAAGTGCTTTATAAACATTAGCCAATAAGTCATCAGGAACAATCCGTCGAGACAGCTATTATCATACTGTTGTAATCAGTGCACTCTGATGCACTACAGTACGATTCAAATGTGAGCCTCCCAGACGTACTACAGACCCACACCGAAGGCGTGGTCCCCTGCAGGGCTGCCCCCACAGCAAGCTCTAGTCACAAGTTTGTGGGTATGGGTATGGGAGGGGGCAGGGATAACGTCCCTCTGGGGTTCCATCTACACCAGCTGACAAGCGGCCGGGCTGCAATCGTACTGGACATTGTGTCGTACATGCTCATTGTGTCTGAAGATGGCCGATTTCTTCCTCATGAAGCTTTTTCAAGTTATCACACTCAACACGTGCCTTCCACCAGCTATAAGAAAAAGCAGCCACCCGCCAGCCAAGCTCCACCCGGAAGATGATGGACATGGCAGCGAGGCCCAGCGTATCAGCCACTGTCACCTTGCTGGGACAAACTGCCTGGCACCTGCGACTTAGAGGAGGGGTTTATTTGGCTCACAGCGTTGGAGGGTACAGGGGCCTAGTGGGGAAAACGCCTCGATTCGTGGGGTCCAGAAAGCAGAGAGGCAGGAGGCAAGGTGGCGATGAGGGCAAGAATGCACCCTCCAGGTCACACGTCTTCCACACACCTCACTACCCAGCCATGAGCTCACCAATGCGTCAGCCCCACGACAAGTATGATGACCCGGGATCCAGGTGCCGCCTCGGAGCACCTCTGAACACAGAGGCTTTTGAGGGATGTTTTAGGTCTTTCTAAAGAGCAACACTCCAATCATCGATTTTGTTTGTAAAGCCAAACTAGAGGTTTAGAATTGCAAATACAAATGACCTCACTGACACACGAAGGTGGACACGCGCTGCCTGCCTGCCATTCCAGCACTCTGAGAGGCTGAGGCAGGACAAGCGTAAGCCCGAGTCCCACCACATGGCGTAGTGAGACCCTGTCTCTAAACAAAGATAAAAAAATTCAAATGGCTGGAGAAGTAGCTTAAGTTAGCCACACAATGCGCTCTGCACAAGTCCCAACTTGCGCACGATAACTGCAAAACTGCACATCAAATATTAACCAGCGTTGTTAACGTCAGTGATAGGCAAACGGCCGGTTTCTTATCTACCTACTCTGCTTGGGCATTTAGGCGGAATTGCTGTGTTCCCTCAGGGCCTCACGCAGGAACTCAAGCCCTGAGGCATGAAAACTTCGCAGGGGCCCAAAACAGGGGGAGAGCATTTCCGTGTTCAGACAGCAGAGTGCGTGGCCAACAGTTGCCTCACAAGCCGGAAAGGAAAGTTCTGAATGAAGCCGGGGCAGAAGCAGGGCAGAACGGGAAGGGAGAGGAAGGCGGGGGCGGGGACAGCAGCCGCAGGTGGGAACCCCGGTGTTCACAGGGACCGCAGTTCGCAGCCACAGAAAACTGCCGGTAGAGGGAGTCGGAGAACTACATTCCGCCTACGCATGTTTAGACAAGAACTTGAAAGTCAGGCAACACAGAGAAACCTAAGGAATGATATCGTATGAAAATGTCTTCGAAAACATGAAATATGGGATAATAGCAGAACTTTTATGTCCATTAACATGAAATGTCTGAGGATGGAGAGTGGGCGATGGAGGAAATACTGCGTCCTCACAATGGGTGTAAATAGTTATTATCCTCCCTGAACCATGATTTGATATACAGAAGGCATGCTGGGCAGGAGGGAATATGATTTGACTTGTATTTTGAGATAATAGAATGAACCCCTTTACAGTTCCCAACATTTTAGCAAAACACGTTCTGGGGAAGCGTAAGAGACGCATACCAAGGCCTATAATGTGAGAACACGAAGCTGGAGGTGTTGGAGAAGGAGGAAGGAATAACTGGGGGAGTAATGCACGCCGAGGCCGTCGGGGTGGAGGCTGGAGACAGGGAGCACACTTACTGCAGTGAGGAGATACTTTCATTTTGAGATGGCAGGTGCCTGTCATCCTAATCTGCCAATTCGAATGGATCATGCCATGCTGAGCAGATCAGAAGGCACACTAGGGTGTGTCTGGGGGTCGCAGAGGTGTGACCTCGGTGTCTGTATCTGGCCCCTTGCCCCTCCTTCTCTGGGTCTGCTCCTGGCCACCACAGGGGCGGCTGTATTGCAGCGCTGCTGGAGTTGTGGTTGTATGTGGGATAGCTGCAACACATTTGGTGAAATTATAGCTTACTGTGCTTAGTTGGAGACTGAGTGTGGTTTTAGGAGATGTGCTTAGGTGCAACGTTCGTACGAGCTGGCATGTGATTATGAACCATGATACGTCAGCCTGGTGGGGATAAGAAATTCCGAGGGGTCAGTAAAGCCCAGCGCTGGCATGTCTGGACGGGGCACGGAGGCCTGTCTTTAGAGTCAGTGTCTGGTCCCCGCCCCCTCCTCTCTGCCACTGTGCCCGTCTGCTTCCGGCCTGGCATGAGCTAAGCAGCTCTGCTCTACCAGGTGCTTCCACCATGGCGTTCCTGCCTTGGAGCCAGAACACCACGGACGGAGCACCTGGAAATCAGGAGCAACGAAGCCTCTCCTCCTACGCTGTGGCTGTTGAGCATGTGTCTCAGCAACTGAAAAGCTGACTGATACAGCCCCTCACGCTTGACGTGCACATGCGTCACTGGCAGATTCTGAGCGCGGGCGTGGTGGGAGAAACTCATTCCTTTCGTGGTCCAAGGGAGGAAAATACTGCTAGCTCACCGACCCCAGCTTCCTTTAAAAACCAGACGTGTTAAGGTGCCTATAAACTAAGGACCCAGCTACCATACATCAAAAACTGCTTCCTTGAAGAGAGTTACGTAGAATTTTTAAAAAAGAAAATCTTTACACTTTTATGCTTTTCATATTAATGAATATGCTCTCTTTTTCTGTGAAAAATATTGAAATTCAAAGAGCAATTAGCTGCAGCAGATGGCCTGCACCTGACTGGAGCACAGGATAACACTCCTATTTCAATTTTTGCTTTCTGTTTTCTTTCTTTCTTTTTTTTTCTTAAAGCTCTCTGCACCTTTCTAAAGACAAGGGCTTTCCACAAGCAGATGGAAGGCCAGGCTGCTCTGAAATTCAGGTTATCAAAGCACTCAAGGATGCATTTGGTTTAAAAACAGTGGCACTTGGATAGTCACACAGCAGCCACTGTTCACATCAATGCAGGCAGCAGATGGAACGGAAGTGTTTCGCGTTTCCACGAATTGAAGAGAAGCCAATGAAAGGAGAAGCCTGGAGCCTTCCCGAGCACAAGTCCATCACAGACTGACAGTGGAAGAAGTGCTGCTTTCTGAATGAGTTATCAGAGACTGCAGAGAAATGCGCACATTTCCTGCAATTATGGTAATTTGCTAGCTCGTTTCATATAGAAAAATTTTCAACATGTTTTGAAAATTGTCCAAATCAAACACCATTGTAACATGGTGGCATCAAGTACACTAAACAAACAAACAAAAGCCATTTCTGGTCAGCCATACACACTTCTTTCAGCTTTGTGGGCAGTTTTCTTTTACAATGCTTGTGAGAGGATTCCTTGGGCCCTCCTATTTCTTCTGCTTCTCATACAAAAACCAGGTTTTCCATGTTCCCCCATTTTTCAGATATTCATCCCTTCCCTAGGAGGCCCCAGATCCCATGTCTTTAATATGCTACAGCATCTGGAATTCAGGTAGATAGATACATAGAGTGAGAGAGTGAGAGAGAGAGAGAGAGAGAGAGAGAGAGAGAGAGAGAGAGAGAGAGAGGCAAAAATGAAACCTGATGGAACTTCAGTGGTCCCCAACCTTTCTGACACCGGACGCGAGGAGGGGGCACCTGTTCTGCCACAGGTTGTTGTAGAGCAGCTTTGGAAGGCAGCAGCAGCAGCAGCAGGAGGGGCGCATGGAGGGGAGCTCCGCCCCCTGTCGATGAGCCCTGGCTTTAGAACCTGATAGGAGCGTGCTGACAGGAGGCGGGGCTTCCCTCCTGCTCGCCCTGTGCCCACAGCACAGTCCTTCTAAGGCCACAGACTGGCACCAGCTGCAGCCTGGGGGCTGAGGAAGCCTGGAGTGCATTTTTTAAAAAATTAACTTCTTGCAGCAAACCATAAGCAATTCCTACTTACTGCCTGCCATATATGTCTTTCCTGTTAACATTTACTTATACTACAATGACAATGGAAAATAACCAAATAAAATGAATTCAAGAGTGATAAAAGACCAATTTTGAAACTACTTAAACAATCCTTAAATCAGCAGGGCCAGATTGCCAATTCATCATAGAGTTAAGTGAAACTTAAAATTATTATTGAGTTGTTTTGGTGTAATTGTCAGTTCCATCTCTGAAGAAAGAAAAGCAAACCACAAAGAAAAGTAGATCATATTTCAATATATAATATACCAAAGTTTCCAGATTTTGATCAGAGAAGCAAAAACAAAATAATGTGATAAGTCATTGATTAAACTATTTTTATCCTCATTGATCTCCTGTTGAGCCAATAATAAAGAAAAAACCCAAGGTGAACATATTGGGAAGAATAATTGTTCTGGCCTGTTCTACTTTTAAATAAATCAGAAACTCAAAACAAAACGACAGACATACACAAAGGTTAATATTTATCAAAAATGTATACAACAGTTTGAATTTAACTCAAACTTTAATTGGATTTACATTTTAATGTCTCTGTATTTGTGAGCATACTACATAATAGCTAATAGAATATCATGTTGGGTGTTGATTTTTATTTTTAATTATTTATTTTATATATACAAACTACAGGTTCAATAACACATTAGAAACATATGGCTCGGGAAATCCATGACGATCTACAATAATTTTGGCCCCTTTTCCTTTCCCTCTACCTTACGCTAAGCCTCCCCACACTCGCCGAGTCCCTTTCCTAGCAGTCCTTTGTCCCTCTCCTGCCCCTACAGTCTCTCACGTCGGGGCATTTTTATGCAATTATTTTTGTGAATTTCATAATAGGTGTCAATGGTCTTTTGTGTTTGGTTTATTTCACTGAGTATTGCTGACTTACGGTGGCCCCATTTTCTTCCAAATGCTCCATATTGTTTTCCTCTATGGCTGTGTAGTGTCCCATTGTGTGTAGGGACCGCACCTGGTTATCCAGTCCTCTGTTGATGGGCAAGTAGGTTGTTTCCAGGATTTGGCTATTATGAACCGCGCTGCTATATAGATATGCATCCATCTTTATGCTATGCTCACTTTATTTCTTTTGCGAACGTACCTAGTAACTGGATCAAATGGGATTTCTATTCTTAGCTTTCTGAGAAGGTTCCAACTGCTTTCCGTAATGGTTGAACCAGGTTGCAGGGTTGCAGTCCTACCAACACCGTAGAAGTGTTTATATCTTTTTTTTAAGCCTCACCAACGATTGTTTTCTGAATTCTTAGGGTAGGCCATTCTCCACGGGGTGAGATGAAACCTCAACGTTGTTTTTATTTGCGTTTCTCTGGTGGCCAGTGACGATGAACACTTCATGTATTTGTTGGCCATTTGTACTTCCTCTTCTTAGAAGCTTCTTTTGATTTTTATATCTATAATTGGAAAGTGAAGTTCTTCCATACCAAATATTTAAATCTTTTCCCTTCTTTCAGTGAAACAGTAGTATGATAATATAGTCAACTTAAATATTATAATAATTAATTTCATGGAATCTGCATTATCAGTTAACAATGTCTCGACTTGATGACAAGTGTTATTTTCTTGGTTTTCTTCTCTTTCACAAAAAGGTAGTCCCACTTTTTGGCTCCCTGTAAACACAGGGAAGGGATAACAAGGTGTACTGGTCACGGCCATGGGGTCTGGTTTGCGGGACAAAGTACTGATCTGTCATTTTCCAGTGCTTGGTCCTTGGGAGAAATGGGAGAACCGTCATGAGGCTTTCAAGATGGAGTAACACAGTCCATAGATTCCTTGCATAGTGTCAGATGCAAAAATAAAGCTCCTCCATGACACAAGTAAAACAGTATGAGTAAATTTTAATTTTAAATAGAAGTTGATATACAGTGTGATTAAAAATACAGCAAATAAATAAAAAATTTTAAAAAATGATTATAGTAAAAGACACATTGCCACTAGTCCCTGTCAAAATAGTCCCTCTCACGTTAAACATACTTGTCACGTCATTTGTGCCAAGGTCTAAAGCAGTTCTGCAAGTAGATGCACCCAGAAGATGTGGGATGTCGCTGGTGAGGGCCATCCAACAGAGAGGCCGGCTTGTGCAAGCGTGACGGTGAGTCCTCACCCACCAGATCCTGTACTGTGCAAACTGTGACTCTTCCCCAAAGCTAAGGTGACCATGAAAGGTAGACATTTTGAATTGACTCAAGACATCGAGGCAGCCACAATGGTGCCACTGAAAGCATTCACGAACGAGGGCTTCCATGGCCTCTTCAGAAAGCGGGAGGGGTGATGGGAGGCGGTGCTCACTGCCAGGGAAGGATCTGAAGGGGATCAGTGGTGAGGCACCTTACTGTAATGTTTCTAGAGGCTGGAATGCTCACCGTGTCATTTCAATTGAACCACACACTTCTGCAGGCCTTTAGCCTGTCATCAGCTAGGCCAGGGAAGAGACAGAATCTGAAATGAACCTTTCCTCACCGAGTTCACTTGTTGATCACCAGGACCCAGAGATGTTTTCATCAAGTGCTTCTCGTTTGCTTCCTGGGGAGGGAAACTGAGACCCGCCAATCCTGCACTTCCTCCTGCCCCTGGAGTTGCGACGCCCCTGAGAGAATCTGGGAGTGCCTGTGGCTCCCCTTCTCCCCGGGAGGAGTTGCTGCGGACAGCACACCAGCTCCTCCTGCTCCCTCGCAGAGCTGGTCTGCGGGCCCTACTCGCGGACTCCCGCCGGGGTGGCGCAGGCTGCTGCACAGGACAGACTCAGCCACTGCGCAGTCACGGTGCCTGTGTGCCGAGCCTCCGCTGCACCTCCACCTCCAGTGTTTCCTCCTGGGAACCGGACGGGCTTCACACTCTGCCGTTACTGTCAGGTTACCTTTCAGACTCTCGGCAGCCCAAATGACATATTTATTTGCCACACTCAGGTACTCCCACATTCGACACAGCTTCCACCGCCAGACAGGGAAGAGACTCTGAATAACGGGGTTACTCCTCAACGTCCCTCAGCTGGAGTGCAGCGGATTGTATTCTTAACTTACATTTCCTTCTGTTTTGTGGACCCCGTCTTCCTCTTGAGATGTAGTCCACACAGAGTAAAATTCACGCCTGCAAAGTGCACAGGCTGATGGATTTTAGCATGTTCACAAATGGCGTCACGTTGTAAGCACCTTCTTTCAGGACTGTGGCTTCTTCTCCAAAGGAACGCCACCCAGGGGAGTCAAGGCCCGCTGGCCCCTGTCCCAGGTCCTCACAACTGCTCCTGGACTTTTTGCTCCTAAGGATGCATCTTGTCTGTACACTGAGAGGTGTGTGTGCGTGCGTAATGCATAACGACACGAGTGTAACACGTATGTGCATGTAGTCATACCATATGTGTAAATCTATGCTCTAGAAGAGAAACGTTGACCTTCATTTTAGGAGTTAAATGCCAGTTTCTCCTCCAGTGACTCTAACTGTCCCCAGAAGGTCAGTTACCCTGACGCAGCCATATTGTGACAGTGTGCACAGCTTTTCAGATGTGAAGCAAAATGACAATTTCTATGTCCATGTTTGCCATCTCTGAGCAACAGAAAATATCCTAGTATCAGAAATATTTGAGATAATAAGAAATTCTTAGGTTTACATTTAAGAGAGAAAAATGTATACCTAAGTTCCAGCTTCAGGATAGTTAGGAGTTAATAATAGTCACTGAAAACCTCCCTATCAATTTGACTGAATCTAGAAGAATACTTTAAATGATCTTTAGTATCATGGCACCTGACATTGAACAGACAGATAAAACTGTAAGGTTTAGAACGGTCAGAGGATTTTCATAAATTAGGCTAAAATCACTGTTGCTTTAGGCAGATACGCAGACCAACACGTTCAGGGGTTCCAGCCCTTGCAGCAGACAGGCGCAGTGCTGGTGCGAAGGACTGGGAGCTAGCGAGGGTCTCACTGAGAGCCCCGGCTGCCCGAACAGGGGCCCTGCTGCCTACCCACCCACGCGGCGAGGGGTGCAACTCACAGCTTGCTGGGGAGCATCCGCGGCTCGTGCAGGATCTCCTCGTAGGGCTCCTCATGGGCCAGGGCAGGAAGGGACAAAGGCTCTTTCATTTTTTCTTCCCAGGCAATTTCAGCTTTCAGCAGCAGCTCCTCAATGAAGTCGGATGCAGCGATATCTACGAGAAACAGCAAGACAATCAGACAAAGGGGTGGGGGCAGTGACGGCACTGAAAACAACTGACCTTCACCAACTCAAAAATACTTAAAATGATACAATTTATCAGCATA
Organism: Ctenodactylus gundi; assembly: GCA_004027205.1. NCBI lineage: Eukaryota > Metazoa > Chordata > Mammalia > Rodentia > Ctenodactylidae > Ctenodactylus > Ctenodactylus gundi. The sequence goes on along the minus strand of PVKB01001734.1, from coordinate 33,208 downwards.
TGAAGCAAATCAAAGCACATTAAAAATTTATGATAGGGGTTGGAGGAACGGCTCAGCGGTTAAAGCGCTTGAGCAAGCGCTAAGCCAAGCACTAAGTACCCGAGTTCGATTCCTCAGCACCCCATAAGCTGGGCGTGGTGGCGCACCCCTGTAATCCCAGCACTCGGGAGGCTGAGACAGGAGGATTGCCGCGAGTCCAAGGCCAGCCTGGGCTCCATAGTGAATTCAGGACCAGCCTGGACCACAGAGCGAGACCCTGTCTCAAAAAAAAAGTTTATGACAGAGATACAGTTGTAATATTAGCATCTTAAAAGATGATCTTTTTTTACATCTATAACACATTTAATTATAAATGACAACGAAGCATGGAAAATGTTCACTGGATGGTGATGTGTAAAATGAAAGATCGTGGTGGAGACTGCGTCGAAAGGACTTAGCGTCACCTCATTCCAAGTAGGGCTTGTCCTGTGTGTGGGTGGGTAGGAGTCACACTGGCGACACTAGCCACCGGACACTGGATGTAACAAAGTGCACAGGAGACGCTGGCCCCCACTTCCCCATTCGATTAAGTGAATGGATCCACAGACACCACTTGTGAGAACACACACTGAGTGTTTACATTAAAAAAAAAAACAGTAAAGACACGTTGTCCTTAATATTCTTAAAATCCTCCCCTCCATTGTGAACCCCCTCGCCCCATCATGCCCGCCGCTTTCTGAAGCAGCTCTGGAAGCCCTCTTTCCTGTCCTTAGCTGCACATAATGGATGCCTTCATGTCCCGAGCTGATTCAGAACATGTGCTTTTCACAGTCTTTTTGAATGTGGGGAAGGGTCAGATGTCGCACATCTGGGGACTGAGGTGGGGAGGGCCTTTCTGCCGGACGGCAGTCGGTAGCGGCATTTTGACTCCCATGAACACACAGAAGAGGACTTCCAGAGTCTCTTTAGAAGGTGGCGAGATTCGTGGAATAAGTGTGTTTGAGGGGGAGGATTTTGAGTGAAACTCATGGTAATTTGCCTTTTATCATAATAAATTGCTTTTATGCATTCACTGTATATTTTGATCAAGCCTGTACTCAACTGCATTATTAGAATATAGGTTCTGGCCCCTTTCTTTGACTTTCTGTGCACTGGACATGTGAATTACTAGATTTCTTTGCAATTCGCAGCTAAATGGTGAGACGCGGACACATGGGGCAGCAAGGCAGACGTGCGTCAATCAACAGGAGTAAGATCTGTACTAACAACAACTGACTCCGAAGCGTGATACAGCTTGGAGAGAAATTCCCATTCATAACAGCTAGGGAGCTGCCAGGGCGGCCACACCCTGCCGATCCTCGTAAGGAAACGGAATCACCACCCGTCTCTGTGAACTGGAGTTCTGCGCCCTTTCTGGCTGAGCCAAGTGTTCCACCTGCCAGAAGCACATCCTTATGCCAGGATGTTGCCGCTATTTGTCTCACGTCAAATCCCGCACACACGAGGACAGTCGAAGTGCCAGCCTGCCCATGTTGGCACAGCCAGCCTCCACGCCCCTTGAAGTTGCACCTCCAGCCCCTTCCCCCCATGCTTCACGGGTCTCGTCCAAATTCAAGAAACAAAACGTCGCAAACAACACAGCAGTGGCCATGACTTCCACTCGCTCAGTCACCACACAGGGGCCCAGATTCTCTGTGTTCCTCTGCTCCCGGGCCCACGCTCTGGCTGGCTGGTTCCTGTATCTAGCTGAGTCTATCACTGCACTCTCATTCTTTGCTCCTTGCGTGTAGGAGAGATACCTTCATTTAGTCAACAAAAGTTTACTGAGAGTGCACAATGGGCCTAGCACTGTGCCTCCCTGCGCGACGCCAGGAGGCTGCACTGGGTGGATGGCGGGCACGACAGGACCCGCCTGGGGAAGGTCAGGGCAGTGCTCATGCCTCGTGCTGAGGTGACACCACAGGTCTGTTCCCTCAGTGGGACCCTCGGGGGGCTCACTGCCACCAGTTTGGGTTGTGGAGCACATGGCAGTGGACCTGAAAGAGGAAAGCATGGAGGTGGAGCCACAAGGTCTGGGTCCACCAAGCAGTCTCTAGTCCTCCAGGACGGAACCAGCATGGGAACCTGACGGCGTGGCTCCTGACAGAGCTAGAGCAAGCAGAGTGTGCCACACGTTCCCAGTACACGCATGACATTAGGAAGCAGAAAACTACAACTTCCTTTCTGCCTTTTTCACATTTACAAACAGACACGCCTGAGTAAGTAGTCAACATCAGGCACGTCAGATTTTCATGAATATCACCATGTATCGAAAGTGTGGGGCTATTTAGCTGCGACTGTTTGTTCCTTAAGACCTCTAGTTCATTTTGGCTGAGAAATTCAAACAATGTTAAGCAACGATACTTAATGCCAATAAAATAAAAAGTGCAGCAAATCCCTCAACTGGGAATAAACTTGAGGTTTAGAGGTGATCTCACTCCTGGAAGTAATCACAGAAAGACAACTCAAGAGAAAGGGCTTTAGGTTAGTTGAGGCTCAGCAATTAAATAAACAAATAGATTCATTCACTTGTCCAGGCCCATTGCTATTTTTAAACATTTTTGTTTTGTGTCAATGTGCTAATTTTTTTCCTTGTTATTCAAGACTCTGTACCTTTTAATAATGTAGAATAGATTATGGGCAGTAATTTTGTGGTTAAACTTTAAAGCTACAAAACAAATGTAACATCCACTGATTAAGTGAATGGACTCATAAAAGCGTACTGTAACAATTATAGAAGCTTTCAGAAATATCAGGTACAGATTTCAAAGTTCTAAGTTATGATGAGAATGTTAGTCTCTATTTCTTACAGTTTAAAAATCTGTGCAAAAATATTCTTTAGAAAAGCTCAGCCACATAAGCATACACGCACAGTGACGAGACATTAGTTAAGTAGCAGTAAAATCACATTTTAAAGCAAGCAATGCTGAGCGAGTCAGCAGTCTGCAAGGTTTCCAGGACGAGGCAAGGGAGAGGCAGGGCACCGCAGCCCCAGCGCTGGCCGCCCTCTGCCTCCTCCTGTAACGCACAGGAGCCTGGGGATGAGTCCCGTGAAAGGCAACGGGGGCAGTGGGTGGGGAGTTTCCCGGCTCCACAGGGCCCCCTGCGCTGCCCACTGAAGAGGAGGCAGCAGGTGTGCTCAGCGTGTCACCCGCTCACCACCTACCTGATGGCTTCTCTTCATTGCAGTTCACAAGGTTTGGGTTCGCCTGATGCATCAGCAGAAGTTTCACCAGGTGCACCTGCAACACAGAGGGTGCACAGGTAAGCAGCGCTCCGCTGCGCCCCGAGGGTCCCTCAGCAAAGGGCACTGGGCGGCGGCTGCTCACGGGGAGCCTGCGGTCCTGGCCCTTCAGGGGATGCCAGCTAGTCGCATCATCTCAGCACTGTCTGCACTCAGAACAAGAAGCGACGGTTTACTTCTTGAGGATTTGGAGGAGGCGCCTAATACCTTCTGAGCTTCTCCTAGAGGCTTTTATGGGAGCAATTGTATGTTATATGATGTTTTGTTTTCTTTTAAATTTAGCAATCTGGCAATTCGGCAAAGACTAACTTGTTGATACTGTCTGCCTGTGATGGCATCCAGGGCACAACAAATACAAAGTCACACTCTGTAACCAGGAAATGCCACATCGCGTTGTAAGAATGAAGAGCTTGATGAGAGAGTAACATTTAAAATCGCGCGCACATGCGTATAACACAGAAACCAGAAACATCAGCAATTAAATTAAATTTTGGGGTACTCAACTTTTTTCTTTTCTCTCTCTCTCTCTCTCTCTCTCTTTCTTTCTTTCTTTCTTTCTTGACAGAGTCATGTTCTCTGGTCCAGGCTGGTCATCTCAAACTCTATATAGCCCATTCTGGTCTTGAACTAATGGCAATCCTCCTGCCTCAGCTTCCCAGTACCAGGATTAAAGACATGTGCCACTTCACCCAGCATATGTGGTATGGGGAAGCAAACCCCGGGATTTCTGTTCACTAGGCAAGTGCTTTAACTGCTGAGCTATAACTCTAGCTCCTATACCCAACTTTTAAAAAATATGGCATTGACTTTATCTTTATACACATTCCCCCAAACTACCCTTCTCCCAACTCCCCAGCATTGATCACTGCCGTGAATTTCCCAGAGGTGACCACTGCCATGAGTTTCGAGACATCAGTACCTTTCCTAATTGGGCTTAGCAAACACATACAGAAGCTTCCCCAGGCAAAGTGCACGGTCTCCTTGTGATATTTATAGAAACAGAATTCTGATGTAAATATTCTGCTGTCTCACCATCGGTGTGATTCCGGGCATCATCCGAACTATCTTATGTAACTGAAACTCATTCAGGTTCTTAGCCATGCGGGATTGTGTACAAATATGTCACAATCGTCCATCTTCGCTTCAGTGAACAAGGGCGCTACTGGCAGGCAGTTATCTGGCTTTCAAAACGTTAATATGAATTATTATTGCTTACTATGAACACTTGTAACACTCATGCTTCGTATAAACATTCATATAAATCTTCCGGTGCACACAGCGGCACCTATGTAAAGCTGGGACATGAACAGTGCTGAATGAATCCAATTTCTTTCCTTTTTATCTCCCTCTTCAAAATGATCACTCACTTCATACTCAGACCCCAAAGAAGAACCTCGATTGCTCTACATGTGGTTTAATAAGATTATCACCAGACATTTACATGTTGCTAGATTCCTGGTACAAGGGACTTACTCCCTGTGACTTAATAGTGAATTGGTTTGAAAATGGAGATTTATCGTAACTATGGGATACTTCTGGCTTTGGTTCTGATCTCGAGTCACTTCCAAAGTTTTGATTTTTTCTAGGGATTTTCCATTTCTGTTTAACTCTTCAAATTTGCTGGCACGCCACGGCTGGTAATCAGTACGATTCGCATGCTTGTGTCCATCCAAAGTTCCTGATAAAGCTTCTCTTGGATGTAACCGATTTCGAGGGTCTCAAGCGTGCTCAAGCCAGGAAGGCTGTGCTCCTCAGCGGGGAGCTAGCCGGGCCCTTTCAGTCCCGGGTATCTCTCCATCCCTTCACCCAAGTGAGAACACAGCACTTGGCCGCTATGGGCAAAAGCTGCTGCCTGGGGCTTCCTGGAAGCAGAGACACGGTTCTCACCCAACTCTGAACCTGCCAGCGCTTTGACTTGGGCCATTTCAGCCTCCAGACTGGAGGAAATGGATTTTGCTTTTCATAAATTGTCCAGTATCAGGCATTTTGTGGTAGCAGCACAAATGGACTAAGTTCTCTGCCTTCGCTGTGAGGTTTTTCTTATTGTGGGTACAATTACTATTACTGAATATTGCTATTTTTCTTTTGCATACACAGGCTGAGCCACATTTGTGCTCTTTCTCTTCTCTCTCCCTTTTGGGACAACAGCTTCGCAGCACGGCTCATTTTTGTCCCTACAAAACGACTTCTTCTTTTTCTTCTTCTTCTTAACTGTTGATACTTTTTGCTGTATTTTGGCTCTTACGTTTTAAAATTCTTATTTTTACATTCTCTGTGCTTATTTTATTAGTCTCTTACAAACTTTGTGATTTGATCATCTAGTTCAGTTCTTTCTTTTGAAACACTCAAAATCTTCTATTATGCTTCACAATGTTAAAGGCTATAAATTCTCATTGAGACACTATTTTCTATGTATCTTTGTATGATAACCTTAACAAATCAAGAAAAAGTCGATCACTTAAACAAGGAAAGTGCCTTATCTTACAGTTCCATATACAAGGGCTCACTGGAATGGCATCAGGGTGTTGGTAGTACTGTGTTTCCTTCTGGCTTTAGGGGCAAATCTGTTCCTGTGTCACGGTCCCCTTCCTTCATCTGCAACTAGCAGTGGTGTACCTCTTGAGTCACTTTTAAGTTCCGGTGTCCTCTGACCCAGCAATGGTGGGTTTCTGCTACTAAGGACTTACAAGATGACAGTAGGCCCGCTTGGGTTGTCCAAGAAAACCTTCCTACCGCAGGTCCAAAACTTAACCACTGCGGCGAAACTGCCCAGCCTTGTCGGGTAACGTTGTGACGAGTTATAGGACAAGGACATGGATGTGTTTGTGACCATTATGCTGTTGTCCCATTGGGTACCTTACTCAGCTTCTGTGTGCAAAAAATACATTTAGCTTGTCTTCCCATTTTCAATTGCCAATCAAGAGTTTTGGAGTTTTCAGTGTAGAATCCTTTAGCCTCACTTATTTTATGTTTCATTAATCATCACAGATGTTACTATAAGCAACAGTGATGAACTCACTTGATAGTTCCAATTAAAAAAAAAATTCTTAAAGATTCTTTTGGAATTTTTACTCTTCTACTTTCCTTAATTTTGCTGTTTATTTCTATTTCTTGCTTTATTACACTGATTCAAATGGGATTGCCTGGTTTTCTTTCTTTTGTAATATTTTCTGTGGCACTCTGTACCCATTCAGAACTTCCTGTCCCAGGATTCCTGGGCACCAACTATTGCTTTTCTCGGTATTTTAAAACTTACTACGTTTCCCATAATGTGCTATCATTGGTTTATTTCTCATAGGCTCCTTCAAAACTAACGTCTGGTCTTGAGTAATATAAATTATTCCCATAATACTTAAATGTTCTTATAGCAGAGCCCTTGTTTTTAGAGATGAGTTTTACTTTTCAAGAATACAGTTGAATAAAGAAAAGGAAGTTCTTCTGAGGCCTGAGAGATGAAATATATATGTAGCATGTTCTCAGGATGGTAACAAAGGTTCAAGGCATAATTTTTTTATATTAAAGACCTGAGAGATCTGATTTTACCCCATAGGAGGGGAAAAGTGGGGGAAGGAAAGAAGGATGGAGAGAAGAAAGGGAGGAAGAGAGGAGGGAAGGATCGGAAGAAAGGAAGACCGTGAGAACGGAGGGAGGGAGAGGACGAGGGAGGGAGAGCACGAGGGAAAGAACGAAAACGAGGAAAAGCCCCACATCAGGAAAGATTGACTTTGTTTGTCACAAATTAGAGGTAAGGGTAGTAAATCTAAAAGATTTTATCTTTCAAAAGTGTTAGAATTTTCATGGTCTAATAATCATGTTGCACTGTCAAATTGAGTTTGCTCTGCACAGGATTCCGCAGATCTTGGGCCATCTCAGAACCATCTACCTTTATCCACGATTCTAACTGCAGAAACCATTTATGCAATAAAAGCAGAATATTTTCTACATGAAAATCTCCAACAATAAAAGTCATTTCATTTTATTTCAGACACATAAAAGTAAACATTCATGGTGGAAAGAAGGTTTTGTCCACTCGGGGAATTCCTTTCTAATTGCAAACGTCTGTATTTCCCATGAGCTTTAGATGAGAGGTCAGCGAAGCACATCCCAGAACCCAGCAAAGCCGGCTGAGCTCATTTCTGCTCCTCTGGCTGGAACACGTGCCTGCAGAAGGAGGTCGCCTCTGCACTAGCAGGCAGAGGGCACCGCCCCGGGAGCCCACTCCCGGGCTGTCTTGTTTGGGGTAGTTTCCCTTCAGTTTGGTCACACTGAGCACAATGAAATCTTTGCCAGCCACTAAATGGATCTCTTTTAAAAAGTTAAAAAGTGCAGTGAGTGGAACTCTTGCCCTGTGGGGATGGTAAAGGGGCTTGCTAGATTCATCCTGTGGGGGCTTCCACTGTGCGGGGCTCCCCGAACACCGACTCTGCTGCCCACTGGAAGGTCTGTCTCCTACACTCACCGTTGACTCTGTATCCACCTAATGAAGGTCTCCAACTTTGAGAGCCATGCGAAGAATTTCAGATCTAAGGCATAACACCGCCTACTAAGTAACTAATGTTCACGTATGATTAAACTAACATCTCTTATTAAACTAATGGTTCCACCTCATCTCATGGGACAGATTAAGTCTCCGACACGCACAGTTTAGGAGGCACGATACGACCACAGCAACTTCCTGACAACTCTGGAACTCTGCGCGGTGGTCCTTGTGCTTCTTTCCTGACCCACCCTCCTCTGACTCTTGAGCAGTAAGCTTCACAGGGTGGAAATCCCAAGATCAAGGTGTCACCACAAGTCAGGGGTCAGTCTTTCCTTTCAAGGCGGTGCCTTGGGCACCGAAATCTCAGAGTGGAAAGGCATCACGTGGCAGAAGAGCCAAACAGGCAGTCTGCCACTGCAACCCTCTGTCGTCCCAGCAACCATCCATCCATCCATGCGCGAAGGTGCAGACATCATGACCCCCACACCTCTCCACTTCCTCTAGTTGTTGCACAGGGGATTTATTTCCCAGCTTATGAATTTTAGAAGCATATTTGGACCATACCAGCTACTAAGCATGTGGTTATTCACAATACTTTGCCTTGGGTTAAAATCCTTGCCTGGTGTGCATGACTCTGGACAATCACCCAAACCCTCAACTTCCTGGCCCACCTAGTACTTTCCGGTACCGGGTTCCTCCTGGGCATCTCCATGACGGTTCCCACTCCTCCTCCTTGCCCCCAGCACTTTCTCGGGGGGCATGTTTACAGGCCTATTTTCCACCTCTTCACTGATGAAGGTTGGCACCTTCTAACTGGGGTGTCCAGTGCTTCTCTCATTCATATAACGAGGTGCACTGTGCAGCAGGTGCTGGAGATGCCTAGATAAGGATTAGGTGGATAGATGCTACCTGCCCTGAGCTCTCACGGGCTAGCAGGACACAGGCAAGGACCAGAGCTTCACACACACTGCCGAGGAGACAGCGCTGCTGGGACCTGGGGGCGCCGGCTTCAGCTGCCTGCGGCCCGCCCACTTAATAAAGGCATTTGCTCACACACAAACTTCTTGTTAGAAGCCCGGCTTCACAGCCTGTTAGCCATTTATTGAAAAATGAATCCCCTTCTCTAGGAACTGTCGCCAAGATAGACAACGCTCTTGTCAGTTTAAAAGGCTTTCCCGAGCAGTGAGCTTTTGATCTAATTCTTGCAGCACAAGTGCTTTACAGTATTTCTGCATCTTGTCCACGTACTTGTGGACAGGTATTTTGCATATTACTTGGACCCCTGTGAGGAATTAACCTGTAGTAGAATCGGGAGACGCAAAAGCTACAGCCAAAACCTAATTAAAATAAGATGCAATTTACGGAGAAAATAGAACTTAAAGTGTAATTTTGTTTTCTGCTAACTGTAGAAAAAACAAACAGTATTATAGGCTTATGAAATCAGCTTATAAGTGCTATATTAAGAAAAGAGTATTAACTCTATTCTATGAAGCATGTTTATAGGTTTTGACTTTTTTCTTCAGTATTTTGACTATCACATGGAAAGTTATGAGGAATGTACATTTTTGTACCCTGGTAAGAGCAAGTGTTTTTCTTTAGCTGCTAAAATATTTGTACAGTAGCATTCCACCAGTAAAATTCAGATCACATACTGATCAGCCTATGATTTGAAATAAAATCAAAATTCAATACGAATTTTCCAAATCAGAAGACAGAAATAATTCAGACAATTATTTTACCTGGCCATACTTGGCCGCCAAGTGGAGGGGTGTCCAGTAGTGGTCATCTGCAATATTGAGGTCTCCCCCGTGTTCCAGGATAAGCGACACCACCTCTGTGTAGCCACTGGCACATGCCATATGTAACTGCAACACACAAATATTGCGCAAATGTTTAAAAAGTCAGTGAGGTTAGTATAATTTACCCAGTGATTTGAAGAGAGTTATTGAATAAAATGCTAAACGTAAAATGCAGAGTGTATAAAATATTAAAAATACACATATTTTTATGTAAGTAGACATTATCATCATTCACCAAATGAAATATCACTAATTATTGACCAATCTTAGCCAATCTTTTCTTTAGACTCTCAGACTTGGACCCTTTCATTAATGCCTCCCCCCCAACTCCACTAAGGTCTGAGTATTTTAGAATGTAAACCGGGATGACTATATAGGTCACTACTGCCTGCCCACAGGCCAAAACGTTGCTGAGCAGCTCTAACATCTGGATGTCCCAGGGTGCGGCTGTAGGGTGACCCCAGTGTGTGACCAGAGATGCCTGTGTGCCCGCAAGAGCTGCGAGGACCTGGGGAGGGTTCGCCCTCGCAGGCTTCCTTCTTATCACATTTTCTTAATGAAATTTAAGTTTAGAAGTGAGGTCTTGGGAGCTGCCACACTGAGAACTAGATTCGGAGAACAGTCCACATTTCTCAAACGGGGGAATTGTGTTTCTAAGGCAGCAGTTTTTGTTTCTAAGTAAACTATCATCACACCCAATTTCATGAGGCTACTAAGTAAGCACATGATTTACTTCATAAACATAATAAAGAAGAAACTATCAGAAAAGGGAAAAGAAGGAAATCTCCAAAAGAAAAAGTAAACCAACGACAGCTTCTGGATTTAGTAGCGAGGGATTCTTCAGCTCCCTTTTGTTTTTATTACAGAGATAAAAATTATAGTAAAGTAAAACATATTTATTAAATATATGTACAGATGAAATTTACTTTGAGACCTAAATTCTCTAATCTATAGTATACACATATATGACTATTTCTTGTGCTTTCTTCTTAATTACAGCAACAACTAATCTATCTAACTTAGGGCACAGACATTAAGACCCCAACTTGCACGTAGATCTTCTCTTAACTGTCACATGCAGAACACATCTTATAGAGAATAGTCCCAGGAAGGATATACTCACAAGTATTTTGGAAACTGCAATTGTATGTGCTTGTTCTTTTAGAGAAATATTCTTCCACTCACTCCTAAATTTATTCTGTATTACTCAAATAACCAACCAATGATGGCAGGTAAGATGACATGCAATAAAATCTGGATTTCTGAAGATTTCCCCCTTTGGCAGAAAAATGAATCTATACATCTGAGCTAAGCGTGGGCTTGTCATACGAATGTTGGCACATGATGTGGATGGAGTCATGTTCATCCCACAATCAGCTTTTTATCTCTTTACCCCTTTTTAACTCTTTCGCGCCTTTTATTATCCCTCTTCTGCCCCTTTTCCACCTTTTACCCTCTTTTCGCTCATTTTAAAAAATTCACTTTTTCCCATTTATGTGTGTGTGTGGGGGTGTACACAATGGCTGCACTGAGCTTGAGTATGTGTACACACATTTACCATATCAACGTTACAGTCCCTTCTCCTCCCCCTTCTGGCCTTCCTGCACCCTTCCCCTCCCTCCTAGCTCCCACTACCACACCCACTTGGGTCTGTAGGATGCCTGTATTCTGGGTTACTCATATTAGAGAGACCATTGATATTTAACCTCCTGCTTTGACTCACTTAGCTGAGCACAGTGGTCTCAAGTTACATCCATTTACCTACAAAACCCTCAAATCTACTGTCTTTGTGGAAAAGTAGTACTCCATTGTGTACATGTACCATAAGTCTTGTATCCATTGATTTGTCGTTGGATATTTTTGGCATCTTCCACATTTCGGTTATTGTTAGTTGTTCTGCTATAAACCTGGGCATACATGTATCTCTGTTATACGCTGCCTTTAACTCTTTTGGAAACATACCCAGAAGCAGGACTGCTGGATCAAATGGAGTATTTGTTTTCAGCCTTTTGAGGGATTTCCATACTGCCCTCCATAGTGGCTGTACCAGTTTACAATCCCACCGGCAGTCTAAGAGGGTTCTTTTTCCCCTACAACACTGCCGCACTGATTGCTGTTCGACTTCTTGATATACGCCATTCTCTCTCGGGTAAGATGATACCTTAGAAATGATTGGATGTGCACTTCTCTAATGGCTAAGGCTGTTGAACATCTTTTCTTGTGTTTGCTGCCCATTTGAACTTCTTCATCTGAGAACTGCCTACTCATCTCCGTTGCCCATTTTTCAATCAGGTCTTGGAGTCTGAGGGGTCTATTTTTCTTCAGTCCCAGGCACAGTGTGGTTTGGGTCTCACCCTGGGGCCTGTGCAGGAGGTAGGGCCATGGGGCCATGGGAACTATCCGCTTGGATTTGCTGCCTAGACACAGGGTCATGGTAGTCTCACCTCTAGCCTCGCCATCCACGCATAAGGTCACACAGGGCGTTACCACGACCTGCCACCCAGGCATAGGGTCATGGGGCCTTCCACCTGGGTAACAGAAGCCCTTCCACCTGGACCAGCTACCTAGTCATGGGGTCATCGGAGGCTTTCCACCTGGGCCTATAACCCAGACGCAGGGTTATGATAGGGCAATAAACCTTCACTCCGAACTCTCTAGCTGCTGGTCGTATTTTTGGCTCTGATGAGCTCCATCTTCAACCTAACACTCAGACATTCAGGACACGTGCTCCTCTGTGACCTACCGGAAGGGCTCTTTTCCACTGCACCAGGCCAAAATCTATCAGGCTATATCCCTTTCGTTTCACTCCGTCACTTAATATACCATACAGCCACAATGGTCTCCAGATGCCCGAACCAGACTGACACCGAGAGTTTTGTACAAGACAATCTGCCTGAGGACTAGGGGTGGGAGGACGGCTTCAAGGCAATTCACGTGCATGAAATTTAGTGTGCATTTTATTTCATAAGGAGAAAGCAACTTCGATCCCTCCCATGTGCAGTCACGGTAGGATTCTGCTTCCAGGAGAATTGAATGCCGCTGTGGATTTGACTGGAGGCAGAGCCCTTGGCAGGAACGGCCGCTGACTCTCCCTCTGCCTTGGGCAGGTCTCCTGCTGTGCGTCCCTGCCTTCTGCACAGCCCTGCGATACAGAACTGGGGACTCCTGGCACAAACCACTGAACCTTTCCTAAAGTTTAAACTTACTTTTCCAAATACATGATAGATCTATTATTTAAAAGAATACTATTTCAACATAATAGTTATAAAAACAAAAAGAAGTTTCACCAATCACATGTTTGGATGTTGGCTCTTAGGTAGCTTTGCTTTGGACAGAGATTAAATCACCTGGCTCAGGTCCACAGTGAATCGTAGGGGCCCTGCCTTGGTTCGGCGGTGACGTGATTTCTGCTCCTATTGGCTGTCCATTCAATGGAGCCATTTTTCTAACTATGTATTTCTATGTAGTTATTTTTCAGAATTTAAAAATGTGTAAAAAATATACAGGTTTTGAAAATACTCTAAGATTGCTTTCCTGATAACCGCTTTTCATATTCTGACCACTTTAGCTATGCAGCCCCTCTACTTCCTTTTAAAAATGAAGGTTGCCGAATACGGACTAATTTAAAATGTACGTCAGGGATCTGACACGTTTTCCATGCACTTGTGTACTTTGTCCACAGAAGGCTAACACTGACCCCAGGGTCCCCTGTACGTCCCCAGGTACCAGCTGGGGAGATTTAATCCCCGCGTCCCCTAGGGCTTGTTCATTCACATCGTGGCACTCCTGTGAGCCACACTAACAGCAGTGGTGGTGATTCCGGAGTGTGAAGGTTACGGCTCAGGAACGCCCAGGAGCCACCACCAGGCCCAGCCTGCGCACGATGAACCTGAAACGCCCATATGTCTTCTGGCGTCCTCACCAGGGAGGAGCTTTCCTTCCAACCCTAGTGTTTCAGGGAAGCACAAAATCTACTGGCGACGAAGCATTCATTATACCTCATCTGACCTAGTCCAGGTTGCCTGGCACTTACGGAGTTGCCATTTTTGGTATTAAAATGACTTCTTTGTCGGAGGTCATTACATGCACTTTTCTGATTATTTCCGTCTGATATATTTCTAGTAATGGAATTCCAATTCATTTTTTTTTTTCAGCAAGCAAAAAGTAACTGAATAAAAAGAAAGAGAAAAGAAAGGCTCTTGGCTGAGAGGTCAAAGGAGGACTGGTGTGGGGATCTGCTGGAGAGAAGAGTGAGGGAAAGCACCCTCGTGGCTGGGAAGCCGGGGGACCCGCGTGGGTGTCCTGGAGCTCCATTCTCAGGTAGCTTTCTTCACGTTCTCGATGGCTGTTGCCCCGTGCAGTGCCGGATATTCTGCGCTTACACTCTGTCTAGCCGCGTGAGAGCATGTGTCCCACGGAGCACGAGCTCTCCCCATCCTGTCCTGACATTTGCTCCGCGACTGGCACCAATCGGCGCTCAGCCTACTCCTGACCAAAGGCCCTCTTTTCAACCATCAAGAGGCCAGATGTGTCTCATCTTTTGTGACTTGTCGTTCATTATTACTTCATTTTCTACTGAGAGATGAACATCTGCTCTACTAATTTCTATGAACTCTGCGTATTTTAAAGATACTGAAGCTGTGAAAAATTGGACGCAGATCTTACTCCTCATTTATTATCTGCCTCTTAATTTTGCCTGCTGTTGGATGCAAGATGACAATCTTAGTTAGGAGCGGCAAATGATGCAGTATTTCCTCTTTTTATTCCTCTTCCAGTTTTGATAATTTGAAAAGCCACCGAAACTGACTTTTGCCTTTTCTGTTTTTTGTATAACTTGGAAAGTAGACAATCTTCAAGTCATTCTTACAATAATTTGTATAATTGTTTTATTTTTAAAAATCTTAGGGAATTTAAAGCATTTCCCCAATAAATTTTAGAGTGTCTGTGATGTCTGACACTCTAAACAGGCAGATCATAGTGAGACATGCATTTTCCTGTATAGTATTGCTAGGGTTGATGAAAGTCAATCTTGAAGTCTAGCCACTTGGTTGGATAGCTCAGTTTGATTTTTGACCGGTAACTGCGGTTGTCACTGCATCTGTGTTTGCATCACAATATTAACCAAGGATTTTTTTCTTTTTCAACACTGACTGAGAGAGGAAGGTGATGGCTGTCATACCACAAAGTGGGACCCTGTGAAGAGATTGGAAAAGTTTCCAGAAACATCAGAGGAATTTTAAACTTTGCCTCCAGATACGGGACTTACTATGTTAGAAATGAAAAGAGAAAGCACTGGATAACTTCTGCAGAGCACTGCTGGGGGCAAGGGCCCACTTCCTCTCCGAAAACATGCATGGCGGCGTGGGTGCCAGCTCTTCCCTAACCTCAAGTCGGGAGGCTATGCTCATCAACCCCAGTGTGTCAGCTGAGTGGAGTAAGACACTCCTAGCAGCTAGCGAAGCACCGTTCTGGGTGTGTCTGTGGATGAGTGACACACAGGCCGTGAGCTGAGGGGACAATCCACCTTGGTGGGGAGTGACACCAGCTGATAGCCTTGGAGCCCACAGAGAACGAAGGTGGAAAGAATAAGGGCACGTTCTCGCTCCACAGAGCTTCAGTCTTCCTGAGCAGGGGCCTCCTTCCCTGCTAGCATCTGCAGTATCTTCAGCCTCCCAGTGCAGCAACCCTCCTGAGCTTCCCGGCCGTCAGCCTCGGACTGGTGCAGCGTCTTTGTTCATCTTGGTCCATGGCTTCCATCTTCTTGCCTGAGCAGCTACTGAATTCTGCATTTCTCCAGCACAAATGGCCACGTGCACGGTCCACCTCGGGTCCTGTGAGCCTACCTAACAAATCCCCATGTGCAATTGTATTTTCCATTGATCCTGTCCCTCTAGAGAAAAGCAACTTGTAAAGGGACTGTGAAGACTACCCAAAAAACATTCTATGACCTGGGCAGCTGGAAGAGGCTGCAGCAGGCAGGTGGTGATTCCTGCCTGGAAGAAGTAAAGAGCAAGAGACAGATGGCATCTGCCATGGTGTGTAAGGCAAGGGTGTGCCTGTTTTACCAGGAGCCTCCTGTGCCCAGGAGTTCACAAGGAGCGGAGATACAGAGCTGCCCTGCAGGAAAACAGTGCTCACTTCTAGCTCAGTCTCAGGGGCTGCCTGGAGGTACAAATGTGGCAGGCGGAGAGAACGTGGCGTGTCCCCATGTCCCTGAGAGCGGAGCAGGTAGGCACGACCATTTGGGAGGGCTGCATCGGCCCGGGGTTGGGTGGACCAGAGCTGGAGACACGTTGCAGAGTGGCATGTGAACGACCAGTAAGCCTCACAAGAAGAGGAACCAGCGGAAGTCTTTCACAGAGAGCATCTCACAAAGGCTAAGCAAAAAGGAGCCCCCTTTGTCCTGTACAAACTCGCTTGCTCATCTCCTCCCTCCTTCTGCCCC
Source organism: Ctenodactylus gundi (assembly GCA_004027205.1). NCBI lineage: Eukaryota > Metazoa > Chordata > Mammalia > Rodentia > Ctenodactylidae > Ctenodactylus > Ctenodactylus gundi. The sequence goes on along the minus strand of PVKB01001734.1, from coordinate 17,222 downwards.
TCCTTCAGACCCACAGGGGTGCAGTCACTGCGTGAGGCCCTTGGATGGTGGCAGGAGGAGCACAGTTGGCTGTATTTACTCTCCCTGCCGTGCACGCAGCAATCAGGTGCAATGACGAGCCAAGATGGGCGGCTCAAGACTGAGCTGAAATCAAAGTCCCCCTCCGCGGGATCTCCATGTGTACAAACTCAGGTTGGAAAATGGATATATATATATTTAAAATCATTAACTGAGCTTTAATAAACTCTCCAATTTTGGGCACTGGCAACACATGGTGATGAAAGAAATCATGCTATTGCCATCCACATCACTACTGTAGTATACATCTCAAAACAGCATTCGGGTCCAACACTGCCTTAAAATCTGAGCAGTTATTAGGTCTGTTGCTTGGCCCATTAGTGGAGAAAATGCACATTACATCCTGCAGTGGTGTAATGTCACCATTTGTGATGTGTCAATATAGCAGTTTTTCTTTGTTAATTCCAAGCACCTTCCCAATGCGTTTAAAACTGTCCTAGGAAGAACCACGGGCCACGCGAGTTTGTAATGATAAAATTCAAACTGCTCATATACTAGTGACCACATTATTTGGTGCTGTGCTGTGTAAAATAAATAAACTTCTATAACTCCTGTGACTTCAAACTGCCTTCTCTTAATCTTATGATAAATTGTATCTAGTGAATTCCCAGAATTCTGAATGGCTTTATTCACCCTTGTAATCTGTTTGCATTCTCAAAAGGGATGTTCCTGGTGCCAGCCTGGTGCCGATGCTAAGGCCCCCAGGATATAACTTCTCCCACGACTCCTGGCCCCAGGCAGGTAGACGTCTGCCAGAAGTCACATAACTCCTACTGAAAGTAACAGCAGGGTGTCAGATCATGATTGGTTACTTTATAATAACGTAACAAGTCCACTCCGGCAAGCCAGCCAATAACAATGGCTGGATATCTCCTTCTGATAGGTTACCATTATAACGATGTGATAGCCCGCCAAAATAATGTTCATTTGTCATGATACGATTGGTTGTTATGTGGAGCCCACAGAAGCCCTTTGTGGAGCCTGCTCGGGGCTACTCTCTGAAGATTCACCCCGAGGCCAAGGACAGCCTGACGAATAAAAAGAAACCTCCAACTGGTGGTTGGAGATCTCTTAATTTCGGTTTATAACAGAGTTGGCAAAAGAAAACGGGGCATAAAGCAACCCAGGACCTCTGGCTGATGCTGGGAATTTTCAGTATTTTACTGGACCAGATATCCTGATCCTTAAATTCAGACCACATTTTGTGATATAAACATTACAATTCTCTAAATATGACCTCAAAATAGTTAGCACTGGATGAGCTTATCCAGAAGTGAGGAATGGACCAACAGAACTGAAAAAGGAAAGAGAGAGGGAAAATTTGAAAGTGCCCCGCCCCCTAGATACCACAAAATACTCAACAGCCAGATATAAAGTACTGAATTCTGACACAATAAAGAACTGGCATCTTAGCCACATATATGCTAGACGTCTAATACTTTTACAGTGAGAAAGCCCCGCCGTAGCTGGTCAACGCCCTTCCATTCAGGGCCACACTTTAGAACCGACCTGAGTTTTGCATACAACGATTTCAGAGGGGAGTACACGAACGAACGTACCAGGGTTACACCTTCGTTGTTTCTCTCGTTCACATCTCCTCCGGATGCTAAGAGGCGTCTGACGTCCGCTAACATGCTCAGTGGCCTCTGCAGCTTCATCTGGCGCAGTGAGCTCAGATCCACTCCTGGGGAGAGAGAACCTCCTTAGTGAGAGCAGAGGCGTCGGGGCCAAGGAGGCCTGTCACGGGTGGGTCTCAGGTGCCAGGGCCAGGGAGGCCCACCAGGGGTCTCAGACAGGTGCTATGTCCAGGGAGACCTGCCAGGGAGGCCTCTTGGGGGTTCTCAGACCCCCATTGCGCATTCGGGCCTCCCGTGAGCTCTGTGCCTTGTGGGCACTGCTAGGTCGCCCTGGCATGCATTCTATTTCCGAAGAGATCACAGTTTTGAAAGGACAGAGAATCCTTCATTTGTCCTATTCTATAGACAAAACTGGATGTCTAACACCTAATGTCTGGCAGGCCAGTGATACCTGATTTAACAGGAGTTCACAACACATAGTGTCCTAAGCATTGTAAAGTACATAAATTAATAAATTAGAAGAAGTGAAAAAATATGATATATGCTTCCTAGGATGTTTTTATGGTCAAAATTTTGACTCCTAAAAGCAATCCTGGAATAAAAACAACCCAAAGTTTAGTAGAAATCAGGGGGAAACTGAATAAAGTCTTTAGACAATGGCGACACGGCAGCTACGTTAGTGTGGGAGGAGGCGCACAGCTGTGGCGGCCCAGGCTTGGCAGCTGGGTCCTCCCTACTGTCTGGGCAGTTTTCTATGCATCTAAAATGATTCCAGAATGATTGTGCACAAGGAAGCTCCACACTAAATGAACATTTCACCGCCGTTCACGTCACCGCAGAGGACTCAGCCTGAGCCAAACACTCAGAGTCCTTCTTAATGGTGCAAGGGCAGCGCTGGCTGTCGCCCACCCCTGGCCGGAGTCACTGCAGCCCGCCCTCGTGGGCACCTCTTCCCTTCGCTGTGTCCTGCTCCTAGCCCTGGCGGCCGGACACGCTGACCCACTTCCTGCCACGCGGGGCAAGGTGACGATGACTACAGTGGGGTGGTGCTGGTGGCAAGGGAGGCGCGACGACGGTAGTGACGTTGCGCAGCGGTGGGCATGGAGGGAGAGGCTGCTGGAGACGGTGGCGCTGACCGTGACCGCGGGCGCTGCCCCCTCGTCACCAGCGCCCTCCGTCTCCCAGTATCTGGTGGATCCTGGCTGCCGGCACCGAGGGGAAGCCCGGCACTGGGGTCTGGACACGACCCCCAGCGCGAGGCCCCACATGCCTGGTCTGCGCCGCCCCTCGCGGGAGGGCGCAGCGCCAAGCGGCTGCAGGCCAGAGCTTGGCGCTCGGCACCCGGCGCACAGGCCTGACCAAGTGTCGTGACGCTGCTGTGGCTTCGGGAGCTCGGGTCCCCACAGCGGCTCAGCACGACTCCCACCTGACGTCGGGTGGGCACGGAGGCCCCCGATGCCGGTGTTAGTGCTGCACCCCCCAATTTCACGTGTGCCTCTAGGGGCAGGCACCTTATCTTCTGCCTCAGTTTCCGCACCTGTGATACAGGGCTTCTCCTGTTGTTATCAGAATGGGCTAGAAACACACAACACCGAAAACATCGTCTGGCTGACAGTAAGCATTGGGGAAAAGGGCGAGCCGTGACTCTGACCCCGCCCGCCGGCACGCGGACAAGTGCCACTCGGCGAGTGGCTCCTTTCTCTGCACCAGTGAAGCGAAGCATCAAAACAAAGCCCAGTGAAACTTCCGCGTCAAGCGCTTGTTTTCAAAGTTTTGCTCAAAACTGTCCCATTGCGACAGAGACGTGACCTGGCCCGCCTCAGCCTCCCAATCCCTGCACACCACCTCAGAAGGGCACCGGGCAGGCGCTAGGAACCAGCTGAAACGGCCACTGTATTTTCACTTTTGGGATTATGGAATTTCATACGTGATTTAATTTTGGAAAGTGCTATTTCTTGAATATCATCATCCAATTTATGCCTCTGAAGGAGCAGAAGAATCTGAAGTTACGTTATTAAATCTCACAACGCCACAGTGTTTACAGGAACTGCATGTGTCTTTCAGAAAGTTATTCAAGTAGATAATTAAAACTAAATGACAACATAATGAGTCAAAGATGAAAGACACAAATTAAAGCATTGCTCTCTGCAGACTTGTTTATGGGACAACACAGCGCAGGCACAATTTACTTCCGGTTTTGATTGTGAAGATACCATAGGGAAATATTATGACTTTTATCCTATTGAAAACTCAATAATGGACCAAACGTAGGATGAAGGTGACTTTTTCTTAGCCAGGCCTGGTGGCACGTGACCACAATGCCAGGTCTCTGGGAGGATGGGGCGGGAGGGTCACAAGTTCTAAGAGAGCCCAGGCAGTTCGGCAAGACCCTGCTTCAAAATGACAAATGGAAAGAACCAGGGGTGACATGGGGCTCACTGCAAGGAGCTGGATTCGACCTCCAGCACTCCCACTGCACGAAAAGCAGAGCAGAGCAGAAAGAAAAGGACAGGTGTGCGACTTCCGGGTTTCTGTTATATGTGCCAGAACGACACTCAAATCGCATTTTGGGAATAACACAACAGAAATTCTTTCTCTTTGTGGTCAACTAAATTTCTTTTAACTGATCTTGCCAATCAAGGCACATATCATACACAATAAATGTACTTTGTAAAGAATAATGGGACAGTTCTGATTTTTCAAAGGAAATTTAATTTTATTCCCATATGTTTTCTGGGAAATAAACAACATAAATCCTGCTTAGATTATGTGGACATGAATCTACTATTTATTTTAATTTGCAAATTTTATTCACCCGGAGCTCACACCTTCCCACAGGACACTATCACTACTGATTGATTCCATTTGATAATAATAGACACTGTGTAAATGAAATTATGCTGACATACTGAGCCAGTCTTAACCTCATGCTAACTTTCTTTGACCCCTTCTTAAAGAAATGTCTTGTTCCAGCGCAGTTCTTCCTTTGTCCAAAGCTATACTATGCTGTTCCTGTAATGACAGCATGGTTCTGGGGAATTCTACTGCTGTGACAACCTCAGGCAGGGTGAGGATGTCCTCTCGCCCCACCTCATCCCTGCCACTAGCTGTTCCTGGGCCCAGGCTGCTGGCCCGGCTTGGCATGTAGGGCCCACGTGGTTCTGGGTACCAGAGCCTCTCCACCGCAAGCTGGCAAGTCACTCATTTGGGAAGCCTCCTGTGGTTCTGCTCAGGCTCGTTACATTCTCTCTCTTTAGTGTTTTTATAAGACCCGCACACTTCTCATTTTTCTTTAATAGCGTGTTAAGGCATCATCACTTGAATATATATAAAACATTATTTTGCCTCCAAAAGCTAGCTGGGCCTGTTGGCGTATGCCTACAATCCAAGGTACCACAGTGGCGAGATAGAAGGGTCACAAGTCGGAGCCCAGGCTGGCAGTGCGGTGACTCAGCGAGGCCCTGTGTGCAAACAGAAAATGTAAAGGGACAGGACTGCGGCAGACTGAGAATGCCTGGGTCCAAGCTCCAGTGCAAAGTAGAATCAAAGAAAGAAAGGGGGACAGGGAACGAGAAAGAGGAGAAAAGAGAAAGGGGAGAGAGAAAGGTAAAGTGAGGGGGGACGGTGAGAGAGAGAGGGAGAGGAGGAAAGAGAGGTGAAGAAAAAGAACCAGAGAAGAACAGGAACAAGAATTATGAAGGCAAAGAGAGAAAGGGTGAGGGAGAGGAGAAAGGGAAAAGAAAGAGGGAAGGAGGGTGGCTCTGCTCCGTGCAGGCGGGGGCGCTTCGCCCAGGGGGGCGGCTCTCGCAATGGCGGGACGAGGAGCAGCGACTCTGCGGGAAGCCCCAGACGTGGAGTCAGACGCAGCGTTCCCAGGATGCCCTTGACTAGGGGTCCTGGGGATAACGGTGGGGAGGGCTGGGTCAGGAAGGGCCAGGTTGGGAGGCCACTGTGACGACTCACTTGGAAGAGCAAGGCTTCACCTCAGGGAGGAGACCACGACCGTGTGGGAGGTGGGCACGGGAGGGCTGCCCAGGAAGTACGCTCTGCGCCACGGCAAGAACAACGCCAAGGAAGAGTGTGCCGATCCAGCCGTGGTGCGCAGAGGTGAGAAACAAGCAGGACTGGCAAGGACAGACCAGAAAGGCCAACCCTGAGGGGCGCACCCGGGGGACAAAGGCAGGTGCTCGGAGGAGACACGGGCGCAGGGACGCCTGGAGGAGAGCGCGCCCTGGGAACGTGGCCAAGGACACTGACGATGCCACGGGAACATGAGGCGACAGGGAGCAAGGAAAAAGGATCCCGCACAGAAAGCTGTGGACAGAGGAGCGGCCATCCCCCAGGGACATCCCCAGTGAAGTCGCAGGGTAGGTGACCACCTGTCTCTACGAGGACGGCTGGGGGAAGGGGAGACCACGGTGGGTGGCGATGTGGGCTGGGCCAGGGGAAGCTTCACAATTTATAAAACACGTGGGCACATACATTTATTGTCGACCTTCTGTCCTGACCACCCCGAGTTCTCTCCTTAGCACCTTCCTCTCCTGGTGACTTGACTGCTGCCCATGTGTGACAGCTGGCTTGCCTCGCAGCGGGAATATCCGGGACATCTAATATCCATCACGTGCTCAGTCAGCCCTGCGGCGCTCGTTTCACAGCCCAGGAACCCCAGTGGTAAGCTGAGGTTAATTGCTGTGCCTGAGTTTACAGTGCAAGTCGGTGATGACAGCACAATCAGAACTTGTGACCAGGATTTTCTATGTAATCAATTTGTTCAGGATGTTGTCCTCTCCCTTCTGCCATCTGGGCCCCATGTGACAGCAAGATAAGGATCTGATTAGAAACTGCACAGAGCCCACAGAGCCCACAAACACTGCCACCACCCCGTTCCAACAGGCTGCTGGAAAGCAGATAGCCAGAGAATAATGAAATTCTCATCTCAGGACTTTAGAAATGTCAAAGGACCCCAGCCCATGCTGCTGCCGCAGAGAGCCTGAAAAGCGTGTTGCCAGAGGCCAGGGAATAATCAAATTAGACAGTGTTTACCAGAAGCTGGGCGGAGGATGACAACGGGGGGAAGGGGGGCAGCGTACGGCCAGCTGGGAGGCGAGGGAAGGGCACACGCGTGGGCCAGCCCGCCCGTGGCCGTGACAAGTGGACGACAGAGCGAAAAACTGGAGCAGCATTAAATCGAGGGCGTTCCAGCAAACCCGTGCTGCTCAAACCGGCCGTGACAGCCGTGGATATGACAGGGTTGCTTACCACCTTCCTCTAGCTATTTTCCAAATTTTGAACCATCTCCCATAGGGATATAATCATTTTTGCCATAGATAACACTGATTTTGCAAATCTCCAATTTTTTCCCATCAAAATACTTTAATAAGTTCGAAAGGCTTTATAGAAAGCGATGATAACACATCACAAATAGTGATATTTAATTTCATTTTCTAAAAATATATATTTATCACTGTGGTATTTACAAATTCGGAACAAAAAGGACAGTAAGGCTTTGTGACAGAGAACGGCACTGCTAGGCACAGGTACAACTGGGCTCCCCTTCTTTCTTTTTAAAATTTGACACCTGAGGTTTTATGCTTTAAATCCTTTACTGAGGGCTGGTGGCCAGAGCAGCGCTGTGCACAGCGAGTCTGCACGAGTGGACGAGTTGGTAGACGGGGCTATAGTTTGAAAACATCAGCACCGTCCACACCATAATGTTTCCTCCCACTCGGTTAAATATTACTATTACTATCTGGGTGATAGGAACAGCTCACGTAAGAATACGCTTTAAGTATCAGCTTCAGACCTGCATCCTGCACGGGTTCTTTGCAAAGGTCCAACTCATTTGCCTCCAGCTATGAAATCTGCCTCGCTTAGATTTAGAAGCAATGGAATTAAATCTCCTCCAGCTAGCCTTAGCCAAGGGGACTGAGGGATAGCTGGGAGCTGTCCTGCAAGAGGGTCCTGAGGGGTGAGGGATACAACACAGTTGCTGACCCAGCGGGCAGGGCTTGCCCAGTCTGACCCCGCCCTGACCCCACGCGGGAGACCTACAGCTAGGAGAAATTCACCTTTCCCTCATCAAGACAATGGCTTTTATCATGCTTTCAGAATTAACGAGGCAGGGATGCCAAGAACCAGTTGTTATTGCAAGCCCTCCTCAGGTTAAACCTTGGGACACAAGCCAGCTGGAGGGAGACACAGGCACAGGGACAATGAGGCAGACAGGGGGCCTCCACCGGAGCACACAGAGGAGCTTCATCAGCCTGGAGTGACCCCAGAAGAGTGGGAACTCCTTCTCAGGCCAAGGTCATCCTTAAAATGACTGGACTTCCATTGTCGTTACTTGCAAATAAACAGAGGGACGAGGGGTGGTTTTTTTTGGGGGGGTGGGGGGGGTATTGGTTTTTCCTTTCATGCCATCTTGAGCTCAGACAACCAACTGCCCCCACCCTCCCAGTACTGGCTGACTCAAGAATTTTATGCTGGCCCATGTAATTAATGTCCCTGTTGCAGACGCACAGGGGCCTCAGCCTCATCCCTTCAGGCCATCTTCACGAAAGCTTGGGGCTTCTGTCTAACAGTGTCAGTGTTTCTGCATGTCACAGGATAGATTTTGAGATGCTGCTGTTCTAATGCCCCTGACAGAATCCTCCCTTCCCGGCTGTAACTCCACCAGGACCTTTAGCCCCCGAGAAAACACTTTTGAGATGACATCGCTGTCATCAGCTCAGAACTTACTTGTGCGGGTCATGTCCCTTCCCCTCCCAGAGGAGAACAGACTGTAATTACAGACCCAGTCCTACTAATTACAGGTGTCAGATGCCTGTGAAAATGCTCTTGCATCCTCGGCCTCTACAGCTGGCTTTTGCAAAAAATGGCCTGGAGTAAGCTAATAGTGGACTGAGGTAAAAGTGACAGAAAAATGCCTGATTTTATGCCAAGAGAAACAAACTCCATGTGAGATCATACAAGCAGAGCTATGAAAACTAATAAGATTTGCAATTTTAAAATCTCTTTGTTTGCAAAAAACATAACTATAAAATTAATATATTTATATTTATACATACACATATTTATTTATAACTCTACCAATCTCTTATTTTTCCACAGATTCCCCCCCCCCCCAAAGTTTCAGCTTACCATTTTCATCCATATAGGTCAAGAGGATAGAGCTGGATTCGGTCCCTTCTACAGCATAATCTAATGGGATATTTCCATTAACGTCCTGGAGAAGGACATTGGCTCCAGCCTATAGGAAAAAGGAAAAAAATACATTATACACATAAACCATTAAAATCAAGAGCAGTTTATAAATTTCACTTTAATCCTGGTTGGGAAACAGCCCCAGAAACAGTTTATGTTTCGTGAGACCACCCTGAAGAATCACTGAGGAAAGCAGCATTATTTATAACAAATATTTGCCCTGAACCTCACAGCGGCCTGGTCCAAGCTCCACCTCCCCGGCCTAGGTCTCCCCTAGTAGCCCATCTCGGACACACCAACGCGTCTGGGCCAGCTGCAGCTCGGTCCCACTCTGGGTCTAATAAGGAGAAGTGGCCTTTGCTTCAGGGTCTTTATGGCGAACTCCCCTCCGAGCGAGGTGGGCTTGGACACATCTTTCCTAGTCTATCGCATGAAACTCAGCTGGGGGCTGTTCTCTTGCTCAGGTGATTTCATAAGGCCTGTGTTAACGGCTGCCCCCATTGGTTTTTCTTCTCCATAAACTGTTTCAAAAGTGCTGGCATAATTGGTGGTCATCAACGGGTGAGCGTACTAAAAAATGGCCGCCCACATCGTTTCCCTGAGCAGCCTTCGCCCATCTGCACAGCACCTGTGGGCCCTCCTGCTGCATCCGCTGCCCACCCCAGCTTAGATACCATAGCTCTGTTTTCACTCTTCAGAAGTGGTCACAGGACGCATCCCACATTCTTCAACGAGCTCCATACATGCATCAGCCGTGGCTAACACCCCTTCTGCAAGAGGGTGGTGTGAACAACTGCTCCAGCCCCACAGGTACGTCTGCCTGTGACATCTGCTCCCCTGTACCCTGGATTATGGAAAGGAACTAATTCCTTTTCATTGGTTCGTAATTACTTGTCTTCACTCCTTTTTTGTTAGAATTATCGGTAGGAATTCTGGTTAGGACTAACAGAGTATTTTTCAAAAGCAGCGTGGCCTCAGGTGTTGAACTTTCCAGATGGGACCTGGGCCCTAGTAGGCTTTGGTGGCTCTGGCACAGTTCTGAGACCCAGGGTGGCTGGAACTGGAAGGTAACCAATCTACGATGTATGGTGGCGTCCCACTTAACCACGTTATCACCAGGCTTAAACGCGTTGGCGCAAGCGTCTTCAGAGTGCACGTGGCTGCTGCATCAGACCACTTCAGAAAACGTAATGACCACCGGGGCAGCGATGACATACGGAGGAGTCCTTATGAGCACCGGGTGGCTTATTAAAATTTAAATTAAATTTAAGAAGAAAGAAAGAAGTAAATAGAAAGGAAACAATATAAAAGCTTAAGCCTTTGGTGCTAGTTCAGGTCATAACAAGTGAACTAGAAGGTTCCCTCCCAGCCCTCATCCTCCGAGGGCACGTGTTGCTGAAAGTCAGCTAGAACCTTTAGTTGTATGGCTGCTGAGTTCCAGTGTCAACGGGATTCTTAGTTCTGTCAGGGTTTTTACCTAAGAATCGCCACTAATCGGGATGAAGCAGGGTCCTAAGACTGGGCATGGGGAGCTGCTGTGGCCTCCGGAGAAAAGCACCGTCCAGAGCCCTCCAGGCACATGGGCACCTCTCAGCAGGGGAGGAAGGCTGCTGGCCTGGGCAGGAGCAGACTCGGCTTCCCGTGCCCACTTCCTGGATGACCGCCTGGGGGTGGGTGCCTGCAACCAACCGGAGCTGGCTTTCCCAAGCGGCCCCTCCCACCCGATTCACGCCACGTCTGTGTTCTCCCAGGGGAGGCGGCCATTAGGTCACAGCACGAAGCAGCTCACGCATCCGGGGAATTGGCGAGTGTAAACAGGGCTGGTCTAAAATACAGCGTGAGTTTAAATAAATAAACTTACGGCCGAAAAAGACACGGGGCCATCAATCTCGCCAACGTAACTGCCCACTTTGAGCGCACTTATCCCCACATTCTTGCCACTTCCGGAAGCCCTTCTGGAAGCCCTCCTTCCTGGCCTTATGAGTGAAAGGAAAAAACAAAACAAAACAAAAACAAAAAACTCGCAGTGAACGCTGCTCCGGAGGGCCAGTCAATGGACTATCGTGGCGGGCCCTGACTTGCCCTGGGTCACTAGGTCTGCCACCACGTCAGAATGACCAGAGCAGGCAGACACTAAATTCACTCAGGACCCTGAGGCGGCCCCACCAGCGCAGCTGAAGGCTGTTCATGGAGAGGGCGTTACAGAGCTGCTTCGGGAAGCGCCCCAGAAAGGCGGAGAAGTGCGCGTGGCACGGAGGGCCAGATCCTGAGCGCGACACACGGCCAGCAGGCCAATCCATTTTAAAAGTGTCTTCACTGTATTTCTGGGTCGCAGCATATACACACGCACCTACAGATAAACACACACACGGCCTCCTGGAGAACACACGAGGGCAGGAGTCCCTAGAGGGTCAGACAGAGGAAGGCACAATGGGAATTCACCTGCACGGCGCACCGGACGGAGATCCTACACGTAGGGAGCCGGCTCTTGCCCCTGGAGGTGGCGCAAACTGCTCCAAAACTTAGGCCTAAGAAGCAGCCTCTGACTACGGAAGCTGCAATCCCAGAGACTGTCTGGCTTGACACAGACGTAGAAGCTAAAGGCTCGGGGACAGAAGAGCCCAGTGGAGACAGGGGAGCGTGGGAGGGCGCGGCGGAGAAGGGACTTCGTCCCTGTCTAGGACCCTTCCTCCGGCCCTGCCGCTAGGCGGGGATTTCTGGGAGCCAACAGTGGGGTCTGGTGTGCCACTCTGGCCAGTTCTGCTGGCCGTGGCATGAAGCTTCCGATGCCATGAGCACCCAGACACAGGCTGCAGGGCCTTAGAGGAGCCCCCACTGGCCTCTCCCTCTTCTGGGCAGTCTTCTAGATCTCTCCTCTTGGGGTCAGTCTCCCTCCTTGCTGGAACAGCAGCTGCTCCTGATGTCTGGTTTCCCATGATCCTTAGCTTTCCCTTCACACCACGCGACCCCCCACCCTCACCCCCACTCCCAGGGGCTTCCTGGCTGAGGATCCCCTGCCTGTGTTTCCTTCCTACCTCCCCAGCAGGTAGCAGCTTAATATGATGGGGACAGATTCCTAGAGGTTTCTGTTTCTTCCAAGGGAATAATCATGAGCTTAACCTGGGAACACTGGTGGTGTGACTCTCCCCAGGTGCTTTGCATGTGCAGTTTAGAACACATGTGTCCTCTCTCGGCTGTTGCTAACCCATATCTCCCAGAAGAACTTTCTAGCAACGACTATGTCAAGGCCCACACTCCCTGCTCTCCACAGGGACAGCACAGCTAAGCACATGAGCACAAGGCTCCGGTGCTGCCCGGGCATGTATGGGTCCCCTGACCTTGGACCAGGGCTTACCTTCTGTCCTTCGTCCCCATGGTGGAAAACGGCCACAGCTGGGTTGTGGGGAGATGAGGTGGACAATGCCTGGTAACGCATCCACAACGCAGCCCTGGGCGAGGGCAGCCCTGCGTCACTCAGCACTTGGGTAATGGTAATAGGGTGCACAGGACTCACGAGAGCCAGCAAGAGTCTACAGAAAATACCCTCTGTTTCTGAGACCAAAATGCAGGCTAGCACTGTACGTGCCTGTATGAAGCACTCTTACTGGACTGCTGGAAAAAGGTGGATGCGTAGATAAAAACGCATTAAAGCTATAACAACCCTAAAATGGATGTGTAAAATAATTTAAATGTTCATTATGCCCCTCGTGAAATCTACATAGCTATTTATAATTCTGTGACTCTCCAAAGAGGGTATGAACCAAAGCTACGAGGTCAGAGTTCCACCCATGACCTCCGGAAGATCTTAGATTACGCACGCGAGTCTCTTAGTACCTGTAGGCAGAGCCGTTTGTTTTACTCCCGTGAGACAAAAACCCTACTCTTCACAGGCCACACCGTTCAGATGCCCTTAGGGCTGCTGGCAGCAAAGTCGCACATAAATGCCTAAAATATCTGCACTGGGAGATAGGTTCTTGACACAAAGGGTGTCCTGAAAGGGCAGAGAGTAGCTTCCTTGGCAGGTTAGAGTAAAACGTTTTGGCAGGTTTCGGCATGTTGCCGTTTCTCAAGTTCGAATACATCGCTTCAGATCGGTTCAATACATGAAACCTGCCCCTTTGGGACTCAGGGGTTCCCAGGTTCTTCTATTTGTTGTGAAAAATTCAGCCCTTGTGACAGCTTGATAGTTCTTGGGCTTTCAATGCCCGGGAGCAGGGCAGAGGCTGCCTGGCACCTCACACTTTAGGCTGAGAGAACACCATCCTCCTCCCCTCCCGCGCAAGTTCACGCTATTCCAAGACTCCTCATCAGCACTGCACCTTATGAAGAAGGTGCATACCCCTGAGGAGATTCAGGCTGGCGTTCATTCTGTGCCCAGCTAAGTCGAGAGTCAATGCATAATGTTAATTGGTAACAGATCTCATTGAAACCGAGAAGGTGATTAGCTGCAAAACAACAAAAGCAAAGCAAAGCAAAGCAAAACAATTCCTCCAAAAGTCAGAAGACCTCCTTCAGGCCACGAATACGGTCCATCTACTTGGCAGCGCACCACAGGGACAACAACTCCTCTGGCTGGAATCAGAGGCATTTATAACATACTGTATTTGTTCTTACATTACAGAATACTCTGAACCACTCGGACACAGCAAGTTAATTTCCTCAACAGAGGAATGTGCAACAAACAACTAATTCAACTCGACAGGATGTCACTCATTTATGATATGGGAATGAAGACGTATCTTTGTCTGTGTGGATGTGTTTTAAAGCATAATATTTTTCTTGCAAGACACATGCACCTTATATCCTTTTGAAAAGTGTTTTTTCACATCCTAAATTTCATTCCTGTGATGTGAGGTTTCATGATATGCATTTTCACTTACGAGTATAGAAATGTGAGAGAAGCACTTCTGGGCAGTACAACGTGTTAATTACACCATTTCAATGGATACCTGCCTTAAGGAAAAGCCAAACTGCACATGCACATGAGGTGTTTCCTCTAGTTACCAATTTCTTACACTGAGAATAGTTATTAGCCTCTGTCTCACTGAAAGAACTTCCAAATTGAGAAAAGCCTACACACATACGTGCGCGCGCGCGTGCGCGCGCGCACACACACACACACACACACACACACACACAAAATCTCTAAGTATATATCTTATTGAGGAATCAATCCCAGGGCCTCGTGCCTGCTGGACAAATGCTCTACTTTTCAGCTATACCCCAAGACAAGCAAAAATGCTGTATTTATGAAATCATAGACTGCAAGGCAAATTTTTCCATTAGCTTCAGGAAAATAGATCGATCACCTCATGATTGGTTTTCATTAGGGAAATAACAGAAATCAATGTTATATGTGCAAAATCAACAGCAACCCCTCAAGTAATTTCTGCAATTAAGGACCTGATAGTTCCTACTGAGTGCCCAAAGGGCATTTTCTCTTTAATTACTGAAACCAAAAGGCCTCTCAAAATTTTAATTTGTCTTCACCTATGTTCCTTGAGTCTTGGAGTCAGAATTCAAACATAACATCCTCTAAAACAAATTTAATTTACTGCATGCTGGATGACACCTAAGCCAATAGGCGACCATTTCTTGTTAATAATATTTTATTGGCTTGTTACACAGCAACTTAATTTCAATGAATATACTTTCAGATGGTTTTATTCAGTAATAACTATTTTACATTAATGTTGAATTGTTAATGAAAGACAGGGAGTACTTACGAGGAATAACCACTTTATACATGCTTAAAGTTTTGGAAGTTTTAAAATTTTACATAGTCTCAAACTTACTGAAATTTGAAAGATTAGTACACAAAACTCTTGCATAGGTGCTGTGAGCTGGACTGCTTCTTCCCCAAAACAAAGTGCTGTTGAAGTCTAGACCCTGGCGCCTTGCAGTGTGGACCTGTGTGGAAACAGGCCATTTCTGAAGTTGCTAGTTCAGGAGGGATCACGCTGGAAAGGGCACGGGCCCTTGGTCCAATATGACTAATATCCTTGTGAGAAATGCAGAAGAGATGGTCATGGAGAGTCACAAGGAGAGACTGGAAGGATACTGCCACAAGCTAAGAGACGCCTGGGACTACTGAGAATGGGATGAGTCAAGAAGGGGTCTTCTGCAGAAGGCAGAGGGAGCAGGCCTGCCGACACCTGGCTGTGCACTAGTAGTCTCCAGAATCGTTAAAACATACATACAAATCTTTACGGCGTTGAGTCATGTAGTTTGTGTATGTTATGTAGCTGTGTAGCCCTAGGAAACTAATGCAGCAACATTACTCAGCACAGTAGGTAATACCACTTTGTCCCCCTCCAAATTGATATGTGCTATCAGGAGGTGATGCCTTAGGATGGTGATTAGTTCATGAGAGTGGAACCTTCACGACTGGGACTGATGCTTTTCTAAAGGAGATTCCAAATCAATAAAATTGATTATTTAAACTACTGGGATCAGAACTAAGAGAGAGGGCCTCCCTGGAGATTCCAAAAACACTGGAAAGATTTATGCTCTCTATTAACAACTTACTGCCCACGCATTTTAAAACCTAGATAAAATGGATCACCTCCTTCAAAGATATGGTCTGCCAAAACTCATGTAAGAGCAAACAAACCATCTGCGTGTCTATATGTATTAAGTAACTTGACTAACAATCAATAATTTTCCAAGCAACAGGCCCATATTGGTTCACTGGTGAATTTTATAAATAATTCAGGGTAGCCAATCATACCTATTCCCTCCAAGTGCTTTCTCATTCTCCCAACTTATTAAATAAGCCAATAGTACTCTAGTATCAAAGCCGGACAAACAAAGCGTAAGCTACAGACCAGTATCTCTCGTGAACAGATGCCAAAATTCTCAACAAAATATTAGGAAACTGAATCCAGCAATACATAAAACAATGATATTATACAACCAAATGGGACTTATCTCAGGTTTTCAAAGATATTTTAACATTTAAAAGTTAATTAATACAATATTAATGTATCACATGAGCAGTCTGAAAAAGAAAAAGAACAATATTATGATCATACCAATTGTGGTAGTTTGGATCTGAAGTGTCCCCCAAAAGCCTCACGTTCCTATGGATTCTGTGTAGGAATGGGAGGTGGGGCCCGGCTGGAAGGAGGCAGGTGCTTGGGGCTTGACGCTGGGGGTGGGGGGGCAGTCTCTCTTTACACCACAGCGCTGTTGGGATCTCTGCCGCAGGAACTCCAGTTCCAGCTCTAGCTGTGGCCCCGACATATTATTCCACCATCTTTCAGCCGCCCACCGTGAATAGACTGTAATCTTCTGAAACTGTGAGCTATAATAAATCCTTTCTCCCTAAGTTGTGGATGTTGGGTATTGAGTCACAGAGATGAAAAACTAAGACACCAACAAATGCAGAAAATTCATTTGAGAAAAGTCTAACATCCCTTCATCCAAGCATCCACCATAACTATGTGTACACAAACACATACATAGAGCTGTGTACATCAGCTTTATGCAAGTGGCCAAATGGGAAACCGGCTAAGACATCCTCCCATAAGTAGACAAGTAAGCCACCGTAGGCACAGGGAGTGGGGATTACTCAGTCCTGTAAAGAACTGAGCAGATGAGTCACACAAACAGACAATTCTTAAATACTATTATCAATAGAAAAAAATGGCGATCAGGAAAAGGCTGTGTGCGACTCCAGCTATGTCATATCTGGAAAGAGCAGAACCGCAGGGACAGCGGAAGTAGCGCAACGGCCGAGAGTCAGGAGGGGCTGGGGTCAGTGGGGGGAGCCCAGAGGATGGCTCAGGCTGGGGAAACGCTCCGGTGCTCCTGCACGGTGAGCCCGTGACACTCCACGTGGAATCAGAATTACTTAAAAGCTTGTGCCAGGTGTGGTGGCGTCTGTGATCCCAGTGCTGAAGGACAATGAGGCAAGAGAATCGCAAGTTCAAGTCCCACTAGGGCAACTTAGAGATATGCTGCTTCAAAATTTAAAAATCAAAAAAGCGAGGGCGGGGATGCAGTTGAGTGGTTCAATCCCCAGTAGCAGATGAAAAACCAGAATAGAATAAAGTGAAACACAAAAAGTTACAACATTTGTTACTTAACATAATTTAATTGTATAGAAATGTTTTTATATTTTAAAAATTAGTAAATCAATATATGTATCAGAAATTTAAAAATAGTAGAAAGGAAAGAAAGTTTATTCCGAATATCTCTGTTCAACTAAATCCTTGGGCCCTTTTCTCTTGCCATGTACAGAGACAGCCGGCAGCCTTTGGCGGCCTCAGTTACGCGAAAGCCTGGACCAAGGGTAGGGAGAGAACAGAGCAGGCCCGCAGCTTCCGGTGCTCGTTTTTCAGTCAGTGGTTAACCATGAGC